>BSBK01002652.1:147500-690000 GCA_027943335.1 Chamaecyparis obtusa | reverse complement strand
GGGCCAACCCCCTTGTTAAGTCACTTTTAATTATAAAAAACACATCAACCACTCTTAATAATATTATAAACTAAGTTATCTAAGTGATATCATTTAAACGACGATAACATTTGACTATCTAAATACAATACCATTAAAATGATTGAAACCCCATCACTAAACCAAGCAAGAAGTTGGTCCCATTTTAACAAAGACAATTACTCTCCATGCAGAACATGACATAGAAAGCATAGGCAACAAAATGCGGGGGAATTGGCGCTAGAGATATAAGGAACCTAGAGCGTTGATTTAACTCAGAAAGTCAGCACCAAATTAAGAAGAAAATAAGGATTTCACGCAGGTGGAGTCCCAGCCACTTGCAAATAATAGTTCTGAATAGTGCATGATTGTAAGTACGCAATTTGCAATTTCACAAAGCCAATACACATTAACTTCCACAATACAAATTCATAAAGAACATGGAACTTCAGGAGAAATCTTTTGAATTACCTCTAGTTCACAAGTCAACCCCCCATATTTATGTCATAACAAGAAGATTATTAATCTCACTCTACTTGTAATCAAGTGCTAAAATTCAATTCCAAATAGTATTCTAGAAAATATATAATAGACCTGCTAGAGATCCAGTTGTTGGAGACCAAAAACCATGTAGATATGACAATTTAGAAAATTGAACAGAAGTACTGGGTAAACATTATTGTTTAAGAAAATTGATTTACTATAATCCTACACCACATGCTTCACATATTTTTTTTGGTAACACAGGGACATCGAACCCAAAAAACTACAAAACAAAGAATAAAGTCCTCAAAATACATAATTATTCAACAAAAAATTGTTAAACATTCAAAGAAATATCAATAATATGCTATTGCTACAAAAATACTATAACACAAGACTGTTTACAGTTTTGATAAAGAAAAAACCTAACCATATTTTATGTCAGGAAATCGCACCAGGTGAGGTCTCCGAAAATGTTTTTTTGTATTGGTAGCAATTTCACAAAAATATCAAAATTTGCTATTGCCTTCATCATCACACAACTCTTGCTATCCTTATGCCAAAACAAAAGGATTTACAAAAATAACAAAACACAAAACTGTTTACAATATGAAGAAAAAAAATAAAACCTACTAGCTATTATGTCATTGGGTGGCACCAGATCAGAGCTTTGAATGTGTTTTCCCATAGTGGTTAAAAACCATTTGCGTTCACTGAAAAACGTTCAAACATAACATTGAAAAAGCAAAAGCACGTCATCTCTATGATCAGTGGAAAAACTTGGAAAAATAATCCTTGTACCTCGACATATACAAACAAAAAAAAACATCTGATAAGACTATAGAAAAGGGGTGTAAAGAAAGCAAGATGCAATTAAAGGGAAGCCCCGTCAGACAACTCTGTTAGGAAAACCCCGCCCTTGAAAAAATAAGAAATGGTTGTACGATAAGGGCAAAAATATAGAGCAAAACTAAAAATAATCAAAACCAAAAAAATTGGATTAGAAATACATACTTATCTGTGTCTTCAAACAATTTGGAAACCCCCTTCCCCTGCTATTTTAAGGAAATTGAAGATACAATACCAAAATCAAACGCAAAGAATGTGTTTCATTCGCTGCAATGACACCTTCCTTGAATGGAAATGGTAATAAACAAATATAGGTCGATGCCCTCGATGAAAAGGTAACATGCAAAGGCCACACCCACTAATTTGCACAGGAAAACCGGGAACAACACGTCGTTGTGCATTGCCACGACTCCCCAAGGCCTTTTTTCTCCCAAATTTTCTGAGCAAAAAAATAAAAAGAGAGACGGGAAAAGGGAGCCGCGCCAATAATTAGTAGTTGGTTCATGCTAGTGAAGGCACATGGCTTGCACTAAAATTGTCACTTCCTGATATGCAGAGGCATGTCAATAACCCATGCATGATGCCAACAAAACCTCTACATGTCTTCTCCCACCCGCACTCTGGCTTCTCCCACCTGCGATCAAAACCCTTTCGCTCACGCCCAGTCTGCTCCGACGGCTTTGCTGGTGGATGATGCTCGAGGCTTGCTACTGTCATCCCCTCTTGTTGGCACCGTCCTTGTGGTGTCAGGGGTTTTCCTGCTTGCATCCTTGCGGTTTGGCGCTCCGGCTGCTCAAGGATCAACAATTTCTTATGCAGACGTAGCTTCCTTCGAGGCAGGCATCCTGGGTCCTGTTTCTAGGCAGAAGGGACCTTCCTCTTCCCTCATGCGACCTGTTACTGTGAGTAAACCCATTCGGGTTAACCTTGATTCGGATACTGTAGATGAAAATTTGAAAAATAAGGAAGACTTCTCTTCCAATGTAGCCATTTTTCGCTTTAAGGGTTTTTGGCCCTCTTTATGTGACCAGCATGCTTGGATTTCCAAGCATTGGGAACCCACTTTATCTATTGTTGTTCAGTTATACCCTGTGGCTAGGGGCTTCTTTATTGTGAAGTTTGACAATGCTGAAGATAGGAACTCTATTCTGTGCAATAACTATTTTATGTGGGAGAATCGTTTCCCCTTGATGGCCAAACCTTGGTATATGGGGTTTGACCCTCTTATTGAATCCTTCAATAAAATCCCCTTACGGGTTAGACTTTGAAATCTCCTACTCTATTTGTGGCTTGATTCGGTTTTCGAATCTGTGGGTGAGGCTATTGGGGATTTCCAAATGGTGGATCTTGTCTCCTTTGATGTTCTCAAAACTACTTATGCTCGTATTCTTGTGGAGATTGACGTCTCCAAGGGTCTTCCTAAGAAGATCACATTGGCTTCTTCTTCAGGCTCTTAGACTCAGATTCTTGACTATGAGGGAATTCCTTTTAGATGTTGGAAATGCCACAAGACTGGTCATCTTGTTGCGTGGTGTGTCTCTGACAAGGTCAAACCAAATAAATCGCCTACTTGGTGATCGGGGGTTGCTGACCATCATTATATAGTTTGTAAAACCTCTTTTTTTGAAGGTTCAAATGCTGGCTCTCCTCCTAATCATGCTAATGTTGTTGATCATGTCTCGGCCTTGGTTCAGTCTGCTGCTGTCTCTGATGACTCTGGTTTTGTGTTGTCTCCTGCTGCTGTTGTCCCTACTGCCCATGGCGCTGTCTCTGGCCCAGTTGCTCTTGATGATGTCTTTGCTTCTGCTAACTTTCTGGATGTTGGAGTTGAATGTTCTTTATCCCTTGTCTCTCCAGGGAGGGTTCGGGAGAACGTTCTTGGTGCTTTTCCTACCCCTTCTGGGGTTTTAGATGTTATGTGCCCCTTTGTGGTCTCTTCTAGTTCTTCTCTGCAAAAGGCTATCGGTTTGATGGAGGATGGATGGACTATAGTTAAAGGCAAGAAATCTAAGTCATCAACTCCTTTTGATATGAACTTACGTTCACACAAGGCTGGGCAAAAATGTATATCTTGATTGCCCTTTGTTTGTTTTCACCTGGGTTGTTCTTCGGTTTGACCCTTTGGCTTGTTTGGTGGGGCACCACAGTTGTATTATGGTCTTTCTATTGCTCTATCTTTTAATGCTTTTGTATAAGGTTTTAGGACCTTTCAAATCTTGTTTTTACTTAATTAGAACAGTTAAGACAATGGGCAATTTTTAAACACCGAAAAGGAAGAAACCACTAGGAAAATTGACAACAACCAACCAAAAAATAGAAATAAAGATAGAGAAATGTGATTTTAATAGAAAAAATCCTATGGACTTAGGATAAACACTTCTTGCATGATTTCCAAAGTAGGGATTCATTGGAAAAGAGGGATGTGAAAACTTTAGTCTCCTGCCTTAACGATAGGGACTAACAAGAAGGTAAAAGGGCATTGGTTAAGAGAAGAGAAGGTAACAATTATTAAGCAAGAGAATTTTTGAGTTTAGCCTTGACAAAAAAAAAATCATTGATATGCCAAAACAAAACGCCTTATAAGGTATTGGAAGCTACCTCCCAAAGGCGCATGTTTATGATTAAGAAATCAATGCCTCTACTTCTAGAAAATGACACATGAATTAAGAGAAGGCAACAATTTTGTTAAATGGATCATGAATAATCCAAGATCAAACCCTAAATATGAGGGCAGGCTAAGCTCCCTATAAAATGTACAAAGACAAAAAATTGTCAAATTTTGGTTTTCCAAATTTTTGAAAACACCAACTTTTTTACAATTTTTCTGTGGTTTTCGACCACAAAATTTGCAGATCATGAAGAACAGATGCTGAAAATTTTGCGAAAATCTATAATATTTTCTGTTTTTTGAAATTTGGTCAATGATACATTTTGTAGGGAGCTTAGTTGCGTCCATGAGAAGACAAGCTGCAAAAAGGAGTATGCAGCAGGGAAAAGCCTTGTTTGGTGTTAAAAAAACAGCTCCAAAGTAGCACTAAAAAGTAAAAGCTAAGAAAAAGTGATTCTTGGAAAGATCCGATTTTAAATCCAACAATCTCCTACCTTACACCATGAGGATTGGTGCTGAAAGAGGAAGGTAACAACAACTCCAAGAGAGTCTTAACAAAAGGCCAAAAAATAAAACAACACTTAAAACAAGGGGTAGGGCTGCCATGGTGGTGCCTTGGCTGGCGCTAGAGAGAAGCGACCAACCTCATGTGAAGGGCGTTCAAAACACATGATAAGACCATTTTAAAAACTAAAATAAAAGTAAGTCTTTTTGGCTGACCAAAACATCAATACATTCTATATAAAGGCACAGGCTAAGCTCCCTATAAAACGTTCCAAAGACCAAAAAAATATGCAGATCATAAAGAACAGATGCTAAAAATTTCATGAAAATCTATTGTATTTTCTGATTTTTGAAATTTGATCAGTAATACATTTTATAGGAAGCTTAGCCGCGTCCCAAACAAATGAAGTTTCAAATTGCTCAAGAGCAATTTTTTTTTAAGAGAACAAATAAAAGCCACATCCATAATAGGTGAGGACAGCGACTTAAAGATAGAGATGCCGCAACTTTAGAATGGGAGAGACAGAACATAAGAGACCATGCTAAACTTAAAGAAAAGAAGCGATCTGCCTTAGTATATGGCGCAGTGATTAAGAGGAGGTCATCAAAATTGTCAAGAGGATAACCTGGATGACTCAAGACTACATCTTGGAATGAGGCGTTGAGAAAAGACAGATAAATAGGATGGTACATGCATATCAGATTTCTTTTACCAGGATATGCATGCAAAGATATATTATGTTTTTTTTAAAGCAAAGAGGCAAGGAGTTGATGATATTTAAATCTGTACCTTCAAATGCAGAGAAGAAAAGGGATAAGGAGAGGTAGAAATGAGAGTTACGATTTGAAGAGTCTCTTTATGCATGCAAAGATATATTATGTTTATTTTAAGCAAAGAGGCAAGGGGTTGATGATATTTAAATCCATACCTTCAAATTCAGAGAAGAAAAGGGAGAAGGAGAGGTAGAAATGAGAGTTACGATTTGCAGAGTCCCTCAAATGAAAAGGGAGAAATGAGGTAGAAATTGCAAAATAATTCTTCTACTAAAACTTCCAGATTCCCCCGAATGGAAACCCAGATACCTTATTTAACAAAAACTTCTAAGAAGACAATGGTTTCTTCTAATGAAAGAAAATAAAAAATCCTATTTTTTTAATCCATAAAATCAAAAAAATTCTTAGAAAAAAATCAAATTCAATTTCAAAAATAGAAAACTCCAAAAAAGTCTTTTATTTTAAAACAATAAGTTTTCTAATCACAAATTTAAAAAATAAAATATTATTTAATATTGCATGCTAGAAATATTTATAATCTAATATTAATTGATGACAGTTTATTAATTATTTCCTAGGTCCAATGTCCATCCAAGCTAACCAAAGGGGAAGAACTACGTGATGACACTTCTCAGTATGTGTCCTAGGTTTTCTCCATAGATATTGTGGTTGCCTCTGATATTTGTTAGTTGCATCTCTTTTGTTGTTTCATTAACCCTTGTGTTATCTCATGTTCTGAGTTATGTACCCTCGCACCCGCTTGTTCTTGTATGTGTGTATGGGGCCTAGTGTCTATCTCCTCAGCACACTAGGGTAGAACTTCGGATTCCACATGGTCGGGTGGTAGTGACTCTTCTACCATCGAGCTCTAATATTAGTGTATATGATTTTGGAGGGTTCATTGTTGTTGTTACCATATTTGCTGCTTGGAGACATTGTTGTATATTTGTACCATGAGATGTATTGGGTATTCTTGTGAGGAAAGATGCAAATGTATATTTGTTAAGGTTTTAGGATCATTGCAAATGTAATAGCACTAATATCTCTGGAGTATTATATTAATTTCTCTAATATTTACATAATAATAATAATATTTATTTTATCAATTTAACTATTTAGTTATTATGAGAATAATTATAATCTAGCTTTATATATACATATATATCAATGTATATAGTAATATCAATTTTATATATATATATATATATATATATATATATATATATATATATATCATAATAATCATATAGTCAATATTATTTATCTGAGCGATGCTATAAACATCAACACTCCCTCTTAGCTATGGAGGATAAATCAATCCAGTATCAACACTTATGACTCAATCATATAATGTAAGCAATAAAGGCATCATCCTCATGATGTAATCAATAGAAACATAGTCTCAATATGTGGATTGCCTCCATCGACAATTCTATCCACAAACTCTCATGTGGATTGCCTCCATTGGCGATTCTATCCACAAGCTCTCAGATGGATTCCCTCCATCGACGATTCTATCCATTTGATATCTTGAGTATTGGCCTATCAGAATGTCAACACATGACATTCACCAAATACTTTGAGTATTGGCCTATCAGAACATCAACATATGATATTCACCAAGTACTCAATAAGGTACTGGCCTGCAGAATATCAACACATGATATTCACCAATTACCTATCATATATCTATACAAACAACTCATAGACCGTCAATTTAATGACATCTAACACTTAGTTGTTGATTTACAAGATATATCTATACAAACAACTCATAGACCGTCAATTTAATGATATCTAACACTTAGTTGTTGATTTAATCCATCATGATCCATTTCAACATTATAAATAATGTATATCATGATTCAAATTATTGTAAGATCGTCACCTTCCAATAACTTCTGCAAATACGAGTGATAATCATTTGGAAGTCGTCACTTCCTCATGATTTACACAAGGCCCAAAAGGCATTCATGATTCCTAGTCCTCTGACTATTATAGATTCTTGATCACTGGAGAATCCATCTCAGTATGGACTACTCCCTCTGAATCAATACAACCAAGTTTATCAAAAGTTGATTAACCATATCCTCTATCTGCTCCCTCTTAAGCTCAAGTTCTTGTATCAACCTCTTGTCTTCTTTTGAAATGTCAAACTCCCTTTGCATCTGGTCTCAATCATTAATTTGTTTGCAAGCATTAAGTTCTTTCTCCCTCGAATGCAATTTTCTTGTGATTCCATCCTGAAGGTATATCAAAGAGAGATTACAAATAGCTCACTAAACTATCTTGACCGAAAATACCAGTGATAAAAGCATACGAGATTTTACTAACCAATAATATAGCATGAATTACAAACTCAAAAATTATGTGCATTAATAAAACATGAAATACCTATCTTTTATAAATTTCAAATATTTCATTCTGTAAGGTGAGCCCATATAGAAAATATCATGCAAATTCATAGAATGATGTCGTTCTCAAACATTACTAGAATTCTTCACATGACCATCTTGAATATCCAAAGGTTCTATACACTAACACAACCTTCAATCTTATTAGATCTCCCTTCAAGCGGTTAGGCTTTTAAATAAGGAACCTCGCTCTTTTATAGATTTTGCATAGACCCGTACACAGTCAATCATAACTTTTGAACCCAACACTTTCTTGCCAATCGCTCTGGTAAAATTCTTCTAAATTTGTTTCTCGCCAACATATCCAAAATTTAGCAAAATCCAATAGTGCATTTGTGAGATATGGTCCTCATACTGAGCTTGTATCTTCTGAGACAGTCACATATTCACCATCAACAAACTACTCTCTTACATTTGCAATCTGGCTCTGATACCATGTTAAGGTTTTAGGATCATTGGAAATGTAATAGCACTATCTGATTGCATGTGTTTTCCAAATGCAACAATCTCTTGCAAATATATTGAGAATGAGCCAAGAAGAGACATGCCCCTTCATGGAACATGTCTATTCATTATTATGTAATTAATATAATGACAATTATGATTATATATATATATATATATATATATATATATATATATATCATTTCTCATAATAATCATATAGTCAATATTATTTATCTAAACAATACTACAAACATCAACAATATTTGTAACTTATAATTATGATTCATATTGTGATTTATGAAGCATCTAGAAGATGTAACCATACGAACGATATTGATGTAATAGTAGTTAAGATCATTAAATTAATGCCATTGTATTAGATGTCTCAATGTATACGTTGTTACTTTATAATAGATGTACTCTTCATTGTGGCATCATTAGTGTTGTTGTCGTTATTCAAGTAGCGATGTCATGGGAACCCTAGAGAAGCTAGACGATAAAATTGCATTAACGATGCTATTGAAAAGTTGATTAAAAGTTGCTTCCACATTTAATGTTCAATTATTGTAATCTTTATTTGCATGCGTATGTATCCTTTATGTTTAAAAAAATTATTGCATCAACTTAAAGGCTAGTTTAGATTTTTTTTTCCTCATGGTTCACCGGGCGGGGCGTTACATACAGTTCCCCCAATGTGAATATTTTTTGTTGTTGCCCATTTCAGCCAGCTTAAGCATCGGATTTCTTTAATACCCATGGTACATGTAGCATGATTCTATTACCATCACCTGTCCTCTAGAATTGTCTTTATTTCAGAAATGTTTATCCGAAGGTCTTTATGCATGGTTAAATTGATGTTTGCTTTTGTGCTTTAGTATTTCCCAGCGCCATAAGAACAAAAAATGCAGCAGTGTTGATTCTTCAGTGTAGGACTCATCGCTTAGTTAAGGTCACTGATGAGCCAGCACCAAATTCATCAAATTTGAATGTCCATATACATATACTAATTTTTTGTGGATGTTAATCAGCCATAGGGCTAATACTTCATATTTCTACCTCAGCTATTCCTGTAATGTAGACTTGCATGTATTTTATAAACCTATAAAGTTCTCTTTTTCTTATTTTTTCTGTACAAATTTACAGATGTTTCTGGCAAGCAAGTTGTCCGCTGAAAATATCTGCTAGAGATGGGAAATTATCATCCCCAACTCTCAAGCACTATTAAATGCCTTGTAGGTTACTCCCTCTTCTTCATGGTGCGTGTTCCATTTGTGACCTTAATTGATATTTTAACTCTAGGTTCCCTACTCTCAGCACATAAATATCCAACAATTTCATATTTGTAATAAAGATTAAACAGATGAAATAGAAAAAATGGGCAATCAGTGGTCAAGGAATACAAAGAAACATTCAGTTATCTTCCAGTGTCAATTACCTTCGGATATCAGATAGTGATACAAAATTATTGGAAATTGCATTTTAGGAATCACTTAAGCTACCACTGGTTTTCCTTCTGGAAATGGCGCTGGGACAAAATATGCCTTTAATACCTAAGTAATCATGTATTTATGGTGACTCCAAATCGACCATTGAGTCTCAGAAAAATGCAAGCCGTCAGAGATCCTAAGTGAAACTTCTTAAATCAAAAGAGGAGACATTATGGAAGCTCGGATAAGTTGTGAAGAATGGAATACACATAACCCCCTCTTTATCACTGAGAATCCTTTTCAACTTTCTCTGAATTTTGTGATTGATTTACACCTGCATCACTCTCCTTTGCTGCTTCCTCTTGCAATTTCTTAGACCAGTATTCCTCCAGTGGTGGTCCAAATATGCTTTTGCCAGAGAGTACTCCAATCCTGTACAAGCATTCAAACAAGATAACACATAAGAGGGAATCATAGAAGGACTAAGTTGAGTGGCCAAAGAAAACATATGAAGGAAAGACCACCTCATTACAGTCAAGAAGATGTAATAATTACAAAAGAGGATCCAACTTAAGGCTCAATAATGGGTTAAATAAATAAGAAGTGAAATGGAATAGAAACTGACAGAAACGTCTAAACGGCAAACTAAAACATAAGTGTTACCAAGGGTGCACTTAGTTTTTTTTTTCATTACTGCCTTTATGAACCTTACGTTTTAGTTTGTTCTTTAGCCAATCATGAAACTGACTGCTTGTTTGATTTCTAGATACCATTTCTGAGGCCAGTTGTTGAAGGCTTAAGCTTGTCTTCAAAGACAAGTAATAGGATTGGGAGTAACACACACACACATATATATATAGTGATGTAAAGCAAGATGAGCTAGTGACCTGTTAGAAAGGATTGAACAAGTGTAATGTATCAATCTCCCAAGAACATTCCACACAGAGATACTGAAGAGCATGAAATTTTTTATCATGGAACTGATGCCGAGTCTTGAGCCTTCTAATTTCTCAAGTAGAAGGTTGTGATATTGTGATAACTTCAGAAGCTCATGACATCAAATGACGCCTCATACTAAGTTTTCAAAGGAGACTCATTGTTACAAGGCAGCAAACTATTCTGTGGAAAATTTGAAGATTGAAGCTCTCCATTGATCCAAGCCATAGCATTTCCATTTGATTCTTTCACCTCCCATCTCCATAACTTTCCTCGTCCTAGCCATTTTACCACAGCATTCTTCCATTGTTGATGCCATAGTTTCAAAACATCTTCCTCATCACCCATATTGCAGATTTGAAACTTTCCTCTTATCTACAACCTCTTTTGCATATCTCGTGACATTCATCTACTTCCTGTCCTCAAATCACTTGCACACACCACCTAGAGTAGGAGTCCTTCTACGGTTTCATTTTCTTACATTCAAGGCTTTCCACACCACTATTTCACCTCAATATGGGTCTTACTCCAAATTTTTCAAGGGCTACAATGGAGGCTAAAAATGCAACAATAAGGAAATAATTGAGGTATTTTTGAAATGCTGCAATGTCGATTCTTGGTAGCTAGGGCTTCTGCAACGGTTGCGAGGGGAGGAGGGCTCCAGTGGAGACAATCTTCTACTGAATCAAGGGAGGTGTTGGGAGGTTTGGGCAATGCTGATACGCCCCAATCCCTGTTTCGATTTGGTGCCACTGCATTTCAAAGGAATGGGGGTTCTCTCAGGCAGCCCTTCAGGCCCCATTTCACCCAGATGGGTGTCAAGAACGGTGGCGAAAGGGGTGTGTCGCCTGGTGAAGATAGATGTTAGGCCGGTAGGAAGGTTTCCTTCGTTGAGGTTGTAGGGTTTGAACGGCCTTTAAGCAACACAACCAGCAGATACAAGGCATCGCATCTGATTCATGGGATGCAGAGGAGTTCCTTCCAAGGTTTTGAAAAGGGTGAGGCGTCTGGGGTTGGAGTAAAGCATTTGGAGCATGACGAGAAGCGGCACAAAAGCTTACTGGGGGAAAAGGAGAAGGGCCCTAGGTTTTCATTGAGTGAGGCGACTATGAAAGGAAATGGCAGCGGTGCTCTGGGTAAAGAATGGATTGTCCCTCTTGAAGAGAGACATGTGGTATGTTTTGAAGGAGAGATTGAAGAAGAGGTGGCTGAAAATGAGAAGTTCTTCAGAGAGGGGATTGATTGGGAGGTTTAAGGGCTTTTGACCCAGTCTTGGTGAGCTGCATAAGTGGATATCAACAAACTGGAGCCCCATTGTGGATAGAGAGGTGCAGATATACCCTAGAGCATGCGGGTTTTTTGTAGTGGTTTTTGACAGCATATAGGACAGAAAGAAAATCCTGCGTGAATCTCACTGGTGCCGGGAGAACAAATATGTATTGCCGCTAAAGCCTTGGCTTTCTGCTTTCAATCTGGCTTCTAAATCTTTCGATAAAAGTTCGGTTTGGGTAAGACTCTCAAATCTTCTGCTTCAATTTTGGTGTGGTTCTCACTTTGAGGCTATTGGAAATACGCTGGGTGGATTTTGGGGGGTTGACAAGGGCTCTCAAGATTTCCTGAACACGACCTTTGCTCACATTTTGGTTGAGATGGATTTGTCGAAAAATCCTCTAGCTGAGCTCTCTTTAAAATTGACAAATGAGGCTTGGGTGCAGCCAGTGGATTATGAAGGAATCCCATTTAGATGTAGGAAATGTTTCCAGACCAATCATGTTGCAGCCAATTTCGCAAAAAAAAGGTTCTCACAAACAAGCCACTTGGTGGAAGGATTGTTTCTCTCACATGTATAATGTGGAGAAAATGATTTCTGAGAGTGGTAAGGCTTCCCATGAGACGGGGCTGCAAAAGGATGCTGAAATTGTCTTAGATTCCACTTTGGGACAGAAGGCTGAATTTGGTCAGCAAGCCGTGGGGATTAAAACCCCAGAAAAGACTAATAGAATTGTTTTGAGGACTGATATAATGGGAGAGAAGACAAGCCAAGAAGTATCCCATGTAGTGATACAGAGGGGGAATTGTGATACTTCTTGTATGGCTTTAAAAGGAACAGAAAGTCAGAGTAATCTTGATGCCACTGATTTACCTTGTTCTGATGTTGCCGGAATGGAGGAAGGTGATTGTTTTGACCATGGAGAGGATGGGAGAAGTGTAGGTGTAGCTGGTGTGCAGTGGCAAAAGGAGACGGCCAAGATGGAGGAAGGATGGCAGGTTGTGAAAGGAAAAAAGGAAAAGAAATTAAAAAGGGTGAAGCCTTCGACATGATCCTTCATTGTCATTTGAAAGGTGGAGCCATGAGGGAGGCTTACGTGTTTATTGGTACTTGGGTTTCATCTTGGACAGAGGATATTGGGGAGGTGGTTCCCTTTGTAACCACCCCTGGTTCAGGCCAGGCTAAATCTCGATATTAATAAAATCAACTTTTTACCGATTAAAAAAAAGGAACTAATTGAGGTAGTTTTCCATATAACACAACCAAAATTTTCTACCCTAAGACTTTAGTTGTGAATTTCTCCCTTTTGGTGGTCCAAACAAGGATTTTGCAAGTATGGAGCCAATAAGTGAACATTAGCATCCAGGTGGACACGAGCATCCAAATGCAGACACGAACACTGAATTTTTCAAATTTCTCAGATTCTGTTCAAATTTCAAATGGACATGCCTCTTGCCCCTTTGATCCCTTTTCCAGCTTTAGATTTTGATTTCAAACATGTTTTCTATCCTTTTTCCGTATGCTTTTCAATAACATAGTTCTTTCCATTTTCAGTCCTAGCTTTGCATATTTCTATATTAAATTAGATTGGATCAGGTTTGTTTCTGATTATTGCTAAAATCTTATTTGTTTAGAAATGAGACGCACACAAAGTAAGTTTTAAATTCTCTTAATAACACATTAAAAGGGTTTTAAAATAGATCTTTCACTTAGCCAAATCCAATATTAAGTTTTAAGCAAGGACGTACATGTGAGAATCTAAAACTTGGCATGTGGATCTTTTAGATGCCAAGCTACCAAGAGGTTGAACATCTTGAACCACTAATGACAACAATACATTAAAACATAAATAAATAGTAATACCATATTTTTGTAACTTTATCAACTTTTGGCACAGCCCAAGGTAGGAAAAGGAAAGAAGCTTGACTCGACGTAAAACTTTTCCATTCTTAGACCAATAGATGTTCTGTAGTAAGCCAACGGTATGAACAGTGACATCATAGCATGTTCTAAGGTTACAGGGGCACAAACTCTTATGATGTTCAATCCTTGCAGTAGCAGTACAAAGAAGACACAATGATTTGAGCTTTATTCTGGTTGTCTAAAAGCTTAAACTAGAAATAATCATGCACATTCCATGTATGGTGTCTCAATAAGCTACATAAGAGAATTTCTTTTTTATCATTACATGCTTGTGAAAGTTAAGTTTTAGCCATAAGCAGCCTGCTTGAAAATCAAATCAAATCCGGATTAACTAAATATGCAAGAGGTGGTATAAAATCATAATATATTCATTTAGTTTTTCTGTCATTTTCTTCTTTGTGGCCAAGTGATTAAGCAATAGATTTCATTAATTTTATCAGTGCTTTGAAGCTTTCTTGTCTTCTTGATGATGTTCTGGATAATGGTTTCCAAGGAGCTTTTCAGGAGTTGGTTAACATGTATACCCCACATGGTATACATTCATCTCAGCAAGCATACATGAGGTATTTATTTCAGGAATGACAGAATAGAACATCTTGCACGCCACGGAATAAGGATTATTGGAGAAGCTAGGAATACCCTTCTCTACATATTCTGATTGTATGTGTAATTCTGAAATTTCGCTTCACCTCCAATCTCCACCACTCCACTATGCATTCACAGGTTACACATGCAAACCACATTCCAAGAGCGTAGATCATATTATAGACATTGGGGCAATTTTACAGGCTAAACTTTGCCCATTGACTAGTTCTTAATAATTTCAATTAAAAATGAGAAAAATTCAGAAGGCACATTCAAAACCTAGCAAGATTCCCTTATATCCATCTGAATTTAACACACTGGTAGAAAAGCTGTAGCAGGTGAAGGGGATGCACTATCAGTAGAGGATGATGATAATCCTGATCATTTTTTGAGGTTTTCGGCAGTGCGACAGTGAGCAATCAGTCAATCTGGTGCTGAGTATTCTGCCGGTTTGCCTTTTCTTGGAGAGTCATTTCTGTAGCAGCAGGACGGTCAGCCTGCAGATCAGTTGATTAATAGTGAATGTAAGGACCCAAAGAAACCCCTTGAACTCTTGCAGTGCTTTTTGTTTGTCAAAAACATTTAACGTGTTGAGCAATGCTGCCTTAGTCTTGGTTAGTGCATCTGAGGTTGAGGATAGAGGTTTTGAATACCAGTGTAGATGCTTTGGATTTCATTAGTGTTGCTTTCTCTGAGGATCACTGTGTTGGAGGTGCAACTAAGATTTCTTTGGAGTGTGGAAGTTAGGGGGTTTCTGCTTCCCCTCACTGGGGGACATCCCCCTCTTGGCAGCTAATCCTTCTGATACAATCTCCTAGAGGATTGTGGCACTAAGGTTTTGTCAATGCACGGAGATTAATCGATAATCTGCAAATTTCTCAGCAGAAATCTGAGCTTTTCTGAGATTTCCAGGCACATGGAATTATCTCGGTCTACTATAAAAATGTCATCTATCACTTTTCTCTATAAGGGTTTCTCTCTTCTTTATTTCCATTCAGCTAATAAGAGAAATTTCAATTGGAGCCAAGAACCACAGTTCTTCAGAAGATCTGGTTTGATCTTGTGTTCCTAGCAGCCCTTCTTTGATCTTGTTCAGGTTACTTTTTTGAGGCTTCCTGTTTGGATTCACTTCTATAATCTCCCTCCAATCTGTAGATCAGAGAAGATGATCCAGCAAAGAAGATTGGCGTGTTGCTGAAATTGATCTGGGTATGGATGGTTCTTATACGAACTATGCCAGGGTGTTGTTTTTGTGGATATATTTTGCCCTGTTAATCAGTCCCTTCAGACTCAATATTTGCTCGAATCTTGGTTGCAATTTGCAGATTTTAAGGGCTTTTTCTTTCAAATGTGTTTGTTGCAACTAAATTGGGCATAAGAGATTGAAGTGTTGTTATTTGCACCGGTCTCAACAGAGCTTAGTCACGCTGCAAATGGCTAACTTAAAAGGGATCACCTGATGAAAACTTTGTCTAGAGGAACCATGGTTGCTTCCTGAACAATCAGCACATTGCTTTTCCTGATGTGCCTTCTGCAGATCATGCAATTTGAATTGAGTAATTCCCCTCAAAAGACGTGGGTAGGGAGATGAAGTCTGAGGCTTTCTGGAAATGTAGAAGATTTAAGAAGACAGGAAGATTGATGTTAGAATAGGGAGGAGTGTGGTTTTTATCAGGAGTTTCCATGTAGCAGGAGTTTCTCAATAGTGTTGTGAAATCAAGATCGTCCTATAGAGAAAATTTGTTGCTCTTTATTGCACTGTTCATAATATCTAAATGTCTGTGTAAGTATATATATATTCTTGATTATATATTTGTATGCTGCAGAGGAGAAGAAATGCACATTGTGATTGATTACTTTCCTCAGCACACACGAAAGATATTATATATGATATGAGGGGTCATGTCTATGTAGAGACATGACTCTACGTGGCGCCATGTCTTTACATAGACATGACCTTTATTAAACTTTGCAATGTATTTGGTTTAATAATGTAGTGTTACGAATAACTATCATCCGATAGTTATCGTAACACATAATATATTGTATGTGCTACGATAACTATCAGATATAGTTATCGTAACCCTGTTGTTACATAGTATTAATTTCGACTAAGTTGATTCCAATGTATACAAAGTTAATGCCCGATTCAATACAGAATATGCAGTCGACTATTATATATATTAATAACCATGATAATAATAATTATATATATATATATATATATAGATATATATGTATATATATAATCGACTAGTATATTGAGTCTGATAAATATAATTCATTAAGTCAATTAGATCGAAGCTATAATTCAACACTCCCTTTTAGCAAGAGAGGATTGATTATCACAAGATGTCAGTGTTTTAGAAATCCCCAACTCAATTCGGAATTGGATTTTAGAATAACACTTAATCACTCAATATCAAGGTTGTCGGCATGGTCCGGAATACAAGTTTAATGTACTCAACCCGATAGAAGAAATTTATCACAATCCTCAACTCAATTCAGAACTGGATTTTAGTGATAACTAAAACATAACTTCATATCAAGATATCCAACACAGCTCGGGACATTAATATAATGTACTCATCCTAATAGAAGAGTTATCGCAATCCCCGACCAATTCAGAACTAGATTTAGCAATAACAATCAAGATATCCAGCACATTCCGGGACAGCAACTTAATGAGTCTAATCTTGATTCACATGTTGTTATGATCCCCGACAAATTCAGAACAACATAAAGAAGTCTTTAGTCATGATCAATACTTATTATCTCAATATCATGATATCTGGCACAATCCAGGACAACCCTGTTAGGGTGTCAATCATGATATAGTTATTACACAATCCAGTAATAACATAAGCATCAAGATATCTGGCACAGTCTAGGACAACCCTGTTTGGGTGTCAATCTTGAAGCTTGGTTAACTATTGTCAAGATCGTCACCTTGAAATAGTAACCCCAATTATTTACACAGAAGATCGTCATCTTCTTTGAACACAAAATGAATGGACCCATAAAGTCACCTTGACTCTTCTCAGAGGGTGGATCCACCATGGCTCATCCTAGAGAGTGGAAACCAAGACTTCCACATTAGACTTGTCTATCAAAGACAAGAATCATTTAAGATACAAAATGATGGATCACTGAAGCTGAAACCTTCTTTTTAGCTAAGGCTTTACTCAACATACCAAGGTTATCTGAAAGTACACAATCTTCTTTCTAGCAAGGGGTTTGGTAAGAATATCATCCATTAGTTCTCCACTGAATTGCATTTGTTTGTACTGTCTCATAGTCTTGGTGAATTTTGAGCTTACAAAGTATACACCATCTTGACATGGTATACTCCCTCTGAATTTGTATGACCAAGATCCTGGGGTGCCAACTTAATTTGATCTTCTAGCTTCTCCCTCTGACATATAGCCTTCTCACATGGTAATAGTCATAATTTTCTGCTACAATTTCTTGATTACTAGAGAACCATCAACACATGGTCTACTACCTCTGAATCAAGATCCTCGAATGTCCACTGATGCAGATCCTTTAGCTTCTCCCTATGTCACGAAGGCATGCCCTGTTTATATACTCAACTCAGTGTCACTGTAGGATGTCACTTCATTCCTTCCTTCCAGAGAGAACCAATACGAATAATCTGAATAGTCATAAGGTTACATTGGCTAGCATAAGATGCATTTTGATCTTTCCAAGGCCACAACATTAACACTCCCTCTTGGACTTGAGGGAAGATAATAAAGGCCTCTAGTATGATGTTTATCTCAATGAGCTATAGTCTCATGATGTATGGAATACCTTAATGAGGGATTCTATCCACGTGCATCTCATCAACGATTCTATCCACGAGTTCCCACTACTATAACCTCAGAATTATTTTACCTTCAATAGTGAACCCCCTCTCAATCAACATAATCGAGTTTGTCCAAGTTGACTGAATCATCTGTTTGCTTAGAAGCTACATTTCGCCAACTTCTTGCCCAATCTGAAGATGTCAGAGATAGATTACGAATAGTTCATAAAGCTAAACTATCCCGAACATAAAAAGGATAGAAGCATACAAAATTTATTATTTAATGAATTACAAACTCCGAATTCATATGGATTAATAAAACATGAGATACTTATCTTTTCAAATATTTTCAAGTATTTCCTTTCGTATGGTGAGCCCATTAATACGATACTCGTACCCATCGTCCTTCTTCATAACATATCGGATTCATTCTGATCCTTATGCTAATTTTCTTCTTTACAAATCACATCTTATTATGATAACTACCGATTAGATGTTGACTTCATACATTATCGGTATCTGATTATGTTAATCATTGGTTACTATCCCACTTGTACTATCCTCTTTTTTTTTTATTAACTTAGATAGTTGGGACAATTACCTTAACTTATCCTTCTCACTTCATCGAATGATGCTATGCATGATATAAAAAATGTGTGTGTTGATATGTATGTAGCTGTTGTTGATGGTGACTCTGGTGTTGCTGATACCTTAGCTTCTGCTGCTTTGGTTGAATTGATTGACCCCTTGGCAATCTTGATAAACCATGTGGACTACTCATTTTCTGTGATTGATTATGTTGGCATTGCTGTAGTGCTGGCAATATTTGTTGCTGTGAAGGCAATCCAGGAACAGGTATCATCCTTGTTGATTGTAACCCTAATGATTTCCCATTCAAGCTAGATGCTACTGGAAGTACATTGGATGATACAGGTCCATATAAGTTTCCAGAACCTGCAAGATTGGCTGCATTCATTGCTTAACCATCACCAGATAATGGAGCCACTGGATTGGTCATTGCAGACTGCAGAAGACCTTGTCGATGCTGCCGAGTGGTATTCTGGTCTGAGGAAGCATGCAGCTGCGCATTACCATACTGTGAAACATTTAAGTAACCTCCTGAACTAGATAATGCTGTGGTACCATTTATCAGATTCTGATTATTTTGTGCCACACGTATCCCGCGATTCATGCTTCCATTTACTGAACAATAGGAAGAATGTTTCCACTGCATGTTATTACCACCCATTTGACCACTCATATTATGATAGAAGTGCCCATTTGCAACCCCAGTAATTTGCTGTGGAGTAGTTCCTATGTAGTTAACGCTCGAATAACTCATTCCACTGGAGGGAGACTTTCCTAACCCTGAGGTTGGAATCATTTGACTCCTGAAACCTATTGTAGGCATTTTCTGGTTTGCTGCACCCATGGACATGCCTCCAACTCCCTGCTGACATTGAGGCATGTTGCCTAGGGATCCCGGAACGGATGACAAATTGTCTCCAGAATTAGCCAGAACATTCATTTTATTGGAGTTAACATCAGCTACAATAAATGAGTTAGAATGTACATGATCAGACGGTTCAGACTCACTACCAATGGGTAACATACATCCCATGCTAGAAGGATTAGAAATCAAACCTTTTGAACTAGAAACTGGCTTCATGGAAATATCCCCACTGGATGTTACCATCACTGAATATCCAAATCCAGTATTTGACATACCTGGAGTTGGAATCATTGTTCCCACAGTTCCATTGGAAGAAACAGAATGTGGGACAAACCTTTGGTTACAATTACCATGTTGGGAACGCTTAGCAAAAGTCTGCAATCGCATTTCCAAAGTCCTAATGTCCATGGCTCTAGTTATGTTGACTGCACCAAGGCACATCTTTTGAACCTCTCACACACACTAGAGACTTGCAAATGCCCACGTTTTCAAGATTGGACTCAAATCATGTGACTCACCGGTAGATATATGTTATATAAGCATAACCAGTTGACTATAAACGGTCAACAGTAAGTGTCGTCTGGTATTGATTTTGTAATGTCCTCTATGTGGTGCGTTTGCTGTCTGACTTTCTACTATTGCTGATTGTGTATCCTCAACGGTTGTTCCATCTTTCTAATTGAAATAGCTATTTCTCACATTGGCGTTGAGATCGCATATTGATATCTTCCATGCATACTTCCCTTATTGGTAATAGTCTGATTGTCTCAATAATAGTTGGCTCTGTAATATTCTTATTAATTATTGTAGTGCTATTAATATGGATGTCATCATTGTAATCCTTGGATCGAATAGAAAGGACGGTTTACTGTATCTATAGTCGCCATTGTTTGTTTTCTCTGTATATTATTGTTCCGATTTTCTTATTACCCCGTTCCCCGTCCTTTCCTGTTTTTGTCTCCTCAATAGTCTCGTCACAAATGGCCGCTGCTACACTGCACTAACATATTCCTCCTAAGCCGCATCACTTCATTTTGCAGGCTCGATAAGAATAAGAGTCCCCGTGAAGTTCAGTTTGAAACTCTATTGTTTTGTCATGAAAACACGGTAATATCAATAAGAAAATGAAGGTGTATGCTAGGCCACAATGTACTACCGATGTGGATTTTTATATTCATGGAAGGAAGAAATTTACGGTAGCCACCACTGAGTAACGAATGACTCACGTGTCCATACAAATAAACATTACTCCTGTATACAAAAGCTTCAATCTGTGTTGAGAATGGAAACGGAATATGAGGACTGTTACTGAAGAAATTGTGCCCAGATGAAGGTGCTAGAGATGACACAATATTGACAATTCACTTTCAAACGCTAGCCACAACAAACTCTGAATAGTTATTTGTAAATATTATTGCGATTTCTAAAGTCTCCCAAGATGTCATTCTGGCAAAGGTTCTCTGTATTGTTTTGCAGACGACTTGGTCTTCAAGAGTGTCGATTTGTATCGAACTTCCAATATACTTATGCCAACAAAGAAATAATACTGTATTTCACCGTAATTACCGTATATGTCTCATATTAATCTGGCTCCCATTTTTCAATTCTCTATAGGTTAGGCTCTAATACCATGTTGTGAAATCAAGATCATCCTATAGAGAAAATTTGTTGCTCTTTATTGTACTGTTCGTAATATCTAAATGTCTGTGTAAGTATATATATATTCTTGATTATATATCTGTATGCTGTGGAGAAGAAAAAATGCACATTGTGGTTGATTACTTTCCTCAGCACACACGAAAGATATTATATATGATTTGAGGGGTCATGTCTATGTAGAGACATGACTCTACGTGGCTTAAGCCACGTAGAGCCATGTCTTTACATAGACATGACCTTTATTAAACTTTGCAATGTATTTGGTTTAATAATGTAGTGTTACGAATAATTATCATCCAATAGTTATTGTAACACATAATATATTGTATGTGCTACGATAACTATCGGATATAGGTATCGTAACACTGTTGTTACATAGTATTAATATCGACTAAGTCGATTCCAATGTATACAACAATTAATGCCCAATTCAATACGGAATATGCAGTCGACTATTATATATATTAATAACTATGATAATAATAATTATATATATATATATATAGATATATATGTATATATATAGTCGACTAGTATATTGAGTCTGATAAATATAATTCATTAAGTCAATCAGATCAAAGCTATAATTCAACAAATAGAACAAATGAGAAAGAAAGAGACTAAATTGTGTCTATCATTCAACATTTGCACAAAAAATTACCTCGACGGTGAACTACAAAGGCACTAAATCACATTTATCATTCTACACTTACACAAATTCCCACAAAATTGAACAATAAAGTGAATAGGTCACATCTATCATCCCGCAGTTATAACTTATAAAGAATATCACCATAAGATTGGATGATAAAGAGGTTATATAATGTCTATCATTCTACACGTGCACAAAATTTCACCACAAGATTGAATGATAAAAGGACTAAAATGCATTTACCATTCTACTTTATCAAAAAAAGATTGCCGCAAGATTGAACAATAAAAGGACTAAACCAAGTCTGTTGTCCTATACTTAGAGAGAACCTCACAACAGAATTGAAGGAGAAGGGGACTAAATCATGTCCATCATCCTACACCAACAAAATCTCACAACAAGATTGAACAATAGAGGGACCATATCAAGCTTATTGTACAACACAAAATCTCAACATAAGATCAAACAATAAAGGATGTAAACTTACATTGCAATGTTTGTCTTAGATCAACTATGTAGTTTTATTAGGTTCCAACATTTTGGGAAACATATTTAGACCCTATGTCACAAAGTTCATGTTCATGTTTGAGTTTGACAAAGATGAAATTTGGATCGAGTTCAACAAAGATAAAATTTGGAAAAATAAAACTTATTAATTTTTCACCTAATACAAATTTGATTAATTTAAAATATAAGTAATAAACCCCCAAAATTTTCAAAAACAATAGCATTGATAAATAGATTTGAAATCTTTATATTTATAGAAAGATGCCACATTTACTAACCATGATCAACTTATCAAATTCAAACCATAAGAAACATATGAAATCATTACAAAGATGCTACATTACCAGATTCGCTCTTGGACCTGGGAATTCCTGGTTCAATTCGCTCAAAAGTCTACTGCAGAGACCAAAATTCGTTGGGAATTCTCACAGAGGAACCTAGGCGGAATTTAGAGGAATTTGGGGTGACTTTGGTTTCCAGTAGAGGAACCTAGACAGAATTTCACAGAATTTTGAGTGAATTTGGTCCAAAAACACCTTTTGTTGACTTTTCAAAAAGTTTTTTTGCCAAATTAGGTCTATTTGACCCTCCAACCCTAAAAGTGACCACTAAAAGGACCAAAAAGGTTGTTTTATATGTCATTTGTGCATTTGTGAATGAAAAAGATAACTTCTTGCCTCCATTGCTAAACTTTCTTGTTTGGTTGCTAAAGAATGATGATGATTTTTGATAATATTTGATTAGTGATGGCTGATTATTAATGTTGACATTATTTTTTTTGAACTGAAACATTGATATGGTGGTGTATTTTGGCATTTTGTTATGTCATTTGGACTAAAACGTTAATATATATGGTGTATTTTTCTATGTTGCTTTAATATTAGGATAGTGGTGTATGAACTTATTTGTTGCTGCATATATATATTTTTAAAAAAATCATATATTCTTGTACGGACGAACCCAAAACGAATCTAAACCCAACCCCCAAAAAATTTGAACGAATTTTGAAACCCAAATCCGAACCAGCAACTTAGCAAAGATGTTTTCTTTGTTAAAAGTGGAAAGCAAGCATCAAAACTCTAAACTTCAAAAAAGTTCCAAGTCATCAAAAGCACTTGGTTAAGTTCATGTAGTATCATTGTCACTAGATGCACTAAATTCGTCATCAAAAAAGTCAGGTTCATTTGCAATTGGTATGTCTTTTGGAATTTTTTGTGCTTGTGAAGAGGATGTGGAGCCTTTTTCTAATTTGTTCATACACAATTGTAAATTATTGTGAATGTAAAGAAGCTCTTCCAACTTTCTAGGTGACTTGTTCCTCTTTGTGGAATGAATGTGGTAAAAGCTACTCAAATTCCTCTCAAAAATTGATGAACTTTTTCTCTGACTCAATATTCAAATAGAAAAGCATTGTAATTCAAAGGTTTGTGCTCCATAACAACTCCACCATCTATACCCAGTCACTTCACCTCATGGCATGTCATATTTGGCTGTTGATATTCCAAACAACCCTTCTGCCAACTTGTATTTCTGACATTAATATTTAATTAGATTTGCAACTATTGGATTTGGTTCAAACCTTTTAATGGCTTCATAAAGCCCTATCATAACTTCACAATCACTTGTTCTATCAATTTAAAATAATTGAGGCTCCAAAAAACAAGCTGCAGTATGTAAAGGTGTGTGCATCATTTTCCATCTGATATCAATAGCATCCCATATCTCCATGTAGTCTATTTCCACATTATTGAGTGCTTTTCTTGTTAACGTTATGGTAGTTGCATGAGAATTCATTCATACCTGTGTTTGTTCCTTCTATATTCTTAATCTATATCAAAATGTATGATGAGTTCTGGTCTATGTTCCTTCCGATCGAGAATGCTATCATGTATGTGTTTCTATTCATTATTGCTCATCAGAATAGTCTATGTATTCTACCAAAGGTGATTCAACTTGCTTCACTTATCGTCTCTGCCAACTGGAGACGTCGTGCAACTTCCTATATCTTGATTGAGTTGTTCTATTGTGAATGGTTTTCTTTCATATATTATTCTTGTAATGTATAACTTCTTCACCGCTGAGATAGGATGACATGGCACTATGAGTGGAATGACTTGGCTTCATGGACACGCGTTGCATAGTATATCAATGGTTCATGTTTATTGATTATCATCAGTGCATTGAATTGTATCAATTATGATTGTAATGACTATCTCCTTGTATTCCACGATGGAGACCTTTCGTTTTCTTGGGAAGTCTTCATGGTATGAGTTGGTGGCAAGAAAAAAGGACTTTGGACGGCTATCGGGTTTTGATTTATACTCACGCGATGACTCTTTGTCTTCAAGATAGTTATGGTCTTTCTCGGCAACACCGAACATAGATAGAGTTGAAAATGTGCCAAGATTTTCCTAAGAAAAGTTGTGAAATTATTGTAGCTGGTGTGAGCGTTTAGAGTGTCGGCTTTAGGCTTCACGAGATATGCAATTTTGTTTCATCTCTTCAGATCATCTCGCATAGTTATGTTTCTAGAGTATCGTGTGTCATTAGTGTTTTAGGAATTTGCAAATTCTGTGACAAGAGAATGTCTTACATCTTTAAGAGTGAGCACTGTATAGGTGACAAAGTTGTCTCATATATGATCTAAGCTTGATCAAGTTTTATCTGTGAGATAGTTAAAATTGTATATGTTTTGTATATGCTGGAAGTGTGAATAAGGCATATATCTTATTGTTTAACTGTTAAGAGTTAACAATCATAATCTTGAGAACATTGTATTTATTTTGAGAATACAATGAAGGATCTATCTTTTGTGGGGCTGGGTTTTTCACCCTCAAGTGGAGGGTTTTCCTAGGATAATTTTTGTGTCCACTGTTCCTTTTGTGTTTTAAGTTTCAGCTCATTACATTTTTATGTATTCTGGTTCAAAACTTAACATTTTTAACAAGTTTTTTACAAGAATCCATGCTCTCATAAAGCAAGCCGAGAGAAAGGTTGTCACCATCAACCATATAAAGCACATCAACAATTGGTCCACATACATTTAAAACCTTTGCTGCACTTTCCCAAAAATTGCTATTCAAAATAAGTTCTTCCACGATCTTCCCTTTGGGACCTTTAGAAAGAATGGAATTCTTCCATTTATTAGAACAAATAACAAATCTTAGAGCCATTTTCTCTTCAACTACTCTTTTCAAAGTGATATAAAATGAAACAAATCTTGTTTCACAAGGCTTCAACAACTTTTTAGATGCATATTGCTTATAAAGATTCAACGTGAGATGGCGATTCCTAATGAAATTTGTAATTGCTCTTCTTTTATGAATTGTTTCATGTACCCATCAAAATTTAACCAAGTCATGAAGCAACAAATCGAAGTAATGAGCTGCACATGAGCTCCAATATATTTGTGGGTACTTCTCTATTATCAGTTTCCCAACTTCCACACAATTTGTTGCACTATCAATTACCACTTGAACCACATTTTCCACCCCTACTTCCAAAATGACATCCTCTAATATTTTAAATATATCTATTGAAGTTTTCTTTTGTTTCATGGTGTCAATCACTTTCAAGCACACAACACCTCTAGGACAAGCCACCAAAACATTAATTAATGGTTTATAACATATATTTGACCATCCATTACATAATATAGTGCAACCTATTACCCTCCAAGAGGCTTTGACCTCAACTAATTTCTTAATCATTGTGTCTTTGACCTTTGCAAAAGTGTTGTTCTAAAATCCTCCGGAGAGGGAGGTTTGTACCCTTTGCCAAACTCTGCAACTTTTTGAATTGCAATTTGAAAATGTGGATTATGATCTACATTGAATGGAATGGCATTTGAATAAAACAAATCAGTTATTGCATCATCCACATCATGTTTTTCTATTGGTTTCCAAAAGTTGTTTAATGTTCTGCCCCCTGTTGATCCACCATTTGTGTCCTTGAGCATACTAGAAGAGGAAGACACAAAAGAAGTCATGAAATCTAGACATGTTCTCATCAATTCTCTGTTTCTTTTGTGCCGATTTCATCCTTCCTACAATCAAAAAAAGATCGGTTTTTTTCTAAAGCAGATCTAATCTTTGGACTCACTTTGTCACATCGAAGAACACCTCCTCCTTAATCCCTGAAATGCCAAATAAGTGATCCATTATCCTTGTTAAACTTCCAATAAAAAAACATTGACATAAATTACATTACAGATTGATACATAAAATCACAACTTAAATCTACACCAATGAAAAACTACATTTGAGATTGATACATAAAATCACAACTTAAATATACACCAATGAAAAACTACATTTGAGATCAAACTGTTAAAGAAATAAAATCACAACTTCGGTCTATACTCATGCAAAATTTCACAACAGGGCTGAACGACAGAGGCTATATCAAGATTATTGTTCTACACTTACACGGACTCTCACCACAAGATTGAACAACAAAAGAGCTATATCGAGCCTGTCATTTTAAACTTACACTGAATCTAACACGAGATTGAATAACAAAAAAACCTAAGTTATATGTATCAAACTGCACTTCCACAGAATCACGATATAGAAACTAAATCACATCTATCATCCTACCCCTTGAACAAAATCACACCTATCATTAATCATGTACAACATACTTGTCCATACAAGTCAACCAAGAGCAGCTTTATCAAGTGGTCCTCAGTCTTTGTTAAATGACTCTTCAATAGGATGAATTTGGTATAATAAAACGTACTCGGTTCTTAAAATTTCATAGAACTCAAGTCAATAAAATTTACAGCAAGCAATGGCTTCCTCGAAACAAAAATTAGATTTTTTTGAAAAGAAAAACAGCGGGTATTTCCTATGATCTTCATTTCGGAGAGTAGCTAGAAAGACAGGCGCATAATTTTCTCATCACAAATTCCGCCTAGGGTAAGCATTCGATTCATACACATTAAATATACTTCGAAGAAATTTTTATCTAATATGCACTTAAACTATGCCAAACTATGACAGATAAAACTTTTGAAGAGGACTGTGACTTACACAACTGCTCCTGCAACCATTGGAAAGGATAGCCAGCTTCTCCTCCTGCTCCACATCCTCGCCAAATCAGAGCTTAAGCTCTGTGTTGTTTATTTTTCAGCTTAATTCAATACATTTAACAAAATAAAATTAAAACCTTCGTACTAGGGTTTAATATTTATTTAATAGTTTAATGGGCTTGTAAGCATTGTAGGGGAGAATGAACTACTTAGAAACACCTCTACATAAAATTAAATAAATGTTAATAAATTAGTATAAACTAATTTTAGATTATGATATTACTATTTAGGATTCAATTATGTTATTTTTTGAGTCAAATTTTTTATCTATATTTCATGAATAGTGGTTCACAATAACCCATCTCTCATGAAAATGAATGGAACATTTAGCACTCATTGCATCTAGGTGATGCTCATAGAATTGGAACATCTACTTAATTTTAGTTTAATTAAAGCTGGTATAAACTAGTATAGATATCTTAAATATATCTATCTAAAAATTGTTAAGAGATATTTAAATTTTTATTCAGAATATATAAATATGTAAAAATAAAATGTGAGTGTTGGAAGATTCTTTCACAAGTTTATCATGAAAGAATATTATTAATGATGTTTAAGATTAGTTTGTCATCTTTAAAAAATTAATTGTGTTGCTTTGATCACTATTTCAAAATCCCCATTATCTTAGAAAACTCTATAGTTCAAATCAAGTATCATAGATTCAACTTCAATTGTCATGAATTTGATCTTCTATGTGAATTTTATTTATATTATATAAGATTGATTTGAAAAAAAATTGCACCTAAAATCATGCCTACTTTTGTCTGCCAAATAGTTGAGCTTGTCAAGATGGTGTTTGATGCTAATTAGGAATTAACCAACATGTAGATGACATATACACTAATGATGTGGATCTTATTCTTTTTTCCTTAAGAAACTCAAGTCGCTCTAATTGTCCTACCATGTGAAATTAAGTGTTGCACCCTTAACCCTTTTGTGTGCATAGGGCTAGGAGTAGCTAGCTTGTGGACACCTTAACTCTTGATTATTAAATTACATGATCATTAATATAGGCTAATATAGGTAAAATCAACCCAAGTGGTATCCAAGGAATAAGTGGGGTGTATATAAGACCTAGTGGCTAATTTATGGTCATCATATTGCAAATTATATTTGTATATTCTTCTAAAGACTTTTGGAGGTTTGCCCCCTCAAAAGACCTTATTATTCTCAAGCATTATCAAGTGTTTGTAAAATATTTCTTATTGGATTCTTCACTTGAACAAATGATTTCATTACATTAAATGCATATTGGATGTCTTTAAATACAATTAAATAGAAACATATCACATAAACATGAGCCATGTTTGCTCATATTGACTAATTAGAAATGGTGGGAAATTTGTAAGTTTAAATTTAAATATTTGAGTTTCAAGTTCATTCCCACATGCCTTAGAATTAAACCAAGTCAATTTTGAAACATTTAGAAATGAACCCTGGGATAAAATTATAATATTAGTATGAGTGAGGGTGCAATAAGGAATACATGGTAAATGCATAGAAAATGGTACAAATATAGGTAGGGATTGGGCCATAAGCTAAATTAAGCACAATAATATGCTACTTTTTAAAATGTTATTGCATTAATACATTCTGCCAAGGTGGGTATAAAACTAAATGAAAAGTGACACAAGTATGTTGATTAACTAATTACATTTTGTTTTCACTTTGACATGTGTATGAATCTAAAATGGGCATGTCTTTAAAAGTATATGGATATTCTCAATTGATAAAAAAAGTAAATATCTAGACATGCAAATATGGATATTGATTAGAATAAAGTAATGGATCATTCTTGAGTTCTTATATTATCCTTGGTGTGAGCTCTACATCAAAGCATATAAAAGCACAAAAAGTATGCTATGATCAACCTCTACCACACGATCAAAATAATTATAAAGAATGAGTTAATTTAACCATCTTTGAAAATGGCAAGTGGAGAGAAGTGATAGAAAATTATGCTTGTACAAAAGATACAATAATTCTAAGGAACATGACTTGGTAATATGATATGGATCTATGTGATTGATTGATGTGCTAAAACTCCTTGTGATTGTCCATGCAATAAAACTCCATGCGATATTGCATGTGATAAGGATTTGAGTAATGTTTCTATGTAATGTTATATAATTTTGTTTTATGTGTGATAGACCTCTACATAATGCAAGTGTTTTACAATCAAGCTCCACCCAGATAGAAGATATTATCTAATATATCAACCATAAAATTGTCGCTGATATTATATTCCCCCTTCAATTGATTGTATAGAAAGCATAGAAGGAATCAAAGGAGAGGGAAAATAACACATGATATGATAACAATAAAGAGACTACGATAATCAAATAATATGTACACATGTAAAAATATGTAATAAGTAAAGATGTGTTATCATATAGAAAATAAGTAAGATGTAAATTAAAGATAAGCATCAAAGCATAAAGTTGCACCAAATATAGGAAAACCATAAAGGAAAGATGGTTCTAAAGCCTATATAATGATCATGTAAGCATATGAAGTACATAAACATGTAAGCACAAATAAATAAGATATAAGTTGAATGAAAAGCATATGTGGAGATAATTGTCTCTTATATAGGAAAGATGATAAGTTGAGACAATAAGAGTGATTAGCAATGGAATACATGAGATAAATTTATGATAAGAGTCTCAAATGTGTGATTGTAAGAAAATGATAAGTGTCATAAGGCATAGTATCTAAAGCTAAAAAAAATAAGCATGAAAAAATAGTAAGCGTAAAGTAATGAACATGCTCATAAATAGGTGTAATCAAGGGTATATTTTGGATTTGGAGCCTACAATTGCAACACATACCTAACCACAAAGATTCTTTAAATCACAATTAGTAAACCCCAATATCAAAAGAGGAAGCAAGACAATAGAATGCATAAACAATTTAGTAAATGAAATCAAATGAAAATGCAAACCGATTAGTCCTCCACTATTTTTCTCCTTCTTGATGCAATGTGGGCTCTCAAATTTAAGCTCAATTAGATAACATAAGAATTCAAAAGTGTAATGCTCCTCTAGGGAACCTAGGAGAAATTAACCTAAAACATGTTACTAAGTTTACTAAATAATTTTTTTAAAGAGTTTATAATCAATAATGAATAGCAATGCAGAAACAATATAACATAAGATAATACATACTCATAAATGTAACTCATTTACAGATTACAAGTCTCAAGGGTTCCATGACATAGAATTACGTAAATATAAATTAATATACTAAGAATAATCCATAACATAATCATGTATGATATATCTTACATTCATTTTAAAACCCAAATTGAAGTATTCCTAATTATTTACTTGATCATAATGAAAAGAATAAAAATAATAAGGTACACTAACATATTCATTTCAATTTAATAATAAGATACATCTATTACATCAATGTGATCAAAGGTACATACAACAAGATACAAACTGATACATCATAGTCTTCAAGATAATACATCTTCCACTACACATGTCGTAGGGATAACAATAATACAATACATATACATATACATCTCTAGAATCCATGTCACTAACTAATACATAAAATGGAATACAAGAAATACATCTCATGATAATAACAAGAAAGTCTACGAGCAATGAACAAGAAGATAGAAACAACATCAAGGATCATCCAAGCACAAAGTCATGAAAATCGGATCTCAATGGTAATAGAATCACTACCACTTGACCTCATGGAACCAAGAAGTCCACTCCCATAATGCCAAGGTACACACTAGATAAAATGGTAGTAAATAGTTACAAGGTTATAAAAAATAATGATCAAGACACAAATCAAGTGTGCCAAATGCAACGTAGGAACCGAGAACACATATAGGGAAGTATCATAACATAAGTCAACTCTAGGGTTACTGTGGTAGACTCTCTAGACATCGGCCCCCTAGTGACTCTATGAGGTATTAGTAGTCCTTGTTGAACCTTTGGTAATTTGGTCTTTGGTTTTGTCATTGATGTCAATAAGACATGTCAGATCTCTCAGTTATGGTGGTATACAAGATGGAAACTTAATGATCTTATAGAAGTTTATTAAAGTGATCAAGGGTGGTTTAAATAATGTTATTAATGTTCCAATACATTTATTATATCATTATTGAGGTGGTTGATAAAGTATTGAGTATATAACACTTAATGTTGATTATGAGTGTTAAATCGGTTACAATTTTATAACTACCCAGTTTCGGTCTAAATGAATTTGAACATATTAAGTGTTAAACAAGACCCCAACTATTATACCTTTTCGGAAAAGTAATAGGAAAAATTGAAATGGGTCTAAGTTAGTTTTGAAAGATCACATTTCTGGAGAGAGAAAAGCAATTTCGACCAAGACTGTTGCAGGCCGGTTTTGGTCTAATTACTATTTGGGTTATGTAACAGTTCTAAAAATTTTGACTTATTTGATTTATAAATAGAGGATACATTCCTCTAAAATATCCAACATGTCATTTGATCAAAAGTTTCAGGAGTGGTGCATAATGTGAAGTATATCAGGCAAATTGCAAGAAGTTTTTATAGCAACAAAGAGGAGGGTAATGTTTTATGTTTCTATTTTACTATTTATGATTTGATTTTCATTACAGAAGTATATCAGAGGTTGAGAAGGGTTTATACACTGATATATTAATGGTTTACATCAATATTTAATCAGATGTTTTATGAAACATAAATATGCATTTGGATCTTTAATGTTTTGAAGGAAAAATGTTATTTATCTTTCAAGAAGTATAGCATTTTGAAGACCATTGATTAAACTCATCCTATTACATTCAGATGTATTGATTTAAGTCTAATTATACTTTTCATGATATGAGAAATTCATATTGAGAAGGCTTGTATAATTTGGTATAATTTGGTGATGTAAAAGAATCAGTGTGAAAGATAAGAAAAGAAGTGAATCCTGCTTAATGTTTTCAACTTGGAGTTGAAATCTTGTTTCATGATTTGTATTGTAACAGAGATGATCCTCTGATTTTGTATTTCATTTATTCATTTTGGAAGTTGGTGCTTCTTGTATTCTTGAAGTTGGTGCTTTAGGTGTAAGGGATTGGTGTTCCTTGAAATCAGTGTTTCTAAAACAGGGTGTTGGTGCTTCCCAGAGTTGTAGCTCTAAAAGATTTTCCCAAGAGGTTAATAAAGATTCAGATTCAAAGTGGTTTTTACCCTAAGGGGTTTTCCACTATAAATATTGTGTACCTTGTTATTTTTTTATATCTTGTTCATTTTTATAACTTTATGTTATAATTGTAAAAGTTAAAATTGTAAAGTTGAAAAGAACAAGTGTTAAGTAACCATTGATTCACCCCCCCCCCCTCTTAGTGCTGTTTGTATTCCAACGGTCCTTTCGTACAAACAAGGAAAACCAACTATGCTAGACCTCAACGTCTTTCTAGATGGACATGTATCTTCTCTCACTCTCATCCTTAGCATGTACTAGCACTCAAGGCATGGGCAAGGAATAATTATCTTATTAATGTTTCTATCCTAATAGTTTTATTAAGTTATCACTTTATTAAGCTACTTACAAAGGATACACGGGAAGCCAATTTAGGACTTCAATTCCTCCAAAGTAAGCCACTTCCTCTCTATGCTCCTAAATAACCTACCTTAATGCTCCTAGTAAAATAACCAAAGAGAAAGCAAAACCAAAACCATAAAAGACTTCCATCAATTAGTAAACCATGAATGTCATCAAAGACAAGTGCTGGAGATATAAAAAACAAAATATCATCCTATACAAGGATCCAAACTATCGATCTCATACTGGACATTTCAATGAATCAAATACCAAAACCATATGGTTATCATATCATAAGATAACATGATCATCAAAAGCATCAAAACATCTCTCTCCAGACATGGAGTAAAACATAATCCACAAAGTAACCATTTAGAATGTAGAACAATCATAGTAGAAAAACCAGGTGACTAAGTAAATCAGACTCAATTATAATAATAGTTGTCAACTTTTTATGGTCAAATGAAATGAACATCAAAACTCAATAAAGCACATGAGATCACTCAAAGATATCATAGAACTAAACCTGATCTAATTGAGACTTCAAAAATGGTTACGAAGATTCTCAATTTTAAAAAAAAAAGATCAAAAGATATATTGTCATATAAAAACATGATGATCAAAATCCACTCTCAAGGAGTTTACATAAAATGAGATTAAGTCTCAACAAAGGCTAGTTATAAAAGATCAAATAGATACAACTCCACAATGCATGAAATAAGAACACATAAGCGACCACAGGAAACAACCCCCAACCTCTGGTACAATCTTAAAAGACAACTTAATTTTTCCCAATTACAACAATAACAAAGCAATGATGTATACAATAACACCTTAAATTAGAGATATAAGTCTAGGTTAATTAAACAACCACTTCGTAATCTAAAGTTCAATTTGATCATAAATATATTCCAATGAATTTTTTTATGCACACATACATATTTATATAATAAATTACTTTCAAATGGAAACATCATCCCAATAAAAGAAAACATCATATATATTCCAATATTAAAAATAATACTAATATCAGTTCAAAAAAGTAGATGTCATTATAATTATATAATTGAATAATATAAAATTTCCACCCTTTAAAATAAAATATTAATCACATATAAATATTTATTAAATATCAATAAATATTAAAATAATATAAATATTTATTTAAAATAAAACTTAATTTTAATTTAATTTAATTTAATATAAAAAATCTTTTTAAAAAAATCTTTTTTTTAAAGGTATTCCCACTAAGTGGGGAGCCCGCGACATACCCGACACGGGGGGCAGGGGTAATTCCCCCCTATAATAATTTTTTTTTTAATTAAAAAAAAATCAAATTCTTTGTTAATTACAGAGATTAAAAATAGTGTACATATATATATATATATATATATATATATATATATATATATATATATATATATATATATATATATATATATATATATATATATATATATATCATAAAAATTCTAATCTCATGAATTAAAATTTTTTCAAACAAAGAGCTTAGGGTTTTCAATTGGTTTCATAATATTTTTCCAAATTGAAAACAAGGGTTTACAAATATGAAACCATCAAGAATTTCTTCACACAATTAAAAACTCCATGAACTTTCCACTCAAGAATTCAATCAAATAAGAAAATCATAATACAACCATTCCAAAACATCAACCAAATCTGGCAAGAACAAAACAAACAGTCTTTTCAAAAGCACAATTTCAACATGGTTTTGAAACCCTACCTTCAATTTACAAATAGATATGAAACAACAGTGCCCAAATTGAAAACTCGACGATTCAAAATTACTCCTAAGCTTTGAAACAATTCTTCAAGCAAATCAAATAATTTCTCCAAAACCTGTGCTCCCCAAATTTGTGTGTGAAATAATGACCAAAAGAAGATTAATAAAGAAAACTCGTCCAACAGAACCCAAACATGCAACTCCCAATTAGCAATTAGAAATCAACTGTCAAATGAAATGAACATCGAAACTCAATAAAGCACATGAGATCACTCAAAGATATCATAGAACTAAACTTGATTCAATCGAGACTTAAAAAATGGTTACGAAGATTCTCAATAAAAAGGAACCAAAGAGCAAAAGATATAGCCTCATGTAAAAACATGATGATCAAAATCTACTCTTAAGGAGTTCACATAAAACAAGCTTAAGTTTCAACAAAGGTTGGTTATAAAAGATCGAATAGATACACCACCACAATACATTAAATAAGAACACATAAGCGACCATAGGAAACAACCCCCAACCTTTGGTACAATCTTAAAAGTCACCTTAATTTTTCCCAATTACAACAATAACAAAGCAATGATGTATACTATAACACCTTAAATTAGAGATATAAGTCTCAGTTAATTAAACAACCACTTCAAAATCTAAACTTCAATTTGATCATAAATATATTCAAATGAGTTTTTTTTGTGCACGCATACATATTTATATGATTGATCTGATTTATGAAAACCAGATTACAATACCTGGTGTGATACCTGCAGTATTGTAGAATTCAACACGAAAATTGAGAACAACAAGATTGCAAACCAAAAACTGTCTCCATTCTATTCAAAATTGGAGTTTATACAAGTCGGATGGATCCCAAGGGTCACACAAATCCCTTGGAATTGAAATGAAGAGTCATCATAATGTTTATTACAATTAAACTATTAAAACTATCAAAAAACTAAATATAAAATTTAAGTCCACTTGGAGAAGGCATAACTTTCTCATCCTAGCTCCAAATTATGAACCGTTTGATGCGTTGGAAAGGTATTCAAATAATCTTGAACGAAATTTTGGAAACATCAATGTTCCATCATGTTCCGGGCAGCATATTTGCCCAGAAATGCACCAAAGACCCTCAAAATTGCAATTTACTAAAACATATGAAATTTTGGAAAAATTAGATTTCAGTATTTTCCCACTTTAATCCTGATCATTCCTCCCCCCTTAAGAGGTAATGGGCCCCATTGCACTAAGCTGCTGCAACAGATGAGGAAATTGTTCTTCAATTTGTTCCTTAGTAAACCACTTGCCTTGATGAGAATGCTGACCAGCTCGAACCACTTGATACAAAGGAATGTTCTGATTTCTCAAAGTCTTTAAAATGGCTTCAGTAACATGGTCACACTGGACTGAAGCAGTAGTAGAGGGATTTAACTCTGCAGCTTGAATGTGTTCAGTAGCTTGGGAGATATCCAATAAAGGAGGAAAATAGGGTCTCAACAATTCCACATTGAAAACTGGATGCAGTCCCAAAAAGGATGGCAAATTAAGTTCAAAAGCATTCTCACCAACTTGTTTCACAATAGTGTATGGTCCATAACGAAGAGGACGAAGCTTCCTATTTGGTCCATGCAGGCGCTCTTTCTGAAGATGTAACCATACCTTGTCACCAACCTGAAACTGATGAGGAGTTCTATGTTTATCATGTCTTTCCTTATACTTCTGATTACTCTACTCCAATATCTCATGAACTTGTTGTTGTAGGTGTCTAATGTTATCAATGAATTTTTTTTCTTTATCTACCTCCTTGTCACCATTCAATGGACTACTAGACTGTAGAGATGGTATTGCTACATCCATAGGTGCCAATGGCTGGTACCCAAGAGAAACCTCAAATGAACTGTGCCCTGTAGTACTATGGAGTGCACGGTTGTAGCTGTGTTGCACATAGGGTAAGCTTGCATCCCATGTGCGAGGATGTTTTGAATGATACATCTGTAAAATATGAATAATCATTCGATTCACCACTTCTGTCTGCCCATCTGTTTGGGGATGGAATGTTGTGGACTTTGTGAATTTCGTGTCCATTTTAGCCCATAGTGCAGACCAAAATTTGTTGATGAACCTGCTATCCCTATCAGAAATAATGGTTTTTGGCAAACCAAAATGAACCCACACATGTTCAAAAAATAGCTTGGCAGTATCTTCTGCAGAAATCATCTTTTTACATGCCAGCATGATAGCCATTTTAGAAAACCTATCTACCACAACATATACACAATCATGCCCCCGCCTGGTAGTTGGAAGCCCAGACATAAAATCCATTGAAACAGACTGCCATGGCTTATCAGGAATAGGTAATGGTAAGTATAGACCCAACTTACGGTTTGCTAGCTTTGCAATTGCACAGGCTGCACAAGCTTGTATATGTGAAATGATATCCTGCTTCATTTTTGGCCAATAGAAATACTTTTGAAGGATAGCAGTAGTCTTACCAATACCAAAATGTCCTGCAACACGACTATAGTGAGCTTCCCATATCATTTTCTTCCGTTCTTCGGTGGGTACACATATGTGACCATTATGGCAAAGAAACCCATCCTGCAAGTGAAAATCAGAGACAGATTTTCCTTCTACCAAATTACTATAGATGTTAGCAAAATCAGGGTCAGTACTATATAGTTGTTCCCAAGTGGATGATTGATGACCACATGAATCCAACACTATTGTCAAACCTGCAATTGGAGGCCTACTCAAACAATCTGCCACTTTGTTACTGCTTCCTTTTTTATGACGAATGTTGAGGTGAAATTGTTGTAAATAGGCTGACCACCGTTGATGTCTATCATTCTGTAGCTTCCCTTGTGTTTGCAAGAATTGGAGTGGTTTATGGTCTGTATGTATAACAGTTTCCTTTCCCAGTATATAGTGTTTCCATTGTTTGCAAGCCTGAACAATGGCATACAACTCCTTATCATAGGTGGGATACCTACGTACTGTATCAGAAAAAGTTTCACTGTGATAGGCAACAGGATGCCCATGTTGTGTGAGTACCGCACCAAGAGCATAATCTGATGCATCTGTTTCTATCTCAAATGCTTGGTGTAGATCTGGAAGGACCAATACTGGTGCTGAACATAGTCTTTTCTTTAACTCCTCAAATGCTTGTTGCTTTGCCTCTGTCCACTGAAATTTTGCTTGTGCTCCACCCCTTAGTGATTGATTAAGAGGCCATGATATGTGTGAGAAACCAAACACAAATCTGCGATAGAAGTTGGCTAAGCCCAAGAAGCTGCGAAGCTCTGTGAAATTTTTAGGGGATGGCCAATCTTGGATTATTTGAATCTTTTCTGAATCAACATGAACACCCTCAGTGTCAATGATATACCCTAAGTATTGAATACTTTGCATACCAAAAGAACACTTCTCAATGTTGGCATAAAGTTTGTGTTTTTGCAGAGTTGAAAGAACTTGTTCAACATGCTGCAAATGCTCAGACCAAGTCCTGCTAAAGATGAGTATGTCATCCAAATAAACAACTACAAAAGAATCAATGAATGGTCTAAGCACATCATTCATCAATCTCATAAATGTGGCTGGGGCATTTGTTAGGCCAAAAGGCATGACCAACCATTCAAACAAACCTTCCTTAGATTTAAATGCAGTCTTCCACACATCTACTGGATCAATTGGTACTTGGTGGTATCCAGACTTCAAGTCAACTTTTGTAAAGAATTTAGCCCCCCTAAGTTGGTCCAACAAATCATCAATTCGAGGGATTGGATATCTATTTTTAACAGAGATTTTGTTTAATGCTCTATAATCAATACAAAGCCTCCATGTCCCATCTTTCTTTTTAGCAAGGACAATTGGACTTCCACAAGGTGAAGCACTTGGACGAATGTGTCCTTTCTGAATCAACTCCTGAATTTGTCTCTTAATCTCATCATTTTCCAAAACTGACCTCCTATATATTGGCTCATGTGGTAGCAGTGTGCCTGGGATTAAATCAATAGAGTGCTTGACTTGACAATGTGTTGGTACGCCCACTGGTGGTGTAAACACACTGTGATATTCTTTCAAAATTTTATCCATCTGATTTTGTTGATTCTTTGTTACCTTAGTATGTGTATTAAGAACAACTAACTTTGTTTGTTCAGGGTGAATCATGAGTACAACAAAAGCTCCAGTTTGAGCAATCAAGCGTTTACATTGTTTAGCACTAATTAAAGAAGCAGTTTGTGTTGGACATACCTCTGGTATTCGATACTTCTTCCCACCAAGCTTGATTGTAACACCACGTGGCCTGGACTCATACACCCCATGCCTCTGATACATGTATGGCTGCCCCAGCAAGACATCGCATACATCCAATGGTGCTACATCACATATCACTTCATCCTTGAAAGGCTTGATTGAATATGGCAAACGACATTGTTGATTTATTTGAATATCTTGTCCCTCATTTACCCATCCCATAGAGTATGGTTGTGGGTGTCTTGTCACTTTAAGATTTAATCTTTTGACTGTCTCCCTAGAGATCAAATTCTTTTGACTCCCACTGTCAACAATAAAATGCAGAGACTTTCCATCAACCCACATCTGTGAATGAAAAAGTCTCTCTTCATCTTCACGGGGCAATACTTTAGCAGTTCCAATTACGGCATATGGGTTTGCTTCTATGATGGAATCATTCTCCTCTTTCTCAGAATTATCTATTGGTGATGATTCAGGTTCAGCTTCCTCTCCTCATATTTCTGTCATCAAATTTTTAATACTTCGACAATCCTTTGTATTATGGGTTGGGGACTTATGCATCTCACACCACATGCCTGTGTTTGTCTTTTTAGTAGACCACCATGTGTTCTTGGGTGAATTTGAATGAAGTTCCTTGGTCACCTGTTTTCCTGCAAATTTATTGCCACCTTCAACCCTTGGCTTGTTGTTTGTAAAGTAGTCCCTCTTCCCTTTTTGCTTGGATTTTTCTTCAATTTTTGTAGCATATTTATAGGCAGTTGCCAATGTCTCAATATTTAAAAATTTCATCTCTGTTTGAATATACCTGTGAAGTCCACTCCGATATTTCAAAATTCGATGCTTCTCTGAATCATTAATACCGAGTTTTGCTGAAAGTGAATGGAATTTATTAGTGTAATCTTGCACAGACTGATCCCTCTTTTGTCGAAGAAGTTGCCATTCTATGTATTTTTGTTCATATACATCCTCCGGGAGGTAAGCTTCTTTTATGTATTCCACAAATTCTCCCCATGTGGGCTTCTTATCAAGAGATATTATAAAACCATCTTCATCAACTGATTCTTGTTCTTTATTTGCTACTCTGGTTTCCCATGCTAATTTCACATGGGTTTCAGCTTTGAGGAGAGAAAATGTTATCTTTTCAGCATCTGAGAAATTATTTACAGAAAAGTACCTATCCAACTTTGATAACCAGTTATCAACAGCTTCATAATCGACCTTTCCTTCAAAATTCGGGATGTCAAAATTGACCTACACTTTGAAAGGGGTATTTCCACGAAATGATGTTTCAGATTCAGAGGGTTTTTGCTTCTGTAGGAGGCATGAAAATTGACTCATCATCTCCTCTCATTGCTTATTTAAAGCTTCCTCGACCAACTTCTTAACATCATCGTCTGACATCTTCGATCGTGTGCGTCTCAAAGGTGGGTATTTTGACAAATCTTGTGTATCCAATCCTAATATTTGATAGGAAGACCTTGTGTAAATTGGCATAAAGGAGCATTCCCGCTCTGATACCACTGATCTGATTTATGAAAACCAGATTACAATACCTGGTGTGATACCTGCAGTATTGTAGAATTCAACATGAAAATTGAGAACAACAAGATTGCAAACCAAAAACTGTCTCCATTCTATTCAAAATTGGAGTTTATACAAGTCGGATGGATCCCAAGGGTCACACAAATCCCTTGGAATTGAAATGAAGAGTCATCATAATGTTTATTACAATTAAACTATTAAAACTATCAAAATTTATCAAAAAAACTAAATATAAAATTTAGGTCCACTTGGAGAAGGCATAACTTTCTCATCCTAGCTCCGAATTACGAACCGTTTGATGCGTTGGAAAGGTATTCAAATGATCTTGAACAAAATTTCAGAAACATCGATGTTCCATCATGTTTTCGGGCACCCAGAAATGCACCGAAGACCCTCAAAATTGCAATTTACTAAAACATATGAAATTTTGGAAAAATTAGATTTCAGTATTTTCCCACTTTAATCCTGATCAATGATAAAATAATTTCAAATGGAAAAATCATCCCAATAAAAGAAAACATCATATATATTCCAATATTAAAAATAATACTAATATCACTTCAAGTAGATGTCAAATGACCTGTTGCAAGATGTAAAAATGTGTGAGTTTATGATTAAACTCAGTAGGAATCCTCCTATTGTTATTGAAAACATCCTCATTCCTCTTCCTCCAAAGAAACTATAGTATTTCAGCAGAAAGAATCATCCAAAACATATTAAGCTTGAGATCAAAAACTTCAAAAAAACTAGTGAGTAGCTCTTTCCAAGAGGGACCAAGTCCAGTATTCCAACAAGCAGGTCTACCAAAAAATAAGAACCAAATAGTACAAGAAAAATAGCAATCGAAAAAAGAGGTGTTCAAAAGTTTCAGGGAAATTACAAATAGAGCACACAACATGGTCAAGGCCAATAGAATTGAGGACAAGACCAATAGCAAGTATTTTAAGCAAGAGGAGCCAATGAAATCAGGCTTTCTTAGGTTCCAAAGGGGAACACCACATAAAATCAAGAACAAATTGCCATCTAGAGACTAACCAGCTAAGACCCCAAGTGTGGTTAATCCAATTGAAAATATTCATATCATTTTTAAGCAAATTATAAATATGATTGGTACTGAAACTGAATAAAGAGGAACCATCCATCCATTTAACTTGCAACAAAAATTACTCCTTATCCAAAAATCTTCCTAGAAAGCATACTCCAATGGCTTTCTGAATCAAAGTGTAAGTTTTATTTTGAGATACAAGAATGGAAAATTTATTCCTTAACTCCTCCCAAGTGCCCAACCGGTTACCAACCAAAATGTCAAAATGAGAGATATTCATTTCTTATTCCACCCTTTAGCATAACAACTCTGAGTCAAGGCTAGTGGCTTGTTATTGTGATAGAATTGTATCATCTTAAAATGGAAGCACTTCCATCTTGATAGGTTTAGCACCCTCTTTTAGTGCATTTATCATGATAGACTTCTATTTAGGATGCATTTGCACTTGATCTCTTCATTCTAGGTGAAATTAGGGTTAGGATCCCGAAGATCCTCCTTGATTTCCCTTCTCTATGGCTCCATTTTCTAGGTAGGATCTAGGTATAGGTCCTCCTAGCCTTCATCGTGTTCATCATAGGCCTCTAAGTCCTTTTCTGGCAATCTGACCTATTCTGTCATCATTTCCAAGTCTCTGGGCATCCCTGGGACCTCCTATTCTCAGCACTGACTGGATCTGGACCCCTAGGTCAAGGTTGAGGTTGACTTTGACCTAGGTCAAGGTCAAGGTTGACTTTGACCTAGGTCAAAGTCAAGGTTGTCCTTGACCTTTGTTGGGATTTGATCCCCCTTTTCAAATTTTGGTCCCGGAGGACCCTGAAATCAATGTTGGGTTTCTGGATCCGAATGCAGAAGGGTTTTAATTTAAAATTCATTTAATTCTTTTCCCTCCTTAGTTGGTTATTGTGATTGGACCATAATTCAAGGTGAAATTTGAATTATGGCCCCTTACATTGCCCAAGGAGCCTCACCTTCAAATCTCTATATAAGGACTCTCTTTTGCCTTCATTTTCACCAAGTATCCATTAAGTGGAGACATAATCGATTGATGCAAGCAAGCGATGGTGAAGTGAAGATGCAAGAGGATGATATAGAAGATCAAGCCATTGTTATCATATCAAGCATTTTTTTGGACAAGTCATTGTGGACATTCCTTTGGAACAAGAGAGATCCCTTCTTCTTTGATCCACCATTTTCAATATTCAAGCATTCAAAGATACAATCATGGGGTAGCAATTACGGATTATGAGTTTGGTAAGAGTACTTTAGCCTTGGGGGCTTGGTATTCTTTCTTATCATATTCAAATATATGCATTGCTTTCTCATATCAATTCATGCTAGGGTTTCAATCTAGAGGATTATGTTTCACATGCTTATCGCACACAGAATAAACCTCAACCTACTATCCCGGTTTCTTTACCTCCTTCTCAACCTATGCTTCCTCAAGCTCCTAGGTTTCCTTCTAATTTTAAGGAGTATGACTTAGTTGACCAATTATGTTCTACTCTTGCTAAGATATCTTTATGGGAATTACTTCAAACTTCCCCGACATATCACGAGGCATTGAAAAAGGCTTTATCTACTCTTCCTGCTTCGCCCCCTAACCAAGAGAACATTCATTCTATTTTGGATTGCATGCATACTATGCCTTATGTACCTCCTATTGTATTTTTTTATGATGATTTACCTTCTCCTGAGGTGCAAAATCAATATGATGCTCTTATGGTTGTTGTTTCTATTAATCAGAGTATCATTCGTAGAATGTTAATTGATAATAGATCTGGGCTTAATGTTTTTAGTATGGATATGCTTAAGGCAATTAAGGCTGATCTCACAACTATTCAACCTGATAATGTCCCTATACGTGGATTTGACAATATTGCAAAGAGAACTTTGGGCATTATTACCTTACCTATTAAAGTTGGTCCACTTATTCTAAATACACCTATTCACGTTATGCATGGACCTCTCAATTATAACATTCTTCTAGGAAAACCTTGGTTACATACTATGCATGCAGTTCCTTCTACTCTTCATCTCAAGGTTAGGTTTATCTGTAACAACTTAATGTATACATTACATGCTGATGATGCACCGAATCCTTGCCTAAATGTAGAATATGTTAAAGTTCTTGAGCCTCTTCAACCAAACAAAGAGATTGAAAAACAACCTGAGATAAAGCAGCCTGAGATTAAACAACCTGAAGCTCCATCTTCTTCTTGGAATGAGGATGATTGGGGAACATTGGACTTTAATCCTACTTTCATTGGAGAATATAAGGTCTCTAATTTGGAATTTATGAAACAACAAAGTGAATTTGAAAAACAAGTTTTTACTCCTTCCTCGCTTTTTGAGGAATTAAAGAGTAACTTTGTTGTTGCCTCGATTGAAGAAACAATTGAAACAATAAAACCTAATTGCTATGTATTGTGACATATGCCGCTCCTTGGACTCCATTTGATATGGCTGATCGATACGGTTCTGGTTATCATCTGCTCAAGAAGTTAGGATTTAATGTGAAAGGATGTGGTAAATATGAGCAAGGTATACAAGTGCCTTTGGATAATGAAATTTATGATCATACATATGGATTAGGATTCAATCCTTATAGACAACCATCGCTTCTTCCTCTTAATGTTAATCACATATGCGGTGGACAGTTGAAGTTGGTTAACCCACTCCTTCTTAACATTAATCAAATACCTACTTTGGATATCTTTCCCGAAGATGAAGCCTTAGTGGATTTTTTAGGGGTTTATGAGGACTTACCTAAGTTTCATCACAAATGATGGAAGCCTTATTGTTTAAGTATAGATGCTTATTTCAGAGAACATGATGAACAAAATATTTCTCCTTTACCAAGGAATTCTCTGATACAAAGTGATTTGCTAATAACTAAGACTATTGAAATTCAAATGGATGAAATTTACTTTGAAAATATGATAAAAATTGGGAAATGTTTGAATCAGGAAGAACGCGATCAGTTGGTTTCCCTTTTACTTGAATTTAAGGACATTGTTTCTTGGACATATTCGGATATGCTGGGTATAGATTCTAAGATTTTTACTCACAACATTGTTCTAAAACCAAATATGAAACCTGCGAAACAAAAAATTTGAAAGATGAATCCACGAATTGCTTTATTAGTTAAGGCTGAAATTGAAAGATTATTGGATTCTAGATTTATCCATTCTATTGATTATTCAGACTTGATTTCAAATATTGTGCCCGTTTCAAAAGGAGAAAATAAGATAAGGATGTGTACTGACTTTAGAGACTTAAACAAAGCATCCTTAAAAGATGATTTCTTGTTACCTAATATTGATATGATTGTGGATTCAACAGCGGGTCATGCTTTGTTATCTTTTATGGATGGCTTTCTGGCTATAATCAAATCTTTATTCCTCTTGAAGATCAATTTAAGACCATTTATAACACCTTGGGGAACATTTTTTGGGGTCATGATGCCTTTTGGATTAAAAATGTGGGAGCAACTTATCAACGAGCTATGACTTTGATTTTTCATGATTACATTCATAAGATTCTTGAGGATTAAGTGGATGATATCTTAGCGAAGTCTATACAAAGAGAAGATCATGTTACTATTTTACGATAGATATTTGAATGGATTAGAAGTTACAATATGAGATTGAATCCTAAGAAATGTGTCTTTGGAGTTGATTCTGGTAAATTGTTAGGATTTATAATCTCTAAGCGAGGCATAGAAGTAGATACTGAAAATATTGAAGCTCTTGGTAATATGCCTCCTCCTAAGAATATTTCTCAATTGTGCAATTTACAAGGAAAAAATCAAGCTATTTGTTGCTTTGTTTCCAACTTAGTTGATAGAAGTGTTCATTTTACTTCCTTGCTTAGAAAGGATACCACTTTCTCTTGGAATGATGAATGTAAATAATCCTTTGAGAAATTTAAGGAGTATCTCGCCAATCCTCCTATCTTACAACTGGCTAAATTTGATAAACCATTTCATTTTTATACTTCAGCCACTTTGAAAGCAGTGAGTGCGTTGTTATCTCAGTATGATAGTGAAGGTAAGGAAAGACTTGTATATTACATTAGTTGGACTTTACTTGATTACAAAACAAGATACACAAATTTGGAAAGATAATGCTTAGATGTAGTTTATGCTTGCCAAAAAATAAGGCATTATCTTTTAAATGTTGAAGTTAATGTGATTGTTAAATTCGATCCTTTAAAACATATTTTCTCAAAAACTAATCTCTCTGGTCGTTTGGCAAAGTGGGTGATGTTACTTACAGAATTTGATCTTAATTTCATTTCTGAGAAGTCAATTAAGGGACAAGCTTTAACAGATTATTTGGATGAAGCTCCTCATCCTCATTCTGATACATGCTTTACTTCAATAGAATTCCCTAATGAAAATATTCTAGCTATTCAACAGGATGATGTTTGGGAATTATATTTTGATGGGTCTAGATGTAAGACAGGTTCTGGTGTCAAAATTATCTTGATCCCTCCTACAAAAAAACCAATCCCTTTATCATACAAATTAACCTTTCCTTGTACTAATAACATTGCGGAGTATAAAGCTCTTATAGCTAGTCTGAGAGCAACTTCATCCCTTAACATCAAACACTTGCAAATATATGGAGATTCACAATTGATTGTTGAACAAATTAAAGAAGGTTATCAGACTAAGAATGATAAAATGACACAATATAGAGATTTGGCTCTTGATATGCTTTCACAATTCTCTCCTTACACAATTCAAACTTTACCTAGGAAAGATAATCGACATGTGGATGCCATGGCAAGTGCAACTTCTTTGGTTTGTCTTGAGAATAATGCTAAAAAATTTCAATTTACTTTACAAACTCTTAAAAACCCTGCAATTTATAATAAGGTTACCTCTGATTGTTTCAATTTGCATTTGGATGAATGATATTCTCATATCTTTCATTTTTTGAAAGATGGTACTTTTCCTAAATCGGCAACAAGGAACACGTGTAATCGTATTAGGAAACTTGCAGCGCGTTACATCATTTTAGGAGACACACTTTACAAATGCTCTTATGAGGGTTTACTATTAAGATGTCTTAATAGAACTAAAATTCCGGTAGCTTTGGCAGAAGCTCATTCTGGTTCTTGTGTGGGACATTTTGGTGGAAAATCTCTGGTTAATAAACTACTTAGAATGGGATATTATTGGAAAACAATGGAAAAAGATTCTTTCATGTTTGTTAAGAAATGTCCTCAATGTCAACAACATAGTAATTTGATTCATGCTCCTGCTCGTGAGCTTCGTAATCAAGTTTCTCCATGGCCTTTTAGTATTTGGGGTTTTGACCTTATTGGAAAAATTTCACCAGCTTCTTCTCAAGGATATACGTACATCCTGACTGCTACAGATTACTTTACGAAGTGGGTAGAAGCTATCCCCCTTCGTTCAACAACCACGGATGTTATTTGTGATTTCATCCTTAACAATATTATAACACGATTTGGTATCCCTTCAACGATAGTTTCAGATAATGGTACCTCTTTTAAGAACAAAGAAGTTGCAAAATTCTTGGAGAAATATCGAATTCAACATAGATTTTCAACTCCTTATTATCCTCAATCTAATGGTCAAGCTGAAGCATCAAATAAAATCATTGAACAAATTTTGAGAAAAATAGTTAACAAGCATGTGAAAGATTGGCATACCCAACTGACTTATGCTTTATGGGCTTATAGGACTAGTGTTTGTACTACAATGGGTACTTCTCCTTACAATATTGTCTATGGTACTGATGCTATTATGCCTTTGGAATTAGAAATACCTTCTCTACGTGTTTCATTTCATGGGATAATCGACAAGGATACATTTCGAGAACAACAATTACAAGAATTGGAAATGTTGGATGAACAACGACTACATGCTTTGGAACATATAAAAGCTTATCATAAATCTCTTCAGAAACAATATAATCATAAGGTAATTGAATGAACATTTTCAGTTGGTGATCTAGTCTTATATGAGAATCAACAAAAGTGAATGCTTTACTTGGTGAAAAAGGAAAGTTTAGCCCTAATTGGCTTGGACCTTTTGTTGTAATTGAAGACTTTGGTTTAGGTGCTTATAAACTTGCTGATATGGATGGAGTTTCTCTTAAGGAACCTATCAATATTATGCATCTCAAAAATTATTATCCTTAATTTCTTTCTTTCTTTCCTTGTGCTTTATGTATTCCTTATAAAATAATTATGTTTATTTTATAGGTTATGTAGTTTTAGCAAAATTACATTCGAATACATTTATGCACCTTCTTTCTTTCTGTTAAGTTTTATATTGATGAAAATATAGTAATCAAACATAGAACTAATTAGTAGAGAAAGTTTTCCATCTATAAAATCTTTTCCGTTCTGATACATATGTGGCCCATGGCCCTATTTATCGCTACATCTATCCTCTGATGGTCGATGACTCCCAAATCTCTCTGGTCTATGATAGGAAGATGTAGATCTATGTGTCTGTGAGTGGCTCCTCGATACGCTCATATCACACATGCACTCCTAGGCTCTTTGTAAGTCAGCTATCAGTTTCTCTTCTCTCTCTTTGCACAACCTCAGCTCTCATTAGACACATGCAAAGATATCAACATGCTTGCCGAGATCTCTGTGGCCAATAGAAGACTCTTGCTTGTCGACTGGTAGTTGGTAGGATATACATGTATCCTTCAGAACCTCAGATACAAAACTCCTCCACTCCGCTATGCTAGCTGTAGAATGGAAATACATTTATCAATCTAGTGTTCTTTCCTTATAAATTAAGTTACATTTTTCAATCAATTTCATATTCCATACATGGATCTCCCTTCTGGGTGTCACCAAAGGATCTGGATGGTGGGGGCATGGAGTGACTACTCTCTCCACACTTGTTATGTCTAGGTCTCGATGGTGGTGTCTTTGTATGGGTGCATGGAGGTCATCATGATCTCAGTGGTGATGCATGAAAAATGTGCACATCCGCACCAGTATCACTAGTTGGGGGTATCTCCTCTTCTCTCTCTTCTGCTCTCTCCTCCTCCATGGGGTCTCCCTCACAGATGGGATCCTCCTCATCTCTATGATCCTCATCCTCCTCTGCTATGCCACTACCCCGTTGTGTCCTCTCTAAAAGGCCTAGATCACCTATGGGATAATCCTCAGGGAAGATGGGGTGGGTTCCCTTCAGACTCCAGTGCCTGATGTAGTCTCAGCTCATGCTTGAATATGATACATTTGGTGGTACCTCTATATCCTCTGTCTCATTTACATCACTATCTACTATGTCTGCTATTAATGGTCGGCGTATGGTGTCGGGTCTCTAATAATACCTCGTCAGATGTACATAATGAGGTACCTCTCTAGGGACTCCCTGTAAAAGACCAAACTATCTCATCACTTGATCATAGTAGTATGGCATCATTGTGTGGCTCCAATGGCCCTTTAATAGCTTGTGTTGTTGTGAATGTCTCATCTGGTGTCACGTATCAGGGCACTCTTTCATCTGGTAGTAGGGTCTCCATATCACATTTGTGCCTGGATTACAATCTAGACATACCCTCCAATAGAGGATATCTCTAAATTTCCAGACATCTCTCGGAGGATAAGCAAAGCCTCTCAGTGTGCTAGCATCTACCATCACTGGAACACCCTATGTTTGTGTACATGTGAAATGCTCAAACAACCAAATCTACAAAATCATGCATACCGAAAGACTCTCTTTGATATATCACCAGCTAACATAGCTCATGGTATAACTAGGCTAACATGTTATGACCCCACGAGAAAATAATCCTGTCACTCTCCATCCTCTGTGCAAGATGGGTGAGAAGTGCACAAAAGAATATACCCTTTGTGTTGGGTACCACAACCAAGGACATGATACATAGCATCACTCTCCGTACCAAAGGTGTAGGGCATGCCAGTATGGATGATAATGTTGGAGATTTGCTAGCAGGCCAGTACTGACTGTATGTTTGTCATTGATGAAAACATATGGAAAGTAGCATGTGTGGAAGTATTATGCAATAAGCTTTCAGTATATATAGCATGGACATGATATCAACATGATATCATGGGTGTAAAGGTTAACTATTAGTATAGACAGTTATATAGCAGTTGGTGTCAGCAGTGTTCCTAATAGAGTAACAGACAGTGTTCTGTGTATGGTTGTCTGCATAGTTATCATGGAGCCTTGTGCGCTTGGATGTATGTTGAATACATGTTAGTGATGTTTTTGTTATGGACGCATAGTCTGATGTTGAACGCAAGTGAAGTTATGCAGTCACTATTCGCCAGCAGCAGTTTCTTGTGTTTGTTCAGAAGAGTCGACAGAGATTTTATTGGTTCTTGAGTTGCGCCTATCTTGAGGGTATGCACCCTTGGAGTTAAGCTTGGAGAAGTGCTATTGATGTTTGGTTAAGAGTGCATGAGTTAATTCAGCTTACAGAGAAAGTTCCTGTTGTTTTGGTAGAGCCGACAGTGTGTAGCATGCGTCTACAATTACTTTATTAGACAGGTCCTAGAATGAGTTGCGTGCATAGTAGAGTCGACATAATGTTTGTTGGAGTTTATTATGGTTTCTCTAATATGATTTCAAGGTGGTTATAATAGGCCGACTTGATTATATCATTTGGAGGAAAGATATTTATAGGCAGTCATTTGTGATTGTTGAAGTGTGGTTCATGGTTGATTAAGCATAGCAGAGCAGAGTGTGCGAAGTGTTGAGCCATCAGAAGAAGGTCAATGTGACCAAGTAAAGTACTTGAGATATTCATTGGAACTGATCTAGACAACAGGTCTAAGTGCAGTTCACCAAGATCTAGATATAGTGTATATCTATTATTCAAAAGGTTGTAGCCTTTGCCCATTTGAGCAGTGAGCTCTCAGACAGTGTGTCCTCTCCCCTAATAGGGACAATTTTAAAAGACTCCTAACAAGGTCTAACCCTTAACTAGGTCTACTGTACTTAATATATTGTAAAGCTACTCCTAACAGGGTAAAGGATCTTCTAGCAAGGATCATTATACACTAGTACAGAATATTAGTGGGTATCAAGTCCCACTGGGGTTTTTACCTATTTGGGTTTCCCCATAACCAAAATATTAGTGTTGTGTTCAAGTGTTCTTTCATTGTGTTTATGCTTTATGTTTAAGTATACTTAATTGGATAAAGAATTGAATCTTGTAGATAACTGATTCAAACCCCCCCCCCCTCTCAGTTATCTCTTGGGACTATTCCTAACAATTGGTATCAGAGCCAAGTGCCTCAGAGAGAAATTTTAATAGCTTGAGGTTGATCAGATGGCGTACTTCAGGAAAGAAAGTCCTAAGTTTGATGGAGAGAATTATCTTGATTGGAAGAACAAGATGGTGACCCATTTGTAGTGCATTGCTTTTGAAGTTTTTAATGTAACCATCAAAGCAGCCAAGATTCCTACCTTAGAAGACCTTGGAAAAGATGATGTTGTTGACACACAAAGGGAATTGTTTCATTATAATGCTATTGCTAAAGAAGCCCTTATCAGTGCCCTATCTGATGGTGAATTTTCAGAAGTAAAGAAGGTAGATACAGCCCACAAAATATGGAAGCACCTAGAAGACACATTTGAAGGAGACAAACAAGCAAAGGATGCACGCAGAAAGACATGGAAGAAAAGATACAATGCATTAGAGATGTTGCCTGAAGAAAACATCAGAGCTTACAATCAGAGGATAAATGAAGCAGTTGCTGAAATCATGAACAATGGTGGAGAGATATCAGAAGAGAACATTATGGATAAAGTAATGACTACTCTTATTCCAGAATATGAAAGCAAGATCAGCATCCTTGATGAGACCATGCATCTTACATCAAATTTCAAGAGAGAGACCTTGAACAGCAAGATCTCAACTTTTGAGATTTCAAGATTGAAGACAGAACCAAAGAGTGAAACAACTTTCAAAGCAACAGTTCATGGTAAGAAATCTGCAAACACTTCTGGCAATTTTGATGATGATGATGAAGATAAAACACTAGATGATTTTATTGCTATGGTTGCTAAAAGAGAAAAGAAAGGAAAAGGAAAATATGAAGGTTAATTACCATTTAAGTTCTTTTCATGTAATAAGATTGGTCACTTTGCATCTAAGTGTCCCACTAGAGCTAAAAAGTTCAAAAAGGATTACAAGCCTAAGTATTCTAAGGAATGCTACTATGCTGGAGATGGAGTTTCAGATGAAGAATCAGGTGAAGAAGAAATTGGATTCATTGCCATTGTAGACAAGATGAATAGTAAGTCAGTTCCTAAAGATGAGAAAGTAAATCAAGAGCTAGCATTGATTTCACAAGCTGACATAAGGATAGACTGGATTATAAATAGTGGTTGTTCACATCACATGACAGGTGATAAAGGTAGGTTTGTTCATTTGGAAAAATACAATGGAGGTATGGTTAGATTTGGAGACAACACTCCCAAACCTATAGTTGGTAGAGGAGCCATCACTTTGGATGGAAAGAACAGTAATGATGATGTTCTTTATGTTGATGGTTTGAAACATAACCTTCTCAGTGTTGGATAGTTACTTGGTAAAGGCTATCAGTTGGAGTTCAAAGATGACAAATGCATCATTAACAACAAAGATGGTGTTATGATTGCATCAAGCACAAAGACAAGAGGTAATGTTTTTCAGCTCAATTCAGAAGCAAGTTGTTTTGTTGCTAAAGTTGATGACAGTTGGCTATGGCATAAAAGACTGTCATATCAATTTTGATAACATAGTAAAGATAAGCAATGTAAAGGCAATAAGAGATCTACCTAGCATAGCAAAGCCAGTTGATACTATATGTAGGGAATGTGTGATGGGGAAGAATGTGAGAAATTCATTCAGGAGCAAGTAGAATTTAGCAGAGAACAAGTTGGATCCAATTCATACAGACCTATGTGGTCCAACTCAAACAAGATTATACTATGGTGAAAGGTATTTCATTTTGTTTGTTGATGATTATACTAGGATGGTGTGGGTTGCATTCTTAAAAGATAAGTCAGAAGCTTTTGAGAAGTTCAAAATATTCAAAGCTAGGGTTGAGAATGAATCTAGATTAAAGATAAAATGTTTGAGATCAGATAGAGGAGGAGAACTCACCTCTAACAGATGTTATGAGTACTGCAAAGAACATGGCATAAAGAGACAGTTAAGTGCACCTAGAACCCCTTAGCAAAATGGAATTGTAGCGTGCATCATTATGATAGAAGGAAAAGTTGCACATACCTATTGGAGAGATGTGGTCAATGCAACAGTCTATACCATCAATAGAATTCAATTGATGCCAGGTGCAGACAAAACACCTTATGAGCTATGGTTTGGTAATGTTCCCAGTAAAATACTTCAGAATCTTTGGAAGGGTGTGCTACATCAAGAGGGATGAAGCAGTAGGCAAGTTTGATGCAAGAAGTGATGAAGGTATTTTTCTTGGTTACTCTACTAAAAGTAAAGCTTATAGATGTTTCAATTTAAGATTGAAAAAGATCATTGAAAGTGCTCATGTAAAGATTGATGAAAAGTTTATGATTCAAGAAAGATATCATGATTACTCACCCATGATTGAAGAAGAACCTAGACCCTCTTCTAGTGAGACAGTCATTGAAGAAATGTTTGACAATATAGATGTGTTATTCAATGACCCTGAGAAAAGTGAAGAAAATACTCCTAAGGCTGATGAGTCAACATTACCTAAAGTTCCAAAGTTTACATCAAGAAATCATTCCAAGGCAGACATCATTGGAGATCAGAGCGGCAAAGTCTTAACAAGATCACAAGCAAAGAACTCAGCTAGCAATGAAGCGGTATGTTTACTATCTCAAATTGAACCTTTAAGTGTTGAAGATGCATGCAATAATTCAAATTGGCATGATGCTATGAAAGGAGAACTTGATCAGAATGACACTTGGGAACTGGTCCCTAGACCTAGTGATAAAAATGTGATTGGAACAAAGTGGATATTCAGAAACAAGATGAATGAAGATGGTACAGTAGTAAGAAACAAAGCAAGATTAGTATGTAAAGGATATGCGCAAAGAGAAGGCATTGATTATTCAGACACATTTGCACCTATGAGTAGATTAGAAGCTATTAAGTTGTTTTTAGCTTATGCTATAGTTAAAAACTTCAAAGTTTATCATATGGATGTCAAATCAGCATTCTTGAATGGAGACTTGAAAGAAGAAGTATACATTGAGCAGCCTAAAGGATTCACCTTATCAGACAGACCTGATATGGTATGCAGATTGAAGAAAGCCCTCTATGGACTTAAGCAAGCCCCTAGAGCATGGTATGAGAGACTAGATGGATACTTAACAAAGATTGGATTCAGGAAAGGAGAAGCATATTGTAATCTATTCATTAGAGAGACATCTGAAGGTTTACTACTTGTAGCTATATTTGTTAATGAAATTATCTTTGGAGGTAATGACAAACTCAGTGCTGAATTTGCCAAAGAAATGCAGAATGAGTTTGAGATGAGTATGATTGGTCCTATCAAATACTTTTTGGGACTAAATGTGCAGTAGACACAAAAAGGAATTTTCATTAAGCAATCAAATTATGTGAAAGAGTTACTGAAGAAATTCAAGATGGATGATTGCAAGCCAGTAGGAACTCCTATGATCACTGGATGCAAGCTTAAAAAAGAAGATGACTCACCAACAGTAGATATAACATTGTATAAGTTTATGATTGGTAAACTCATATATCTTACTTAGACTAGACCTGATATTTCCAATGCAGTTGGCATAGTTGGAAGATTTGCAACAGAACCTAAACAAAGTCACCTCATGGCAGTAAAGAGAATATTCAGATAATTGCAGGGCACTATAGACTATGGTCTATGGTATCATAATTCATAAAATGTTGAGCTCCATGTGTACAATGATGCAGATTGGGCTAGATGTGTTGATGACAGAAAGAGTACCTTAGGTGGAGCAGTGTTTCTTGGTGATAGACTTGCCACCTGGACAAGCAAGAAACAAAATTGTATTTCTCAGTCAACAGTAGAAGCAGAGTATGTTGCAACAGCCTTGAATTGTTCTACAATTGTTTGGATCAAGTAGATGATAAAGGATTTTTGAATTCAGATTGATTATCCTATTGTTATTCACTATGATAACACTAGCACTATCAATATGTCAAAGAACCCTGTGATGCATGCAAAGACAAAGCACATTGAGATCAAGTATCACTTCCTAAGAGAGAAAGTGGGAGAGAAAGAAGTCAAGTTGGACTATGTGAGTACTAAAGAACAGTTGGCAGATATATTTACAAAGCCCTTGCCTAAGAATACTTTTGAGTATCTCAGGGAGAAGTTGGGAGTCATTCCCTTCCCTGTTTCTGCTTAGAGAAAGAAGGAAAGGCATCAGTCCTTTGGGACTGGTGGAAGGTTGACTAATCTACCTCAGGAGTAGTACTGGTGCTTAAAATGAATGGCACCCTTTGACATTGATGTCAAAGGGGGAGTATATATAGAGTCATGAAAAATAGAAGTAAAAAGAGGAGTAATATACTAAGGGGGAGTAGCATTTAGTTATGACAACAGTACAGTTGAGGAAATGGAGAATATTAGAAAATATTGCAGCAGATGGAGGATTCATCTTTGGGGGAGTTTTGAAGAGGAAATGGAGAATGTTATAAAAGAAATGTTCATTTGGGTTGGTGGTGGTTTTTCATTGCACATGTTGCCATCAATGCCAAAGGGGGAGATTGTTGGAGATTTGCCAACAGGCCAGTACTAACTGTATGTTTGTCATTGATGAAAACATATGGAAAGTAGCATGCATGGAAGTCTTATGTAGTAAGCTTTTAGTATATGTAGCATGGACATGATATCAGCATGATATCATGGGCGCAAAGGTTAACTATTAGTATAGACATTTATATAGTAGTTGGTGTCAGCAGTGTTCCTGATAGAGTAACAGACAATGTTCTGTGTATGGTTGTCCATACAGTTATCACGGAGCCTTGCACGCTTGGATATATGTTGAAGATATGTTAGTGATGTTTCAATTATGGATGCATAGTCTGATGTTGAACGCAAGTGAAGTTATGCAATCGCTATTCGCCAGTAGTAGTTTCTTGTGCTTGTTTAGAAGAGCCGACAGATATTTTATTGGTTCTTGAGTTGCCCCTATCTTGAGGGTATGCGCCCTTGGAGTTAAGCTTGGAGAAGTGCTACTGATGTTCAGTTAAGAGCGCATGAGTTAATTCATCTTACAGAGAAAGTTCCAGTTGTTTTGGTAGAGCTGACAGTGTGTAGCGTGCGTCTACAATTACTTTACTAGACAGGTCCCAGAATGAGTTGCGTGCATAGTAGAGTCGACATAATGTTTGTTGGAGTTTATTATGGTTTCTCTAATATGATTTCAAGGTGGTTCTAATAGGACGATTTGATTATATCATTTGGAGGAAAGATATTTATAGGCAGTCATTTATGATTGTTGAAGTGTGGTTCATGGTTGATTAAGCAGAGAAGAGCAGAGTGTGTGAAGTGTTGAGCCATTAGAAGAAGGTCAATGTGACCAAGTAAAGTACTTGAGCTATTCAATGGAACTGATCCAGACAATAGGTCTAAGCACAGTTCACCAAGATCCAGATATAGTGTATATCTGTTATTCAGAAGGTTGTAGCCTTCGCCCATTTGAGTAGTGAGCTCTCGGACAGTGCGTCCTCTCCCCTAACAGGGACAATTGTAAAAGACTCCTAACAGGGTCTGACCCTTAACTAGGTCCACTATACTTAATATATTGTAAAGCTACTCCTAACACGGTAAAGGATCTTCTAGCAAGGATCATTATACACTAGTACATAATATTAGTGGGTATCAAGTCCCATTGGGGTTTTTACCTATTTGGGTTTCCTCGTAACCAAAATATTGGTGGTGTTCAAGTGTTCTTTCATTGTGTTTATGCTTTATGTTTAAGTATACTTAATTGGATAAAGAATTGAATCTTGTAGATAACTGATTCACCCCCCCCCCTCTCAGTTTTCTCTTGGGACTATTCCTAACAGATAAAGTGATCTAATCTGCTTGGGTTCGCATCTGTGGAACCCATCCCAAACAAAACTCTACATCTGCATGGATGTCCTCAGAACCTCACTGTGCTCTCGGTCTGACAAGCTCACCTCGAATCGAAAGCCGCAAGATTCTATATAGACATCCTCCAATGTCACAGTGATCTCCCCTAAGGGAAGATGGAAGGAGCATGTATCCTCATCCCACCTCTCTATTAGAGCCAATAACATGGCTCGATGAAGTCTGATATGTGGTAGGACTGTCACCCAGTACAACCCTACATCTCTCAGTAACTGGATCTCATCCCCACTCAGCTCAGACAGTTTCTCTCTGATATCACCTAGTAACCCTCCAAAGGGATGCTCTCAAAGATGAACCGGGTCTTGTTAGCACAAATAAACATCATATCAACATTTTGCAACATCAAATCTATAAATCTAACTTGACTAGGTCAAGGTCAACCTCAATTAGGTCAAGGTCGACCTTCCTAGATCAAGGTCAACTTTACTAGGTCAAGGTCGACCTTTTTGGGTCAAGGATGACCTCACCCTAGATAAGGTGGAGACCTTCCAATTCATGTCAACCTTTTTGGGTCAAGGTTGACATAACTGGGTCAAGGTCGACCTTGCCTACAAAAATCAAGAATTTGTGGAATACAGAAATCAATAACAATAAACTCACCTCAGGAAGCGGTCGTCTGGTAGCCAGGCACTATCTCAGGAGCTCTATGTGCGTCGCTCGAAGTTCTTCTCTCCTCAGCATCTTTCTTTCTCTCTTCGAATCTGCAAATGGTAAGAATGAGTAAGTATGACTTCTTTTCCTTATTTATAGATAGAATTGGGGTTTTGTTAGGGTTTTTCTTAGGGGTTTACTCAAGTTAAATTTGAATTTCCCTTTATATGCATTTAGATAAGACATTCATTCTTTTCATCATTACTTGAGTTTGGTAACTCTGTTTTTAGTACCGTCAGTGGCATTGGAATCATGATTTAGATACCTAACTCCTTGAATTAGTTTAGGAAGGATAGGAATCCTTCTAATTGGTTTAGGAAAGAACTTTTCAACAAATTGCATATCCAGTGTATAAAGTTATCCTTATCACCCTGTTTCACCCTTTAGAAGTAGAAAGCCGAAACAAGGGGCATAAAGGGATTTACTCACTTCTCAGTTTTTCATTTAGTAAGCTCTAGGTGATTTATGAGTTTTCATTAACTTTGTGTGTTGCAAGTTCTAACGATTTTATGCAGGATCTCTACATTGAGGACTTGGCTATATCCTTTTTATTTACTATAATGTTTTCTTACTTTAGCTTCCATATTCATGTAGTGTCATATCTAAGCTAAAGTGGGGGCTAAATGTATCATATTAAAATGGAAGCACTTCCATCTTGATAGGTTTAGCACCCTCTTTTAGTGCATTTATGATGATAGACTTGCATTTAGGATGCATTTGCACTTGATCTCTTCATTCTAGGTGAAATTAGGGTTAGGATCCCAAAGATCCTCCTTGATTTCCCTTCTCTATGGCTCTATTTTCTAGGTAGGATCTAGGTATAGGTCCTCCTAGCCTTCATTTTGTTCATCATAGGCCTCTATGTCCTTTTCTGGCACTCTGACTTGTTCTGTCATCATTTTCAAGTCTCTGGGCATCCTCGAGACCTCTTGCTCTCAACACTGACTGGATCTGGACCCCTAGGTCAAGGTTGAGGTTGAATTTGACCTAGGTCAAGGTCAAGGTCAACTTTGACCTAGGTCAAATTCAAGTTCATCCTTGACCTTTGTCGGGATTTGATCCCCCTTTTCAAATTTTGGTCCCGGAGGACCCCAAAATCAATGTCAGGTTTCTGGATCCGAATGCAGAAGGGTTTTAACTTGAAATTAATTTAATTATTTTACCTCCTTAGTTGATTATTGTGATTGGACCATAATTTGAGGTGAATTTTGAATTATGGGCCCTTACATTGCCCGAGGAGCCTCACCTTCAAATCTCTATATAAGGACTCTCTTTTGCCTTCATTTTCACCAAGTATCCATTAAGTGGAGACATAATCGATTGATGCAAGCAAGAGATGGTGAAGTGAAGATGCAAGATGGCAAGAGGATGATATAGAAGATCAAGCCATTGTTGATATCAAGCATTTTTGTGGACAAGTCATTGTGGACATTCCTTTGGAGCAAGAGAGATCCCTTCTTCCTTGATCCACCATTTTCAATATTCAAGCATTCAAAGATACAATCATGGAGTAGCAATTACGGATTATGAGTTTGGTAAGAGTACTTTAGCCTTGGGGGCTTTCTATGCTTTCTTATCATATTCAAATCTATGCATTTCTTTCTCATATCAATTCATGCTAGGGTTTCAATCTAGAGGATTAGATCTTGGGATCACACATTCAATACACACACATATTCTATTACATCTGGCTATTCGTAGAGGTGGAGATCACCAAAATGGGGGTTTGACTAAGGCAAAACCCTATATAGCCACCCCAAATCACCATTTTTAGATATCTACAGTCGCTATTTTGAGAGTTGCAGAGTAGATCTGAGTACCCTTTTGGCAAAACTTCTGGGATCCGTGAACAAATTTTATGTCGGAGCAGTTTAGGTCAAGGATGACTTTTGGGGGTAAGATTGTACCCCAGGGTAAGATCTTACCCCTGTCCCTGGGTCAAGGATGACCTTCCTCAGAATTGAAAAAGCTTTCTAGGTTGTCTTCGTCTCTATTTTCCTTTCCCAGATGCAGTTGCAGAATTTCCTAAAATCGAACACAGATACCATAAAATAGGTATTTCTAGATCAGTTTCATTATAAGGTATGTATCTCATCTCATCTAATTTCAAGCATTTCTAGATTCAGTTTTACTTATCATTATCAATTCATATGTATTGTAGGGAATGTGGACTTAGGATCTCTATTAGGTACATTGTTAGAAACCCTACCTATATCCACATTTCCACCATTACAAGAATATCCCCCACCAGACTGATATGTCAGAGACCAAAAAAAGAGGATGACCATCCATAGCATTCTTGGAACATAGTAGCCCCCTCACCCGTGTCCAAGTCTTCCACAAGGTGACAAAGATCTTGGAACCAAATACTTATATCTCCATGTCCCCAAAAAGAATATCACAAAATGGCACATTATTCCAGGCTTTACCTTTTAATTTTAATGGTAGACTTAGTGATATTGTTTCCAGTATAATTACATAATTGAATAATATAAAATTTCCACCCTTTAAAATAAAATATTTAACACATAAATATTTATTAAATATCAATAAATATTAAAATAATATAATAATTTATTTAAAATAAAACTTAATTTTTATTTAATATAAAAAAAAAATTAAATTTTTTTTTTATAAAGGAATCCCCACTAAGTGGGGAGCCCGCAGCATACCCAACATGGGGGGCAAGGGTAGTTCCCCTTATAATTATATATTTATATATATATATATATATATATATATATATATATATATATATATATATATATATACATATATATATATATATGTATATATATATATATATATGTATATATATACATACATATATATCTACATATCTACATATATATATATATATATATATATATATATATATACATACATATATCTCTACATATATGTCTATATATATATATATATATATATATATATATATATATATACACATACATATATATCTACATATATGTATATATATACATATATATATATATATACATACATATATATCTACATATATGTATATATATACATATATATATATACATATATATGTATATATATATACATATATATATATATATATATGTATATATATACACATATATATATATACATACATATATATCTACATATATGTATATATATATATAGATATACATATATATAGATATATATATATATACATATACATATATACATATATATATACATATATGTATATATACATACACTAATACATTTGGGGGCATTTTGCGACGGCTATGTGTCGCAATTGCGACAGCTATGTGTCGCAATAGCAACACCCATAGACGTCGCTATTTTTTAGTCGCAAATTGCGACGTCTATGGGTAGCCGTCGCAATTGCGACACATATCCCGTCGCAATGTGACTAAGATTTGTTAGCGGCATGGGCGTCGCCCCCCCCGTCGTATGGCTTCGGAGGGCCGTTGCAATCGCGACGGACCTCCCAAGCAATTACGACGGGCGCCTGCATCGCATTGCGACGGGTTGCCGTCGCAATTGCGACGCCCGTGGGTGGATTAAAAAAAATAAAATTATTTAATACATTGCTAATGAACCACATTAATGCTTTTTTCTTTCAACAAATGAGGACAGCCACTGTAAAGACAACATGATAATGTACACTCACTGTACGGACAGTCACAAATGAGGACATCTCACAGTGACTGTCCCTAGTGTAATTGCCACTTGAATGTATTGCTATTCAGCCACATTAATGCTTTTATTCTTCAACAAATGAGGATAGTCACTCTAAAGACAACATGATAATGTACACTCACAGTGAGTGTACATTATCATGTTGTCTTTACAGTGACTATCCTCATTTGTTGAAGAAGAAAAGCATTAATGTGGCTGAATAGCAATACATTCAAGTGGCAATTACACTAGGGACAGTCACTGTGAGATGTCCTCATTTGTGACTGTCCTTACAGTGAGTGTACATTATCATGTTGTCTTTACAGTGAGTGTACATTATCATGTTGTCTTTACAGTGTCAATATATGCATTATTACTTAAACTGAAGAGTACTCTAAATAATATGTCATTGTGGAGTTCTGATTGCTTCCAATTTGATATATGCTTGTTCTACTTATGTATCCAGCATCATGTAAGAAAAGTTGATGCTTTTAAAATAGATTCATTTAGCCATGAAATGCCTGTGCATGTTACATACAAGATTCCAAGGCCCAAAACTGATTACTCATTATAATTCATGTACAGAATGATAATCAACCACAACGAGGCATGCGTAGGCGCTGCTTAGATTTTGAGGCATCAGAAGCTCGTAGAAGAAACTTGACCAATGGCTCATGGAATGCAACAAACTTATTGCCTAAAACAGGAGCATTGGTAACCACAGATGATGGTTTTGAAAAGAACACTTCACCATCAATGTCACGTGAGGGAACTGCAATTTCTAATGGCAAGTAACTTGTAGTATATAAGAGAGATGCAGGTACAGATGCTGGGAATACATTGCTAATGAACCACATTAATGCTTTTTTCCTTCAACAAATGAGGACAGTCACTCTAAAGACAACATGATAATGTACACTCACTGTAAGGACAGTCACAAATGAGGACATCTCACAGTGACTGTCCCTTGTGTGATTGCCACTTGAATGTATTGCTATTCAGCCACATTAATGCTTTTCTTCTTCAACAAATGAGGATAGTCACTCTAAAGACAACATGATAATGTACACGGGCTGTAAGTGTACATTATCATGTTGTCTTTACAATGACTGTCCTCCTTCAAGTGGCAATTACACAAGGGACAGTCACTGTAAAGGCAACATGATAATGTAGAGAAACGTTGTCATTTGTATTTTCAACAGTGCCGAGAGAGATTCCCTCCGCGAAATCACAGCTACAATTTCTGAGTACGTTGGGTTTATTTTTCTTTTGTCATTATTATGTAATCTGGTATTCAGCTGTTACAGAGCTAAAATACCCAGAAATGAGGACATATCTGTGTTGAATTTATTGTTAGCGGCTTTGGTTATTTAGAAGTTTAATTTTATTTGTTCATCTTTCAAGCACAAACGTTTTGTGGACCGTAACATCTTCATTGTTTCGGGTATGCAATGAAACAGCCGTAACTTGCAACTACCTTCACGGTACTTGTGTACATTATCATGTTGTCTTTACAGTGACTGTCCTCATTCAAGTGGCAATTACACAAGGGACAGTCACTGTGAGATGTCCTCATTTGTGACAAGGACAGTCACACATGAGGACATCTCACAGTGACTGTCCCTTGTGTAATTGCCACTTGAATGTATTGCTATTCAACCACATTTATGGGCCCGTTTGGACCACAGCACACAGTAGCATCTACAGAGAAGAATATCCCAGGTGTAACAAGTTGTAAGAATATACCAACAGTTCTAAGAAGTTCCCTAGCACATAGTAGCATCTACAGAGAAGAATATACAACATGAGGGCAGCCACTGTAAAGACAACATGATAATGTACACTCATTGTATGTGTACATTATCATGTTGTCTTTACAGTGACTGTCCTCATTCAAGTGGCAATTACAGAAGGGACAGTCATTGTGAGATGTCCTCATTTGTGACAAGGATAGTCACACATGAGGACATCTCACAGTGATCGATTGTCCCTTGTGTAATTGCCACTTGAATGTATTGCTATTGAACCACATTAATGCTTTTCTTCTTCAACAAATGAGGACAGTCACTCTAAAGACAACATGATAATGTACACTCATTGTAAGGACAGTCACAAATGAGGACATCTCACAGTGACTGTCCCTTGTGTAATTGCCACTTGAATTACACAAGGGACAGTCATTGTGAGATGTCCTCATTTGTGACAAGGATAGTCACACATGAGGACATCTCACAGTGATCGATTGTCCCTTGTGTAATTGCCACTTGAATGTATTGCTATTGAACCACATTAATGCTTTTCTTCTTCAACAAATGAGGACAGTCACTGTAAAGACAACATGATAATGTACACTCACTGTAAGGACAGTCACAAATGAGGACATCTCACAGTGACTGTCCCTTGTGTGATTGCCACTTGAATGTATTTCTATTCAGCCACATTAATGCTTTTCTTCTTCAACAAATGAGGATAGTCACTCTAAAGACAACATGATAATGTACACTCACTGTAAGTGTACATTATCATGTTGTCTTTACAGTGACTGTCCTCCTTCAAGTGGCAATTACACAAGGGACAGTCACTGTAAAGGCAACATGATAATGTAGAGAAACGTTGTCATTTGTATTTTCAACAGCGTCGAGAGAGATTCCCTCCGCGAAATCACAGCTACAATTTCTGAGTACGTTGGGTTTATTTTTCTTTTGTCATTATTATGTAATCTGGTATTCAGCTGTTACAGAGCTAAAATACCCAGAAATGAGGACATATCTGTGTTGAATTTATTGTTAGCGGCTTTGGTTATTTAGAAGTTTAATTTTATTTGTTCATCTTTCAAGCACAAACGTTTTGTGGACCGTAACATCTTCATTGTTTCGAGTATGCAATGAAACAGCCGTAACTTGCAACTACCTTCACGGTACTTGTGTACATTATCATGTTGTCTTTACAGTGACTGTCCTCATTCAAGTGGCAATTACACAAGGGACAGTCACTGTGAGATGTCCTCATTTGTGACAAGGACAGTCACACATGAGGACATCTCACAGTGACTGTCCCTTGTGTAATTGCCACTTGAATGTATTGCTATTCAACCACATTTATGGGCCCGTTTGGACCACAGCACACAGTAGCATCTACAGAGAAGAATATCCCAGGTGTAACAAGTTGTAAGAATATACCAACAGTTCTAAGAAGTTCCCTAGCACATAGTAGCATCTACAGAGAAGAATATACAACATGAGGGCAGCCACTGTAAAGACAACATGATAATGTACACTCATTGTATGTGTACATTATCATGTTGTCTTTACAGTGACTGTCCTCATTCAAGTGGAAATTACACAAGGGACAGTCACTGTGAGATGTCCTCATTTGTGACAAGGACAGTCACACATGAGGACATCTCACAGTGACTGTCCCTTGTGTAATTGCCACTTGAATGTATTGCTATTCAACCACATTTATGGGCCCGTTTGGACCGCGGCACATAGTAGCATCTACAGAGAAGAATATCCCAGGTGTAACAAGTTGTAAGAATATACCAACAGTTCTAAGAAGTTCCCTAGCACATAGTAGCATCTACAGAGAAGAATATGGGTCAACGAGGTTGACTTCAAAGCCATGCAATCTAATGGTAATAGTAATATCATAATTTGACATACTATCAGAAATACTTCCTAAATAGACTATTCAATCTTATAAGAGATGGATTCATGAGAACTATTATTTATGAAATATGAGTCAATGACTTTAATTAAAAAAATTACACAATCTAATTCTTGTAAAAATATCAAAATTTGACACATTGAAAATACCTTCCAAAAGTATCATTAATTGATTAATATGAATCACTACTCATGAAATATAATTTTATAAACCTAATCTAAAAACTACACAATAAAAATCTTAATAGCAATATTGTAAGAAACTATTCCCAAAAGCAAGCCTAACAAAATTTGATGAAAATAATTTTTGTTTCACTCAACTTTGACATTCACAACTTCCTCTTTTATTATAATAAGAAAAAAAATGTCTTTTTAGATATACCTCATGAACCATACTCGAATAATCTATCATTTTTCTTCTCAAAAACATATTTGCAGAGCCTGCTTCTTTTACTTGTTTGTACTTTTATCTCTCTGATGGAAAGGGTTCCTTCAGGACACATTTTTCCAAGTTCACTGCTTGAGATATTTGAGGAGGGTTCCCCTGCTTGAGTATCCATCCAACCCATATTCGAGTAGTTCTACAATTGCACAGTCTAAATTAATAATACTGACAATTGAATGACGAATGATGATACATAGAATTGATATAAACTAATCCTAAAAACACTAAAACATTATTAATATATTTATATTTCATAAATAAAATTGATATAAAAGATTTGGAAAGATACATTAAAAAATAGAAAAACAGTAATTTATAATAGAAGGAAACTTAAATTGCTATTTAAAAAAAAAACAAGAGTCTTAAATCTTATCATTTTGTTTCATTATCATCCATAAGTACACACCTCTAGCATAATAATTATATTTTACCACCCATAAAATGAAAAAAAGATTTTCACAAGAGAAATTGAAGCTAGATTATAAAAATGAACCATCTTATTGGAAACTGGAACTGTTATCATACCCAAAAGGACTACAAAATTTCACCTTATCATACCCAGATTGTTGCTTTGCCTGGCGGAGGGAAATTTGATCAGTAAAATTGACACAGAGTATGTTGTCTCCATTGTCATGCTGGATAACAAAACACCAACTTTAATGGGCATGTACTGTCCCTTGTGTAATTGCCACTTGAATGCATTGCTATTTGATGCAGGGGCATCCCTAATGCAAGCCAAAGACACCATGATTGAAGGAAGTTGCCATGAAGCCAAGGAGTCAAATCCTATCAATTGGAACATAAGATTTTCACCTTGGAGCTTTGAAGGATTGACTGGTGAAAGGTCCTTTTGATTGACAAATCAGAGTCTTTTTGAATGACAAATCAGAGTCTTTTTGAATGACAATAAATTAGAATAGGAGTTTTAGATGTTTTCTTGGTTTGTAATAAATATTAAGGATTGATTTTATCTCCTTATAAACATCCACTTGTTGGACACAAGACCCCTTGGTGACTTATAAACCTTGGGCATCTTTTGAGTCCTTGGATGAAATGAGCATAGTAAGTGTTTATTAGGTGTCTTTTAGATGTTGTTAAGAAGTTTGAAGGTCCAAAATAACTTTAATAAGGTTCCTAAAGTTTCACAACACATTTTTAACCTTCTCGGCAAAGTTGTTTGCAAAGTTGTAATGCAACTTTAAAAGTTGCTTAGCAAAGTTGACATTTGTTGGATAAACTGTTCTAACCACCTAGATGGTTGAACCAACGTTTGGAGAGCCTATTTTAGGCTTCAAATGGTCGAAGACAGACAGAGAACCAGTATTGTAATCATTTTGCTTTCATAAAAAATAAAAATAACCCTGTTTTAGTGCATTTCTGGTGAAAAATGAACTCTGTACGGCTGTACGGATGGTGGTTGGATGATAAAATTTGCCTGGAAGTTGTAATAGTGACATCTGATGCTTTGGAAGTTGGTTTGATTGATTCTCTTTGTTTTATATCTAAGTTATTTCAAATTTTCTGTGCATTGTTTACAAACCCTCATTTTCAGGGTTTGACTGATGTAAAGACCTTAACTCACGTTTCAACCATTGGAATTCCTTCTTCCTTGGTGGAATGAGAGTTAAGGATGTATATTTGTATATTCTAAAAGCCCTGACTACTCTGCATCACTATTGAACCACATTAATGTTTTTTTCCTTCAACAAATGAGGACAATCACTGTAAAGACAACATGATAATGTACACTCACTGTAAGGATAGTCACAAATGAGGAAATCTCAGAGTGATTATCCCTTGTGTAATTGCCGCTTGAATACATTGCTATTGAACCACATTAATGCTTTTTTCCTTCAAGTGGCAATTACACAAGGGACAGTCACTGTGAGATGTCCTCATTTGTGACAAGGACAGTCACACATGAGGACATCTCACAGTGACTGTCCCTTGTGTAATTGCCACTTGAATGTATTGCTATTCAACCACATTTATGGGCCTGTTTGGACCACGGCACACAATAGCATCTACAGAGAAGAATATCCCAGGTGTAACAAGTTGTAAGAATATACCAACAGTTCTAAGAAGTTCCCTAGCACATAGTAGCATCTACAGAGAAGAATATACAACATGAGGGCAGCCAATGTAAAGACAACATGATAATGTACACTCATTGTATGTGTACATTATCATGTTGTCTTTACAGTGACTGTCCTCATTCAAGTGGCAATTACAGAAGGGACAGTCATTGTGAGATGTCCTCATTTGTGACAAGGATAGTCACACATGAGGACATCTCACAGTGATCGATTGTCCCTTGTGTAATTGCCACTTGAATGTATTGCTATTGAACCACATTAATGCTTTTCTTCTTCAACAAATGAGGACAGTCACTCTAAAGACAACATGATAATGTACACTCATTGTAAGGACAGTCACAAATGAGGACATCTCACAGTGACTGTCCCTTGTGTAATTGCCACTTGAATTACACAAGGGACAGTCATTGTGAGATGTCCTCATTTGTGACAAGGATAGTCACACATGAGGACATCTCACAGTGATCGATTGTCCCTTGTGTAATTGCCACTTGAATGTATTGCTATTGAACCACATTAATGCTTTTCTTCTTCAACAAATGAGGACAGTCACTGTAAAGACAACATGATAATGTACACTCACTGTAAGGACAGTCACAAATGAGGACATCTCACAGTGACTGTCCCTTGTGTGATTGCCACTTGAATGTATTGCTATTCAGCCACATTAATGCTTTTCTTCTTCAACAAATGAGGATAGTCACTCTAAAGACAACATGATAATGTACACTCACTGTAAGTGTACATTATCATGTTGTCTTTACAGTGACTGTCCTCCTTCAAGTGGCAATTACACAAGGGATTTGTGTTTTCATTTGTGTTTTCAACAGCGCCGTAACCCTCTGCGAAATCACATCGGGATATAAGGGCAAAACAAACAAGAACGTTGTCATTTGTATTTTCAACAGCGCCGAGAGAGATAAACAAACTTAAAACTCAGACTTAAGAAAGATGAAGGCAATGCTTCAAAAGGCCGATGCCCTAAATACGGGAAAACACAATACCACCATTAAACGATGCCCTAGTCACCGTATCAATGTTGCCAGCTCCGTACCAGTATGCTGACTGCTCACTTTCATCCTGTGATAAAGGTAACTTCATTAATCATACTTGAAATGGCAGCATACGAACTAAAGCTGATGAACATTTATAAACTAAAAGTTTAAAACTACAGATTACAAATGTAGTAGTTTCATACGAAAAGAACTTGATGTCTGAAATTTACCATTAGAAGTATCCAAAGGAATACCACAGTACTGTTGAACTTGGAGAATCGGAGATGATCTACACAGCAAGGTTCAACAGCTGTAAGGACTGTTACACCATCTTTAGCATTTGAATACATTTTCTCCTTGGCTTCTGGTGGATCCTCAAAGACCCCCAATGACGTTTTCCCTACAATTATCAATTGTTTGTCAGTATGAGATATTAATAAATAAACATTAATCACAATATTAGGCAAACAATGTTCTTGATGTCTAAATCTAAATCACAGAAAGCTCTAATAAAGCAGTTCTCAGTTTCACATTAAACTAAGTTTCAATTTCAAATGGTTATAATAATTTTTGCAAGTTATAAGTAGCTGGTTACAGTATATGACATAAAAAGAAAAAAAATCATTTCTATTCTTTTCTTCTTTTTCTCTTTCAACGAAGCTTTTGCACCACACAAATGCATACCAAGAATTTCTCAGGAGGTTTCAAGACCATTGCATACCAAACTTCTTCTCTGTAGATGCTACTATGTGTCGTGGTCCAAACGGGTCCAAATAGACCTAGTGACTCTAGTAGGTCTCCAAAACCTATTCTGCAGCAATAACTCTTCAATTTTACAAAGGACCTTATGAACTTATATGTTTTTTGAGTACCCTTTTTGATGTTCTAACAATCCTCCAACTCCCAGACCTTGACTCCACTCCAGCATATCAATGTCCTTATTGAGTCTGCAAACCTAATGCATGCCTTTGGGTGTGGGTTCCAAAACAAGGCATTGAAAATGGGTGCATGAAACCAAGATCAAAGTTTGAAGATGTCCACCATGCTCTAAAGATCTAGATTCAACAAGGTTTGAGGTCCTTTACTTGCCGCTACCCTCTGATCTTGCATAATCCATCAACTCCTAGTCAAGAACATTGAGATTCTTGACCTAGGGCTTGCTCTTGAAATTCTCTGGCTTAGTATCCTGTTCCAAAGCTTTTAAAATATGAAAATAAACCCCCTTAACTTGCATTTTACAAAGAACAGAGGATATCCTATGGTTTATTTGCAAGTTAAGGCCATTTGAATGCAATAACCCAAAAAATGAGGGTTTGACAGAACAACAGATAAGAAAAAGGAATAACTTTGATATAAGGTGTCTTGAATCTACCAAATAAACTCTCAAAGCATAAGATATAAATACTCTAACTTCCACACTGGTCTGCCCTCCCTTTCACATCCATACACTGTACAGTGCTTGAAGGAAATGCACAGAAAAGGCTCTGAAATAGTGGCTCTATCTAACAGAGAGTCCATGCTAGGCTTCATGACTAACCTAGAGCACATTCCTTGTTATGGAGGAAGTTTGAATGGTGAAGAACTTATGGAATGGATAGAGGACCTAGAGAACCATTTTGACTACAAGTATCTTATTAATAACCATTTTGACTACAAGTATCTTATGGATAGAGGACCTTGATAACCATTTTGACTCATTTAGTATCTTATTGAGCTTCACTTTGTTTCGAGAATATAGTTTAATATTCTCTACTAAACAGGGCCAACCACGTGAAGGTGGAAGCTCATTTGGCCCCACCCCCCTCCCCCTAACATCACTCTACATTCCCCGTTAACATCTAACATTCATTCATTCTTTCAATTATTAATAAAATGTAACATTCAATCAATATCACATGATAACATTCATTAACACATTAGATTCGTTAACACACAACATTCATCAATATGAAAATAAACACATAATTCATGAACATTCATTAGCACATAATTAAATTCATTGAGACATAAAATTCAGTCATTATCAATTAAGGTATTTAGATGACAATCATTTCTTTTTTCTCTTTCTAATTTTTTTTTCTATGTAAGCTCTAAGAGGAGCATCAGTGTTATCATCAATACCCCCCTCATCAGTTGTTTTGTTCTTTGTTCTTGATGATCTCAAATTCCTATGCTGCTGCAAAGGGGGGTCCTCTACAATAACAAATAAAAGAGTTAAATTTAAAATATTTAATTATAATTGTTACAAGTATTTAATTATTTTAAAGAACATAATTGTGGCGCTCTTTAATTACCTGATCTGGCCACATCATTTTGTCTAGACTCAACCTCAACATGCTCATGAGCACCGACCCCTCGATCCTCTACAGTTGCTATACAAAATGTTACATTAATCCAAACACCAATTGTAATTACATATAAAAATTTTAATAGCAAATGTATACTTCCACCACTAGGATGCACATCATGCGAACCTTCATTATGCATAGATTGTGTAGAAGGATTGTCAGGCTGCATTCCAATATCCTACACATTGTCATCATTGCTTTCTTAAAACAGATATACTCACTTTATATTAGAACTTAACATCAAATAGACTAATTGGTAAAGTATTCAATTTGAAATAAATTTCATTTAGCTTATTTACCTGTGGCTCAGATGCATCATTATTTGAACCTTGCACACTGATTTCAGCTCGTAGCCGTTCAGCCACGGCTCTATAGCCTTGTTGGAAGCCAATTCTCTTGTCCTCTTCTGTGAGGCATCTATTGAACTCTGACCCCTACATTTTTTCTTGGTATGGTGAATTTTACTTGCATTGTTTGATCAAAAAAAATTTCCTTGCAATATATAAAAAAATTGATACAAGTTTTCATTTACTAATACTTACAACTCGTGCTTGAAGTTTGGAAAAACCACCAGAGCCGAGCTTGTGTGTCCCGTGCTTTTCTAATCTTGCCTTTGTTGCCTTTGATGTGTCAGGCAATCTATGAAAAGTTTGAAATATGTTAGAGACCAGTATAGGAAAAATTTAGAGGTTAATTAGTACATAATTACATTCTCAAAAGTATCACATACCTTGCTCTACTCTCTACTGGCGTAATTCCTTTTTTCATGTCGGCTTTATACTTTCCATCCAAAATCAAACCCTGCCACTCAGCCTCAAGAACACAGGGCGGACGCTCGTGCCTTGGGTTAACCTCTAAATATTTCTTGTACTGGTCCCTAATATACTTCAAACATAAACCAGCTCTTTCAAGGAGCTTGTTTCTCTCGAATGCACGAGGTCCAAAAAGCTGGGTCATACTATGTACAAGATCATCCTTCAACTTTTTATCTTGGTTATTCCACCTTTTAAGTAAAAAAAAACATGTTAGACTCATAAATGAAGAGAAGCTACCTTTAATATAGTTCAAGAAATTGATGAAAAGGAAAACTATTCTAGCAATGATATGAAATCAAAATAGTGGTTTGGGGTTTTAGTTAGGATATGATGTTCCACCATGTACGTATGGTGGGCCCGAATATCCGCAAACACTCGTCACCAAGTTTTCGCCAAAAAATATCATTCCCTACAAAATAATCATGGGATCATTAGTCGATGAAGAGTGATCAAAAACTAAATTACTATTATATCACTATAGAATAATAATAACTTTAAAGTACCTGGAAGTTTGGATACTTTTAAGGGAACGCCTTCATCGTCGCTGATGATCAATACGCAATCCTTCACCGTTCCCGTACTAGGAACACGGGAACATCCAGGAAATGATGTTGCAACGGGACTTGTTGCATCTCCTATTGCAAAAAATGAAAACCATTATCAAATGCCTCCAAGAAATAATACTTCAAGGGAAATAAATTGGTGTAGAGCACCCATGGCACAAACACAATCAAGGGATCTACATCGTAAACACATAACACTTAAACACATAACAAAAGAGAGAAGAAGAGGGATTTGTGTACCAGTAGATGGTGCAACAGTTGGTGCATTTAGGCTGTGTGTTGTTGACATGGCAGTCGGCAAGACATTTGTGGCTGTCCTAGATGGAGGCGGCGTTGTCATATCATCATGGAAAGGAGATGAAGAATAAAATTGTTAGAGCATGCATAAATATAGAACGCGTGGACTAGCATGGACAAGATTGTTAGAGCATTAAAAAAAAAGATTGTTCGAGCATGTATTGTCAATGATTATGATCATTCCTATATATATTCAGTGGAAAACACAAGTGGGGAATGGAACATGTGATCTACCTGAACCACTTGCAATACCGGCCTCATCATGGGAATGGGGTTCAAAATTACGCAAATAACTCTGTAAAGACAATGCATCCATATTTTAATTAATGTCATAAAAGAGCATAACATAAAAACCATTATTGAACTCTTGTAATAATTAAAAATTTCATTAATACTTACTTTAAAGTTTTCAGAAGTGCGCAACAACTCAGCTGCCCTGTCTTTTATTTCCTGAGTCTGAGGATGTATGGATACCAAACGTAGAAGTTCTTTCCCAATTTTCTTTAGCAGCTTTTTAATGGAACCGATCGGGTCATCGGTCTCTGCTAAATCAATAAAAAAAGGGTCCACAAGGGGGGACTCCTGAGGGACTGCAGGTTGCTTTCCCTCTCTCCGACCACCGGCCCTCTGTGACAACAATAGTATTAGTATTATCAAAATTACTCCAAAACAATGAAGAAAATAACATTAAAAAAAATAACATTTTGCTTCTATCTAGTTTGCACAATTACAATGAGTTTTACCTGCTCATGTGTAGATGAGCTAGGAATATCGTCACCATCACCTTCAGGCGGTTGCTCCATATTGTGCCCCTGTGTCAAAGATCAAGTATAAAAATGTTAGCCAAAAATTTAATAACTAAATGGTATGTTGGAGTCATTGATTAGAAGTTGGTTTAATAGTATGTACCAACCCCATGATAGTAGCCTCGTTTGTATCTATGCGGTTCAAATTGTAATCAATAAGCAGCTCTTCCCCTGCACGTATTGATTTTATCGCACAGATGAATACACGATTTCCCTTGCGCGCCTCAAATATGCAATTGGGTTGCTTTATAGTTGACCCAGGTCGTGTACTATTTATAAAACCCGCAATATTCTCTGTTGCTTTTGGCCTTCCATCAATGTATATAGCCACACTTTTACTTTGATTATTGTCTTGCTGTTGTATATAATTTGCCGAGAGTGCATACCTACGCATACTTTTTTTATATTGAACAATATGCATCCAACTTTTGTAATCGTAACATGGTCCAACATACTCCATCAATTCAGAAACTTTGTTGTAAGACACCTTTATGCCATCCATAAAAAATAGGCCCAAACCATGTAATGATGATGGTGCTATGCGATATATCCTCTCATTAACACAAAAATCAGTGTTTATTGGAGGAAGTTCCTTGGGTACCCAATGTTTCTGTAGATGTTGGTACCTCAAGGGCACCTCGATGTCGCCTTTCATCTCATCATCATAAGAACATGACCCCCCTTGAGCAAGGAAAAATTTCATGTGTTTATTGAATTTCCTTCTAGTCCTTTGACCTCTAGTTAATCTCCCTATTCTAGATAAACTGCATGTCTCACTTTCCTCTTCTATTCCTATATTTCCCTCACTCGAGGAAGACACTTCTGACAAATACCTATTTGTTGGTACCTGCAAATGGGAGAGATCTTAGAAGACATCAATCTTACTATTGATAAGTGTATTAAATAGACTTTCTATAAGGTGTATTGACTTATACCTGTCGATCCATGAGACTGTGCGGGATGCTCTTGAAAGGGGTTCAATTTCCTGCAAATGTAATTCAATTATCGTGAGCATAATCACATCATAATCATAATCACATCCATCATAAGCATCACATAAAAATTAAAAACATTAAAACGTACACATTATAACACTTATAGCTTTTAAATAGATAATGAATAAACTATGTAACCATTTAAGACAAATATATTTCTATCAAGAAATGAATATTAAATACATTAAGGATTGATGGCATACCTTTAAATTTCATCATCATCATCCTCATCATCATCATCATCATCATCATCATCATCCTCGTCATCGTCGTCATCATCATCGTCGTCGTCGTCGTCGTTGTCGTCGTTGTCGTCATCATCAACATCATCATCATCAACATCAACATCATCTTCATCATCATCATCAGTAGCAGCATCATCTTCTTCTTCTTCTTCATGAAAATTTGTCTCAGGAACATCATCCAATAATTGTCGATCGTGATCATCATCTACATCATCTTCTACTTCTTCGGTATCTTCTTCTTCCATCGCATTATACTTTATCGGCCTTCCTCTCGGTTCATGTCTAACAACAAATGACCAACCCGGTTTATGTGAAACCTCTGAGTAAAATACCTGCTCACATTGGCTTGGAAGAACATAGGGCTCATCCCCAACTGGCTCAAACGACCTTGTATTAACCATTGTAAATCTATTATCATGTTCAATAACAGTTCTATTAGGATCATTTGGATTAAGTCGTAGCCTGTACCATTTGACAACGAAGAGTACTAATTTGAAGGAACTAAAGTCGCACTCAAGTATATCATCCAAAATGCCATAGTATTGATTTTTAGACTCTTGAGGATCTAAGTCATTTCTAGATGAAATATTAGTCACTTGAAAGACTGCAGTTATTCCAGAATCACAAGTTTTCTTCGTGTCATCCAACACTTTGACGTGAAATTTTTGACCATTACAGAACATACCCTTGTGGTGTTTAACCTGCAATAATATGTGAAACATGTCAAAATTATTATATCGTGAGTTGATAAACATACGGGTGATTAATAATTTTGTACATACCTGGAAATCTCTTAAACCATATGCTAAATCTATTTCCCTTTGCGTAACATTAGAATCTCCATTACGATGAGCTTCTTTAACCAATGAAGATACACCTTCCCATGTTAATGTGTGACCAGAATGTTGACATCGTTCAATCCATACCGTCATCCAATCAAGATTGTTTGCAATATACAAATGTAGTGCATCCCACTCTCAAGCAACTGTACAAAAAAAAAATAGACGACTTACAACCGATTTATTTTGAAGATTAAGAAATAATTTATTACAATAACATCTTATAATTTATTACCTGTCACTTTCCTCAATCTACCTTTCCCCATCAAGTACTCCCCTTTGAATTTTTTAAAAGGGTCGAGATCCCAAATGCGATCTACATGGATATTTGAAGCAAACTTAGGAAGATATTCAGTAATGTACACCATAGTCTGGTATACCATGTATCCCTCTACCATAGAACCCTCAGGATGTGCTCTTTGTCCAACCAAAGCCTTCAAAGATTTCAAGTGCCTCTCAACCATCCACATTGACCTAGTGTGTGCAGGTCCACACAATTCAATCTCCTCAACTTGGTGTATGAGGTAGTGTTCTTGTGCATTGAAAAAAGTTGGAGGTAGACACTTTTGCATTTCACACAATAAATGAGGAATTCTTCTCTTCCAATAGTTTATATCTTCTTTATGGATTTCTTTAGATGACAACCACCTATATTAAGAGATTCAAGTCACAAAAAATATATAAATACGAGACTTTACAAAATAATATACAATAGATTACATAGCAAGAAAAAAAAATCGCGAATATAATAAATATATACAACAAATTGAACAGATATTACTGCTTACCTCATGTATTTTTCAAGATCATATATCACTTGTTTGATGTTATTGTTGAAGTGCTCTGGGAGAGATAGAGGTAGCACGTACTACAGTAATTATAAACCAATCATTTCATTATTTTCTAACATAACATAATGAATAGTACACGTAGTTTATGAATATATTGTAAATACAGAAGAACATAACTTACCTTGATGAAAGTATGCCAATCATGCGTTTTGAGCCCTGGCCCAAATTCACTTTTCTTTGATATGAGATTGCTTATGTTCCCAGCAAATCCTGTGGGAAATCAAATTTTTCGTATGACTTCTTTTATGGCATCACTTTGCTGCTCCGTTAATAACCAAGGAAGGGCACTTATATTAATCTGATCTCTATTGCTATTTGAGTGAATGCAATTCTTCAGTGCATGATTGGATTCATGAATGTCATTACAAATTTTGACAATTTTTTTTTTGTCACGCCTTCCATCCAGTATTTTCCACAATGTCTCTGTTATATTCTTTCCAACATGCATAAGATCAAACAAATGCACAATTTGTAGGTCCTCGTAGTAGGGCAACCTACTAAATTGTCTGGGATAGCTTTTTAGTCCCTTTGGAAGGTTGTCAGTAGTGCCTTGACGACCTTCACGATCATCAATTACATAATTAGTAAACAAAAATCACAATAGAAATATATAAATTACAAACATAAACCATTAAGTGGAACGACATTACCTCGACGATTAATTCTATTATATTCCAACTTCCATAGGCGAGGTGTCATTCTTCGTGGCTTTGATGTAGTCTCTTCTTTCCCATTGAAAAGATATTTTTCCATACTTCGATACTTATGATTCCTGTGGAGGAAATGTCTGTACTCATCAAACACATGCTTTCCTAAACTTTTTGAATGACGAGATTTCATCTTTGGACCACAAACTGGACATGCAAATTTTCCCTTTGTTTGAAGACCTACAAGATAATGATATAATTGGATTATTAAATATGTTGATTTTTATAATTAGAATTATCATGCGCAACTTGAATTCACTATAACATACCACAAAAATGTGTTAGCCCTGGGGCATCATGTATTGTCCATACAAGTATTGCATGGAATTGAAATTGTCTTTGTCCTATTGGTCTAGACACGTCATACATAGTGACACCGTTCCATAACTCCACCAACTCGTCAATAAGAGGCTCAATATATACATTCATATCTTTAACTTGATATTTACCTACTTGAATGAACAGTAACATTACATAATTATTGTGACCATTTTACTGTAAGATTTGTAAGTACATGTAAATTAATAACTATCAAATGATAAAATACCTGGAACAATCATTGCCAACATAATGTGCTCCCTCTTTATTGACATCCACGGAGGAATGTTATTGTTGATAACAAAAACAGGCCACACCGAGCAAACAGATCTCATCTCTCCAAATGGATTGACACCATCCGCTGCCAATGAAAGCCTGAGATTACGAGGTTCTTCTTTGAAGTGTTGCCACTTTTCCTCTATGTGCATAAATGCTGAACCATCCACAGGGATTCGAATAATGTCATCTCGACTTCTATTGCGTGCATGGTAATCCATAAATTGTGCCAAGCTAGTACACCTGAATAATTGTCGCATCCGTGGAATAATGGGGATGTAACAAAGAACCTTGTGAGGCACCTTTTTTGTTATTCGATCTGTTCGATATCTACTCATATGACATACAAGGCATTGTGTTGCAAATTCATGTTCTTTATAATATATAATATGATCATTGGGACAAGCATGTATTGCTTGATACTCCATTCCAATATCTTTCATAATAGCAGATAATTCTCGATATGAGCGAGGTAGAATATTTGATGGTGGTAACAAAAACTCGCCTATCAATCTACAGCAAAAAATATAAGTTGTTAATATAAACAATATTAGTGGTACATTATTCACCCTTTGTTAACTATAAAGACATATATGACATACCTTAACATACGTGACATTGTTATGTTGGATAAACCATTCATAACCTTCAAGTTCAACAACAACAATACAGCAGAGAGAAGAGTTGTTTGGGAGTCTTTGTATAGGGGCTCGTATGCCTTCTCAAGTAGAGGTACATCAAGGCTATCATCATCATCATGATCAGATCCGCTTGGACTAAATGTGTCATGGATCAATGTATTTATACCATCATCTTCAATTGTGTTTTCTAGCGCATGATCGTCATCTTCCATGGGATCATTATCTTCACCTTGGATATTCGCACCCCCATGTTCCTCCATATCATGTACTTCCCTGGGGAGATCAACCTATATAAAATTGATTAACATAAATAAACCATGATCTTCAACTCATCATCAAGTGATTTCATATGTATATAAATTGTTAAAATGATATAATGAACAACTTACCAGTGGATGATAGTCATGCCCCCCTTCAATGTGACCATTCTCCTTACAATGTCTCTTAACTGTTTTGATTAGCAATCTTCTACGGTTTAAGCCCTTACAAATTTTGCAGGGACAATAACATTTTCCATCACCTTTTCTTTTCAAGTTAGACCACAATCTAGCGATTGTCTCCCTATTTTGTTCTTCACTTATATTATCTGACATGATCGTTCTTCGCAGGAAGCAAAAATTGGGCTATGAAAACTTCGGTCTACAACTTTCAGTGACTAAGCAAAATTGTCAAAAGTACACAAATCTTCTTAGACCTAGTTAAATCCTTTAATATTTTAAAAGTCTAGTTAAAATATACATTAGATTAAAAAATATACAATTTTCATGCCTGAGCACGCGGCTACGACTAGTGCAATGGTCTTCTTGCTTAGCTCTAGAAGCTCTCTAGCAATCAAAACATATAAGCTACAAGGCCTAACAGCAATTTCAAAACATATAAGCTACAAGGCAAGACATATTACATGACATGGCAAAAGGATTAAAATATACATTAGATTAAAATATATACAATTTTCAAACCTGAGCGCGCGGCTATAACTCGTGCAATGGTCTTCTTGCTTAGCTCTAGAAGCTCTCCAGCAATCAAAACATATAAGCTATTAGAATTCATTAACTTTCTGTAATTGGAAAACTCTATTTGATATTAGACCGTAAACTACTACTATTCTCTCCATAAGAACTAAGTACAAAATTCTTTCAAGTTCACATCCATGATTCCCTTTAGATTAAAATATACAGCAAAAATAAGCTAAAAGTCTAGTTAAAATATACATTAGATTAAAAAATATACAATTTTCAAACCTGAGTGCGCGGCTATAACTCGTGCAATGGTCTTCTTGCTTAGCTTTAGAAGCTCTCCAGCAATCAAAACATATAAGCTACAAGGCCTAATAGCAATTTCAAAACAAGGGTCATCAAAAGAACCAAAAACAATGTGTGCAAACAATACCTTGTGAAGTGGTATAGACAATTAGAAGATGCTACTATGTGCTAGGGAACTTCTTAGAACTGTTGGTATATTCTTACAACTTGTTACACCTGGGATATTCTTCTCTGTAGATGCTACTGTGTGCCGTGGTCCAAACGGGCCCATAAATGTGGTTGAATAGCAATACATTCAAGTGGCTTACACAAGGGACAGTCACTGTGAGATATCCTCATGTGTGACTGTCCTTGTCACAAATAAGGACATCTCACAGTGACTGTCCCTTGTGTAATTGCCACTTGAATGAGGTCAGTCATTGTAAAGACAACATGATAATGTACACATACAATGAGTGTACATTATCATGTTGTCTTTACAGTGGCTGCCCTCATGTTGTATATTCTTCTCTGTAGATGCTACTACGTGCTAGGGAACTTCTTAGAACTGTTGGTATATTCTTACAACTTGTTACACCTGGGATATTCTTCTCTGTAGATGCTACTGTGTGTCGTGGTCCAAATGGGCCCATAAATGTGGTTGAATAGCAATACATTCAAGTGGCAATTACACAAGGGACAGTCACTGTGAGATGTCCTCATGTGTGACTGTCCTTGTCACAAATGAGGACATCTCACAGTGACTGTCCCTTGTGTAATTAAGTATTGTAGGGAAGCATTCTAAATAACCAAAGCCGCTAACAATAAATTCAACACAGATATGTCCTCATTTCTGGGTATTTTAGCTCTCTAACAGCTGAATACCAGATTAAATAATAATGACAAAAGAAAAATAAACCCAACGTACTCAGAAATTGTAGCTGTGATTTTGCGGAGGGAATCTCTCTCGGCGCTGTTGAAAACACAAATGAAAACCCGCTTGATTTCGCGGAGGGAATCTCTCTCGGTGCTATTCAAAACACAAATGACAACCCGCTTTGTTCAAAACACAAATGATAACCCGCTTGATTTCGCGGAGGGAATCTCTCTCGGCGCTGTTGAAAACACAAATGACAACGTTCCTTTTTTTTTTTGCACTTATATCCCGACCAACATAAGGTCCATTTGTAATACAACATGATAATGTACACTTACAGTGAGTGTACATTATCATGTTGTCCTTAGAGTGACTATCCTCATTTGTTGAAGAAGAAAAGCATTAATGTGGCTGAATAGCAATACATTCAAGTGGCAATTACACAAGGGACAGTCACTATGAGATGTCCTCATTTGTGACTGTCCTTACAGTGAGTGTACATTATCATGGTGTCTTTAGAGTGACTGTCCTCATTTGTTGAAGAAGAAAAGCATTAATGTGGTTCAATAGCAATACATTCAAGTGGCAATTACACAAGGGACAATCACTGTGAGATGTCCTCATGTGTGACTGTCCTTGTCACAAATGAGGACATCTCACAATGACTGTCCCTTGTGTAATTCAAGTGGCAATTACACAAGGGACAGTCACTGTGAGATGTCCTCATTTGTGACTGTCCTTACAATGAGTGTACATTATCATGTTGTCTTTAGAGTGACTGTCCTCATTTGTTGAAGAAGAAAAGCATTAATGTGGTTCAATAGCAATACATTCAAGTGGCAATTACACAAGGGACAATGTCATGAGCCGTGACATATTGAACTTAGTATAATAATAAAATGATTAGATGATATATAATAATCTATTATTAACGGTATATAACAATAATATATAATTATTATCAAAAGATAATAATAATATATAGTTAGCATAATAAGTAATATGTTAATTAAATAATATTAAAATATTAATAAATAATATAATTATGATTATAATTATAATATAAATTAATAATAAATAATTATTAATAAATTATATATATTATATTATAATAATATATTAAGTAATAATATTAAATCAATTATTGATATAATAATTTTAATATATAAATAATATTAATAAACCTCTCAATATAAAACAATATGTTATCACTATAATAATATTTATTATAATATTATTAATATTACTAACATCATTAATTATAATATTTAATAATAACAATAACATTAATAATAATAATAATAATAATAATAACGTTTAAAGCAATATCGAATATCTGTAATCGATATACATCTACATTAAACATCTGCATTATCTATCACGATGAGGAATGAAGAAGTGATACAACAATCACTAGTCATTACACATCGATACCATGAGAGGATGATTAATGAACCAAATACTATGAAGTCAAGATCAACATGATATGAATAAGGGATAGGTCGCTATGTGTTTCAGAAGATGTATTGATAAGCAAGAAGGATAACCATTCATATATTATAAATAATCATTAATTGCACAAGTTTAGACAATGACATATCCGATAAAGCAATATCAAACATGAAGACCCGCTAGCAAATATGCACCATCACTTCCTATGTTATCATGACAATAACATAAACTAGATTGAATTCTACTATCTATATCAATAGACACCACATAGGAGGATATCGACTAAAGGATTGAAAGATTATCGATTGTCTGAGATAAACCACATCTTGTAGAAACACAAAAGCATCAGTGATTATATCACAAGCTATTGATGAATGAGGCATCAGTCATGGATAATAAGTACAATGTATCCTTAAGTATTAACAGGAATGGAAGTCAATTTGAAGATCAAACTCCATTACCAGCAATCAACCAATAAATGGACAATTATCAGAAAATGATATCGACTTATATCAGAGTAGAAAGATTGGATATCATCATAACAATATGGGATAAGGCAAGAGTTAATATCGATTGACTAAATACTAATGATAGTTAGACCAAACTAATACAAACACAATGGATGTTAACTACTGGTTGCACTACCAATTAGGGAAGATTACCTTCATAAAAAGATTTGATACTGAGTCAATCTGGGAGTTATCTATGATCAAAAAATAATGAAATAATATTATGTGAACTGTCGGATTATGGAAAGGTGTGATTAACAAAGGGACATGGAGGAAGAAACAAGACACGTCTCATTCATAACATCTCTTCATTTGTTAAAGACAATATAAGAATGCATTCTCGTCAGTCACTCAAGGCATCATTAGAACTTTATTTACTTATCCATATTTGGATATACTCAATAGAGCATCTGCCTTTGGCAGTTTGGTTTCAAGTTTATCATTGCAGATCAGAGACAACACCATGATTGCACAGATAGAAAGGATAGTCAGAAACAGCATCAATATTTGAAGTTGCAAGCATATAATTCAGAATCTGAAATAGCAACATATCACTCATAGCGATATTACACATTTGCATAATTACATCATCATATCAGACACAGCAAATACATTGCTGTAAGCAATACTTATTGATTGTATATCGATATTGTTTATATCAGACATACCATCATTATACTATCACTATAAGTGATAGGAAACATCATATTCATAGCATATTTCATATCATTATATCCGACAGTGCTATTAAACATATTGGTATCAATATCATCTTGCACACATATTGTGATTGAATCTGAAATAGCGGTTGATATCTTAAGTAACCTCAATTACTTAGTTTAATTGTAAGTATCTGATAGAGTAAGTCTGAGAAATGGAGTAATTGTTCCTATTTTCCAAGTTAGCCAAAAAGGGGACATTACAGACAATCACTGTGAGATGTCCTCATGTGTGACTGTCCTTGTCACAAATGAGGACATCTCACAATGACTGTCCCTTGTGTAATTCAAGCGGCAATTACACAAGGGACAGTCACTGTGAGATGTCCTCATTTGTGACTGTCCTTACAGTGAGTGTACATTATCATGTTGTCTTTAGAGTGACTGTCCTCATTTGTTGAAGAAGAAAAGCATTAATGTGGTTCAATAGCAATACATTCAAGTGACAATTACACAAGGGACAATCACTGTGAGATGTCCTCATGTGTGACTATCCTTGTCACAAATGAGGACATCTCACAATGACTGTCCCTTATGTAATTCAAGCGGAAATTACACAAGGGACAGTCACTGTGAGATGTCCTCATTTGTGACTGTCCTTACAGTGAGTGTACATTATCATGTTGTCTTTAGAGTGACTGTCCTCATTTTTTGAAGAAGAAAAGCATTAATGTGGTTCAATAGCAATACATTCAAGTGGCAATTACACAAGGGACAATCACTGTGAGATGTCCTCATGTGTGACTGTCCTTGTCACAAATGAGGACATCTCACAATGACTGTCCCTTGTGTAATTCAAGCAGCAATTACACAAGGGACAGTCACTGTGAGATGTCCTCATTTGTGACTATCCTTACAGTGAGTGTACATTATCATGTTGTCTTTAGAGTGACTGTCCTCATTTGTTGAAGAAGAAAAGCATTAATGTGGTTCAATAGCAATACATTCAAGCGGCAATTACACAAGGGACAGTCACTGTGAGATGTCCTCATTTGTGACTGTCCTTACAGTGAGTGTACATTATCATGTTGTCTTTAGAGTGACTGTCCTCATTTGTTGAAGAAGAAAAGCATTAATGTGGTTCAATAGCAATACATTCAAGTGGCAATTACACAAGGGACAATCGATCACTGTGAGATGTCCTCATGTGTGACCTTTGTGAAGGCAAGTGCCAATTTGTACCCAAGTTACCAATATTGTGGCAAAAGTGGGAATGAAGCATTTAGGGGTCAAATTGGGCAAAGAAGTGTAGAAGTGGCCTATGTGAGGTCTAAATAGCCTAACTAAGTCATGGTTAGGGTCTTATGGTGTTTGAACAATAAGTTTTGAACCAAAATCCCAAAGGTTGTAACAAGTTGTCAATGTTGTCATTCACAACATTGACAACATTTGTGCAAGGGAGCATTTTCGAGTAAGATGGTTATGTAACTATATGAAACCATTGAATTAGGCATCAGATCAACTATAAGAGGCCTCCATCAATCTGTGCAAAAGGTTGGGGGGAAAAACATTTGGAATTAAGAAGATTTGTAGAGTAACACGGTTTTAGTGAATTCTTGAGTTTTTTTGTTTCTTTGTTTTCAGTTGATTAATGGATTAGATAGCTCGCAGTGTCTATTGGAAAAGTTAGTACAAGTTGTTTTTTTATTCTGTGTTGTGTTTTTTTTGAGTTTTGAAGCATTCCAACTAGTTTGTTAATTCTTTTGTTAAGTACCCTATCATTGGTTTGAACCAGGCAGGTTGAACAAATGGAGTCTTAGCTCATCATTCCATTGTCAATTTTGTACGGGCTCTTGGAATGGGTGAGGAGACTCCATGTACTATATGTTTGGAAGGAGGGGCCCTGGGAAGCTCATTTTCTATGTTTGCAATGATGTCCTAGGTGAGTCAGTTGAGCACAGTTAGGGATGACAAATCATTACAAGAAGATTACAACAAGTTGAATGCATTGGTTGCTTCAACTAAAATCTCATGGAGAGGTAGACACACATCTAAAGAAGCCCCAAGTCAAATTAGAAGATTGGGTGAGTTTCTTTGGCTGCTAAGAAAACAAACTCTTAGTCAGACTGTCCAAGTTGTGTCAAAATACTTGTTTTCAGGCATGGCTGTAGCAGTTGGTGTACAAAAAATCTAGGAGGAGAAGACCTTAGATATCTTGGAGTTCTCAATAAAGGGCATCTGAATCCTAAGCCCTTTAGGTGGCTTAATATAAACAAAAAGGCTTGACAAAGGCCTAATTGCTAGCAGCCTATTTTTGGGTGCAATTGGCATGGTTTGATGAACCGGATTGAAGTACTGATGAAAAGTATAGGTGAAGGAGTAATATTGAAACCAATAGAGGTCCTAGTGGCCAGCCTCTCCATGGAGTAAAGTTCTAGTTGAATGTGTTTCAATTTGTGAAGACAAGACTAGGAGTGTCCTAGTAGCTAGATTGGTATTGAGCAGAGTTCGTTGTATTTCTTGTTGGTGTGCACTAGTTGAAGGAGTGGGATCTTGGGTAGAGATACCTAAAGAGTGTAGGGATAGTTAAGTACCCTATCAAGTCAAAACATTGGCCTAAAGAGACCCTAGTGAAGGATAGGGAGTGAGCAAGACAAAGTGTTACATCAATTAACAAGATCATTTTTTGGTAATTGTGTACATTATCATGTTGTCTTTACAGTGACTGTCCTCATTTGTTGAAGAAGAAAAGCATTAATGTGGTTCAATAGCAATACATTCAAGTGGAAATTACACAAGGGAATATCACTATGAGATGTCCTAAGTGTGACTGTCCTTGTCACAAATGAGGACATCTCACAGTGACTGTCCCTTGTGTAATTGCCACTTGAATGAGGACAGTCACTGTAAAGACAACATGATAATGTACACAAGTACCGTGAAGGTAGTTGCAAGTTAGGGCTGTTTCATTGCATACCCGAAACAATGAAGACATTACAGTCCACAAAACGTTTGTGCTTGAAAGATGAACAAATAAAATTAAACTTCTAAATAACCAAAGCCGCTAACAATAAATTCAACACAGATATGTCCTCATTTTTGGGTATTTTAGCTCTCTAACAGCTGAATACCAGATTACATAATAATGACAAAAGAAAAATAAACCCAACGTACTCAGAAATTGTAGCTGTGATTTCGCAGAGGGAATCTCTCTCGGCGCTGTTGAAAACACAAATGACAACGTTCTTGTTTTTTTTGCCCTTATATCCCGATGTGATTTCGCGGAGGGTTACGGTGCTGTTGAAAACACAAATGACAACGTTCCTTTTTTTTTTTGCCCTTATATCCCGACAACATCGCAATTGCAAGTTAGGGCTGTTTCACTGCATACCCGAAACAATGAAGACGTTACGGTCCACAAAACGTTTGTGCTTGAAAGATGAACAAATAAAATTAAACTTCTAAATAACCAAAGCCGCTAACAATAAATTCAACATAGATATGTCCTCATTTCTGGGTATTTTAGCTCTCTAACAGCTGAATACCAGATTACATAATAATGACAAAAGAAAAATAAACCCAACGTACTCAGAAATTGTAGCTGTGATTTCGCGGAGGGTTACGGCGCTGTTGAAAACACAAATGACAACGTTCTTGTTTTTTTTGCCCTTATATCCCGATGTGATTTCGCGGAGGGTTACGGCGCTGTTGAAAACACAAATGACAACGTTCTTATTTTTTTTGCCCTTATATCCTGATGTGATTTTGCGGAGGGTTACGGCGCTGTTGAAAACACACATGACAACGTTCCTTTTTAATTTGCGCTTATATCCCGACAACGTCGCAATTGCGACAGTGACAAATGTATTGTCGTCGCAAATTGCGACGGGTGTCGGGCTATATTTGAAAAAAAAAGGGCAAAACCGCATGACATTTGCCTGCCGTCGCAAATGGCCGTCGCAATTTCACCCCAAATGTATTAGTGATATATGTATATATACATATATACATATGTATACATATATGTATATATGTATATGTATATATATATATATATATATATATATATATATATATATATATATATATATATATATATATATATATATATATATATATATATATATATATATATATATATATATATATATATATATATATATTTAAAAAAAAATCTCTGTTAAATACATAGATTAAAAATAGTATATATATATACACATATACATATACATCTATATACATATATCTGTATATATATACGTATATATGTATATATATATATATAGAATAATAAATTCTCAAATATTTTTTAATGATTTATAAAAAGGGTATATACATTTTCTATAATTTATAAAAGGGTATATACTCAAACCCATATATATATATAATAAAAATTCTAATCTCATGAATTAAAATTTGTTCAAACAAAGAACGTAGGGTTTTCAACTGGTTTCACAATATTTTTTCAAATTGAAAATAAGGGTTTGCATATATGAAATCTATAATGCCCCGCCAGGGAACCCAGGAGAATTTAACCTAAAAGTTGATACTAAGTTTACAGAATAAATTTTTTTCGTAAGACTTTACAAACAGCATTGAATAACAAAGTGAAACTAAAATATAAAGTCCATATATACTCATATACACGATCTCAATTACAAATTACAAATCTCAAGGGTTCCTTGATGCAGATTTACGTAAATAAAGTTCAATCTATTAAGTGCAATAATCATATAAATCTTCTACATAGTACATCATCTCAAAAGAATAAATAAATACATCTGAACCATAAGGTATACATGATAACCCATGTCCATTGTACAAGTCGCAAGGTATGTAAATACAACTAGGCATAAAATATAAATAAAGAGAGAATAGGAACACATCTCCAAGGATGATAGAATAAGAAGTAACTACAACAATGATCATCCAACACTGGTACAGGAACATCAGAGTATCAAATGGTAAGAGAATCACTACCTCTTGACCTTATGGAAATCTATGATTCCACTCCCACTGCGCTAAGGAGATATCATCAGACCCTACTCGGATAATTACAATACCAAAATCAATCATCAAGTAATACTAAGCAAGGGATCTTAAAATTTTCCTATCTCAAAGGTTCAGCTCAAAACTCAAAGGTACACATACTAATCCAGAGGCAACCGACACACGTAAGAAACCTTAGATGAAATTAGAGAAGTGTCATCACATATGTCAACCCCTTGGAAGGATCTCACTGGACTCTGTCTCCCAAGAGTGAACATATGCAAAACATGAAACCTTCTCATGTAGACAAGGATAACCAATCATGTCAAAACTCATCTTCACTACTAGACGAGCAAACATCTTCTTTCATTCTCATCCTTAGCCTATACTAGCACTCAAGGCATGGGCGAGGAATCTATTATCTTATTAATTCATTTTAAAACCCTATTTAATGTATTATATTATCACTTATTTAAGTAACCTACTAAGGATACCCAAGTAGCCACTTCTGGGCTCCGACGCCTCCTAAGCAAGCCACTTCCCATTTAACACCTAGATAACCTACCCTAAGTTCATAAATCTCAAAACATCTCATAGATCATCTTGAATCATCAATGTCAAAATCTAGTTCCAAAGTATCATAGGAACACACATAACCAGTTTCCATCATAAAAAATCAAAGCTTCCATAAGGTTGGGTTATAAAAAAATCATATGTCATACAAGTATGCAAGACAAACAAACAAAACATATTAACCCTAACCTTGCCTATGGTAACAATCCTAAAAGGATGACATAAAAAGATCCCCTCTTAACCCACAATTGCAGAAGGAAAGACATTCAAAAGAATTTAATAATAATAAACTAATTTATAAAACACCATTACACAAATTAATTTATTAAAAATAATCACTAACAAACTATAATTACATTCTTAAATTAAATTTCAATAATAAGGAAATCAATTTATAATGTTAATAAATTGATTTCAAGGTTTAGAATTACCAAAACAATATAATTTCATAATAAAATTCAAAAATTATAAAATCATTTCTTAATAATTAATCAATAAAATTTATTAATTAATAATTAACTTTATCTTTCATATTAGTTAATTTTCAAAAATATCAACTAATGTAGTTCCCCAATTAAATAAGATTAAATGCCAAATAATCTTATTTGTAAAATATTTAATTCTATGTAAAAAAGTATTATATATATATATATATATATATATATATATATATATATATATATATATATATATATATATATATATATATATATATATATATATATATATATATATATAACTTCAAAATTATCAATTACAAAGGGGAGAGGATGGGCTCGACCCACCTCCCTTGCTACTGCCAACAACATGGATGCCATGGGTAGCTATTGCTACTGGGGGAAGCAGTTGGGAAACCCCCCGGCTCCAAAACTATCACACACTTTTATTTTAATTAATTAATTAATTTATTTATTTTTATCAAAGAATTTCTCTGATCCAAAATAGTAACACATATTTTTTATTATTATATTTTTAAAAAGAAAGAATGAATAGATCATGAATTATATATATATATATATATATATATATATATATATATAGACACAGACACACACACACACACACACACACACATTTATTTTCTATAAAATTTACTAGCAAGGAAACTAATAACTAGCTACTACTAGGAAACAAAATTATTTAGATAATTTGATTTGATACAAACCTTAAGGTTTTCTACCACAAAATTTATCAAATCCTAACTGATTCAAAATGAGATTTAATTATGACATTTCCTAACATACCAGATATTAATAAAACAAGATCTCAAAAGCTTAATAACTAGAAATTTAAGCACAATAAGAAAACAAAAAATATATCAAACAGATTTAACAAACACAAAGAAAATAAACTTTCTTAAAGGAAAAAATTTAATCTACAAAGTTTTTCAAACCCTACCTCAAACCACCAATTGATAGAAACCACGAAGAAGACCAAAAATTATAAAAAATTCCAAAGCTTTCACAAAAATCCTTCAATTCAATCCTTGCATCCAAAACTTGTCAATCTATGTGTCTAGAATAATGGTCAAATCCTACTCATAAAGAAAAAGAGACTAAAACTCGAATTCAACCATGCAAAACTCAGAACTCGACTGAACTCCACAAACTTTGTTAACATCAATCTCTCTTTGCAAGATTTAATCAATTTTCAAATTAATAGCTCAATGGACTTTTTATATTTCTTGTTTATATCAATTCACTTAATTTCTAATATTTATTTTATTCTTTTATTTATTTTAATTGATTGTGCAACTTAATTGCATATCAATTTTAACTAAAAAAATATTATTTTAATCATATTATTATTTATCCAATTTATTTTAATTTTAATTTAATAATTATTTAAATATTTAACTCTACATTTAAACTTTTAATTAAGTCTTTTTAATCAATAAATGTATTTAATTAATTTTTATTAATTAAATACCCTCACATTTAACTTTCTATATTTAATAAAATTTAATTATTTAAACCACATACTTAATTTGAGTAAATCATTTAACCATTTCACAACAATCACACAAACCAGCTAAAGATCAGAAAAACCAACTAAACCTAATAAAATGATAATCATGCTCAAGGGAAAGGCTTATGAATTCACGTCACCTAAATGAATTCAGAAAGATAAAATATCATAAACTTGTCCACTATTTTAGGACAATAAAATGGCTTAGGTTGGGATTTGAACCTGAATCTTATCTCCCCTCTCTTACCATTGAAACATTGCGATATGACACGCTCATCCTAACAATTTAGGAAAATCGATGCCCGGTACCTACAAACCTATATAAAAGACAAGCATGTACATACATACATACATACATACATACATAGATACATACATATATATATACATATATATATATATATATATATATATATATATATATATATATATACATATATATATATATATATATATATATATATATATATATATATATATAACAAGCAATGACAGAGATCAAGATATTGTGTGGATCTTGCAAGTAGGTAACTAGGACTCTTTTCCTCAACCACGTCAAACAAAAAGGTAAAACATACATGATAGTCATACACATGCAAGTATGGGGTAAGTAAAACCATGAATATAAATAACATTTTAAACATACGAATAATCATCATCAAAGTAACTAACATCATCTAATTGCAAACATATGATATCTCAAAACTATCTAATATCAAATCACCATGTAATGTCATATATCCAAAAATCTCATAATAAAGTTGAAATAACCAATGCACACATGAAAGTGGCATAAAAGAGTTTGGAAATATAAAAATGAAAAAGCAAACTATGGGTGGGCACTACATCACCTCTCCTAAAATTAGGCTTACTCCTGGAAGCCTATAAATAAATAGGGATATAAATCTCGTAATCTCACTGCATCCTCCCAAGTTGCTAATGACACATCAGTATGGTCCCATTGGACCCTTACATGCTTGATAGCGCAATCCCTAAGGGTCAACTCTTATCGTTGAAGTATGTGAATGAGCTCCAAAGCTAGCTACCCGTCTTCTACGTGTAAAGAATTCCATTCAAGAACATGTGCAACATCTAGTATATACTATCTAAGTACTGAAGCATGGAAAACATCATGAATATGAGATAAGCTGGGCGACAAAGCAAGATGGTAAGCAACTAGTCATATCCTCTCAAGAATCTCAAATGGGCCAATAAAATGAGGTGCCAACTTCAATCTCTTTCCATAATGGATCAGACTCCTTCGTGGACACACTCTCATAAACACCTTAACACCAATTGCAAATTTCCTATCCACTCTATGAGCATCTACATATTTCTTCTGCCTATCTTGAGTTGTGATCACATGCTCACAGATGCGCTCCACCTGCTGCTCCATATCTCAAAGCATCTCATGACCTAACTAAATACATTCCTCTAGCCTATCCCAACTCAAAGATGTACGACAAGGATGACCATACAAAGCCTAAAAATGCGACATACCAATCGAACTATGATAACAGTTATTGTAAGAAAATGTAACCAAATACAAATAGTCCTCCCAATGAGTCTGTCTATACATGACATGCATCCTCAACATATCCTCTAATGCCTTATTAACCCACTCTGTCTGACCATCGGTCTCATGGTGATATGTCAAACTAGAATTCAGCTGTGCTCCAAGATCATGCTGCAAAGAAATCCAAAATGTAGAAGTGAATATTGGATCCCTATCTAAAAAAATCTTGCGAGGAATACCATGTAATCTCACAATATCTTGCATAAAGACTCTAGCTATCGAAGTTGTTGTATAGGATGCTCTCATAGGAGAAAAGTGTGCCACTTTGGTCAACCAATCAACAATGATCATGATGGTATCATGTCTACGAGGAGTCATAGGCAAACCTACGATGAAATCTATCGAGATGATATCCCATTTCCATGATGGAATGAGATTAGGCTATAAAATTGGATGTTGGTGGTCTTCCTTAACCCTCTGACACTCGAGACATCTTGCCACAAAATCAGCAATGTCATGTTTCATACCAGACCACTAATATAGCTATCGTAGGTCCCCATGCATATTCTTGACACCTAGATGTCCCGAGTAAGGTGCATGATGAGCCTCAGATAAAATCAAGGTACAAAGATCAGGGTAAAAGCACAAAGTTGTGTCACGTTTCATGACAACTTAACAACACAGCTGAATTTGAGTATTTCTAACTAAAATTATTTTTTGTCAAACATATGGTCTAGCTAGATTCATTCTAGCTAAGTTAGATAAGTGCTTCAACTTTTCCAATTGGAAATATCTGTTAAATGCATGTTTTATACCAATTACTAAAGAAATAAAATTATTTCAAAAAAGTGATGTTTCAATAACTCCTACTCTTTTTAGTGATATTTTTTTACAAATATAAAAATATCATTTTTTAGAGCACAATGTCAAGATTATCATCATATAATTTTTATAGTATTTTAATTAGATCTAATATATTATAATTTTAAAATACTGCAAGTAGGTATTTTAACATTCGAGAACAAGATGCTTCAAAAATTTAAAAAAATAGTAAAGCTTATCAAAAAAATTGAAATTTTATATTTAACACTAGAGGAGAGAGTTCTCTTCAAGAATGTGTAATTTTTTTTTTGAATGGTGTAGATTTGATAGGGGAAATTTGGAGATGAAAACTGTCGATTTCAGGTATGTTCGACTTTGAGTAGTTATAATGGAGAAAATATATATTGAAAACTAATTTTTCTTCTTTTTTGCACTAGCTATACATTTCATCTATAACATATTTTGAAATCAAAAGAAAAAAAGATTATTTGCATATACCTTTTTGGTGGGAACAAGACCCTCATTTTTTAGCATTTTTCGGCAAGTAAAAAATAGACTTCAAAAATTAAAAAACTATGTGAATTCTTGTTCAATTTTTTTTTTTAAATTATAGGCATAAACTTCATCCACTTTTACACATTTCATTAGTTTACATCATCTCAAAATTCTAAACATAAATGCCATTTTTATGTTGTTAAAGTTAAAAAGTTTGTGTGTTGTTGACCTTTTCCTTTATAAAAGTGTGACACAGGTTTGTACTTTTACCCATCATCTGATGGAGGTACATATATCCGTTTTATATAACACAAAAGACTATCTAACTCCAAAACATAACTTGAAAACCTTCCTTCCAAAGGTCTCCCTGACTCAATCTCATTTCTCATTTCCATGTACCAAGTATCTATAGGAAGTTCCTGGAGTATACAACTCTGCAAATCTACACCAAGAGTCAAAGCTGATATCTCATTCCTCCTGTGACTCAAGGTATCAACTACCACATTTTCCTTACCCTGGATGTACTTGACCTCAAAGTTATACTCACAAAGAAACTCCATCTATTGCCTCTTCCTAGCATTCAAATTAGGCTAGGTAAAGATATACTACAAACTGTGGTGATCACTATGAAGCTCAAATTGATGTCCCAATAGAAAATGTCTCCATCAGACTAATGCATGAACTACTGCTACTATCTCAAGATCATGTGTAGGATAGTTCAACTCATGATCCTTGAGTTTGCAAGATTCATAAGCAATCACACGTCCTTCCTTCATAAGGACTGCTCCTAGACCTTCCAAAGAAGCATCGACACACACCATGAAATCACTCGATGGGTCGAGTATTGCTAGAATAGGTGCACTGGTCAAACACTTCTTGAGGTTATAAAAAGCCTCTTCACACTTCTCTGTCCAAACATAATTATTCCTTTTCCTTTGAAGAGAAGTAATATGATATGCAACTCTAGAGAAGTCCTTAACAAACCTGCGATAATATCTCACCAAGCCCATGAAACTATGAGCTTCAGATACATTGGTAGGGGTTGGCTAATCTACTATAGCCTCGATCTTTGAATAATCTACTAAAATACCCTCGCTTGTGATCACATGCCCCAAGTACTGAACTTCAGACTGAAAGAAGTCACACTTTGTTGCATTGGCATACAACTGATTGTCATGAAGACACTACAAAACCAGTCATAGATGTTCCTCATGCTCCTCTATGGATTTAGAATATATCAATATATCATCCAAGAAGACATGAATAAAATGGTCAAGGTAAAAACGAAATACTCTATTCATTAGGCACATGAAAAATAGATGGAGCATTTGTCAAACCAAAATGGACTACTATGAACTCATAATGTCCATAGCGAGTGCAGAATGCAGTTTTGTGAATATCTGCATCCAGGATGCCTAACTATACCTTAAATATTAACCCTAATACCAATAGGCGCCTTGAGTAGGATATCTCTCGACGCATTTTACATATATTATAAAATTAAATATACATAAGCTAGTTATTAATATTAGGATCATAGTATTATAAGATTACTCTTGTTATTATATTATTAATATTAATATTATGATATTGTACTATAATTATATAAATAATAATATTATATTATTTAATTTTTTTATATTATTCTTATTCTTATATTAAATTATTATTGATAATAATATTATAGTATTGTAACTCTTATTACTATATTTCCAATATTAGATTAATTAGGGCTATAGTTTAGGGTACATGTATAATTAAGGTTAGATCAAGAAGTATGGTTAATATTTTGATTTGAATTTTTTATTCTACTTAAAAATAATTTTTCTTCTTATTATATTATTAACAATATTATTTTAATTATTATATTACTCTTAATAATATGTTATATTATTATTGATATTAGTATTATGGTATTATAATATAATTCATTGATATATTATTTGTGTTATTTTTATTAAGGTTTTCGTTTAGTTCATTTTGTATAGCTCAAGGTTTTAAACTCATATGTATTCGTTCATTTTTAGTGTCTTAAATTTTTTAATTAAATTCTTTATACTATAAATAATTATTACAAATAAAGAAGAACAATTGTTATCACAACTATTAGAGTGTTTTCAAATATTAGGTATTTCCCCTCTATGACGAGGTTTAAGTTCTCACGCTAGGAAACCCCTCTATTATTCAATAAATTGTTTCAAATATTAAACAAGAAAATATAATGCACTCAAAGGAAAGTCTACTACCTATATCTTCTACAATGAATGTATATCAATCTACTCAATCTATAATTCATTGCCCCTCAGTTGGATATTTTTCTTTGTAGTGAATGCATAATACTATACAACCTAGCGTAAATGAATGTTGTGGATTCCTATCTTAACTTAGATTGCAATATTTTCTATAAATGCATACACAAAATAAATGTTTCATCATGTCAACTCTTGCACTGCTCAAAGATGTCCAGGTAGATGTCATTGCATTAAAAGTAATTTAATGGCTTCTTGAAAGCCAGGGACTGCTGATTTTATTGTATTTTTATATTATTTTATTAATGAAATATAAAAAAGATATTCTTAAACATAGTAAGAAATATTTCCTCATAATCAAACTTGAATTGAAAGAAACAATAATGACCCCATGGTGTGGCATATTTGCAAGGAGGGGGGATTTCTGACTTTATTGAATTCATCAACGGATTTGATGAGGGCTTGTCTGTTTAGTTTTCTAGCTCCTGGGAAAACATGAGAGTTACTATTGGGGGATCTCCTTCGAGACTAGTGAGGAGGTCATTTGCTAAGGCTAGTAGGTTATCTACCAATGGAAGGAAATGTAAGAATACTAGATGGGTAGTTGATAATGATAGCTTGAATAGGTTCTTTAAAGGAAGTGAAGTTCTAATCAAAATACAAGGTGGATATGAGAAAGATTAGATTCCACCACCTTGGGACCAGGTTTGTTTGAACCTCATGAAGTATTTCACTCTAGAAGGGTTCTTTAAAGTGTATTACTTCTATCATATGCCCCTCCTTAACCATTTTACAAATCATGAAATCGCCTCATTTCCTTTTTTCTTGTTAAATTCTCTTGAGAGTTCTATATTTGATAGTGAGGAAAGTGTTTGTACTTAGGGTAAAAAAACCCATTCCCTTGCATCAAGGTCTCATTTTTAGGTTATACCACTTCTGCTTGGCTCTCTTCCCTCCCAAACCCATTGTTATCTATGAGGCCCCTATTTCATCGTCTCCCTACTAACATCATTGATATGCCATGCCAAAGTAAAAATAAGTGTATTAGGCATCTGAAAGCCCTTAAGATTACCTCCCTTCTTGGCACTTCAGACATCTTGAATTATGATACCCTTGCTCCCAATGCTAGCTTGAAAGGTAAGGAATTATTGTTGTCCACCTCCAAGAGGGAGGGAAAATATCTTTCCTCTCCACCAAAAAAATATTTTTTTTGTCTAGGAGGTAAATAGTGAAAATGAGAAGGAGCACAACAGCCCTCGTAGATCTAATAGACTAGCCACTAGGTCAACAAAGAAAGGGAAAAAATTGCTGGTTGATTATGACTAAGAGGAAAACACTAAGTAGGGGAGTCAAACTTTTGAAAAAAAAGTGAGAAGATAAAGACCATGAAGTGTGAAGATATAGATGCAAATGCAATTGGTAGTTTGAATAAGTCTACCTTCAATAGCTTGACCTACACTTATGATTGGGTGAAGGAGGGGCCCATTGACCCTAGATTTGACGTACTTCTAAATGATGATAATCCAAATCTTCCTAGCTCCAATGCAACTTTTGCATAAAATTTGGCTAACCTACATAGTGAGGTGGACAATCTAATGAATAGATTGAGTGAAGTGAAAAGAAAATTGGGTAGCATTTCTAGATTTAGCCTTTGGGTGATGTAAAGCTCTATAACTTCCTTATGTCTACTACAACATAAGATGCTCAGTGATGATAGGAAGGATGAAGGCAACCATAAGGACGTGTTTAACTTCCTTATAGAAGATTGGACATAGGCATTGCACCCGTTGGGTTGTGACATCGGGCCCTCCTGTAATGTGTAATCATTGGTTTTTTAGGGTTGTGCTTCTACCTCTCTAGGGTTTTTATGAATATTTTTATTGTTAGCCCGATTGTCTTTCTAGACACTAATTTGTTGTTCTATGTTTTTGGCTATAGGAGTAGGATTTGGCTTTAATTTATGAATGGTACTACTCTATATTATGGTGGTAATTTTGAGGGTTATAGGCTACCTATCTATGACCAATGGTTACTTTACTATTTCTATAAGATGCTTTTGATATATTAATAAATATATAAATTAAAATATATTATATTATATTATTTATATCTAAAAATAACCTAATATATTAAACTAATAATATACTTCTACTAATTTATATTACTCTCTATCTCTATCTCTCTCCCCTTCCCTCTATTACTTGTCTCTCTCACCTCCTTTATCTCTCACTCTTATGCACTATATCTCTATTTCCTTATATGCCCCTTTCCCTTTCTCTCATTATCACTTCCTGTATCTTTATCTTTTTATCTCTCCATCCCCCTCTCTCATTATCTCCATCATTGTATCTCTATTTTAATCCCCCGCTTTCTCTCAAGCTATATTTCTCTTTGTATATATCTCTACTCATGTCTCCTCATTCTATTTCTCTCCCTCCCTCTCCATCTTTTTCATATACAATCTCTCTCTCTCTCTCTCTCTCTCTCTCTATATATATATATATATATATATATATATATATATACGCAAACCAAGGTAGGGATGATCCAATTAAGGACAATCCAGCCTTGCAGCTTCGAAATTACACAACAGAAAACTCAACACAATAAGATATTTCAACTTAAATTTTCATTAGCATGCCCGACTGTAAGGCCTTCCGGGTTAGGGCCAATTACAAACAGAACAAGTTCTTCAAGATCCACACAGATCCAATACAATCTCAGCTAGTTCAGCTCTGAAAACAATCAGCAACTGATGGAAACCCTAAGGCAGATCTAAACTTGAGCTCGCAAGCCTCCAAGCAATCTCCTTGTCTCCAAGTGTGCAAACCACTAGCTCTGCAACTACAAACTATCAGATAACAATTTGATCTACAAGATCATGCAAGATCTTTTCCGCAACTTCGCCAACTCCAGCTTTCAGAACCTCAGATCTGATTCGCTAAGTCTTCCAAGTCATCTGCTACTCATGCTCCTAATGATCATCCCTAAACACCTACCCCAAACATCCTATAAATACCAATCATCAGCCACAAGTCAGCTGGATGAAACCATTAACTCCTTCAAACAATTATTAAATGCAATACAAGTCAGCTTCAAAATAGCCTTACAAACATTTAATACAACATGTTGACCTGTAACAACTGCTACCAACAATAAATGCACCAAGTCGGCCCAACAAATCATATAGAACTTCAGTCAGTAAACCAGAACTACTGAGCATGCCAGGCATCGCCGAGCACCAGTGTCGACCAAGCACCGCAAACATCGCCGAGTAACACTTTCACTGAGCGCCAGAGATTACCGAGTCCCTTCAGCGACCGAGCTTCCTTCAATGACCGAGACCATCGGTCAAGGCTGCAACCGAGTAACACCGACCAAACACACACCTCCCATGCATATTCACCGAGTACCCTAGAATGCCCCTACATTATATATATATATATCCTCTTTAATCTCCCTATCCCTCCCAAAATTTTATCTCTTTCTCTACCTCTCTATTATAAAATCTATATTTCCCCTTCTTCCCTGTGTGTGTGTGTGCGCGTGCTAGATGGGTGATCCCATAATAGCGTGTCTTTCTTTTTCGAACATCTTAATTTTTGCTAAAATTACACATTTTAAAGAAAATATGATGATTTGAGCCTTGAGAGGCCCCATTTGATGGAGTAAATAAAAAATCATTAGATAAAAGCCTCTTAGATCAGACTCTCTTTGATATAATCACCCTACTCCTTAGTCACACTAGCAATCAAGTCTCCTTTGAACCTATCAAAATGCTAACAAAAATTCACTTTGACATCAACTTTTTGGGGGATCAAATTAATTCATTTGACAAACCCAAATGTAGGATGGTACTATTCAGAGAAAACTTTCCAATGATTATGATTTTAATATATATTGAGTTTATTACGACTTTGTATTTTTAGTTTTACTAAACATAGGTTGTCTAACCATTTAGCAACTTCTTTGTTCGACACTTCTAGAAAAATAGTAAATTAGGAAAAAAAAATCTAGGAATTAGGTATTTATGTTATCTTTCTAACAAAAAAAGAAAAAATGAATTTCAATACATACATATCAAGTTAGAGTGCACAAAATGAACCTATGTCCAAATTACAGTTAATGTCACTTCATAACTCAATAAACTATAAAATATTTAACCAAATTGAATGAAACCAATTGGATGCCCTATATATTGGTGTTAAAAGCCTAACTTTGAAATAATTAATTTTTATCATTTAAAAAAAAGAGTTATGCTTGAAAAACTAAATGTCACTCCTTAAAAATGCTAATTTTTTATACAAACTACTTTTCAAAGGAGAAGGAAAAATGGATAAAATCAATTACAATTTTTTTGAAAAATATATATTTAGAAACTACAAACAAAATGTTAAAAGTCACTAGTTGACATCATCTTCAAGTTTTTAATGGTTTTGCAACAATAGGTGTCTGAAAGTGAAGTTTTTTTTTTCCAAAATGTTCATCTAAGTTTCCATCTTGATTATCATTCTAATTTAGAGGTTTTGTTTTAGTCATGTTTGGATCCATGTAAGTGGATGCATTATTGATTTGAAGATATTCACTTCTTCATTGAGACCTTTAATTGCACAAACATCATCATTCGATAAATGGTTTGCTAATCGATTTCATGAACTACACAAATAAATGTAAAAATCATCCAAAATTTTCCCTCATCGAGTTTCTACACCAAGGAACAATTGCTAGTACTAGTTTATATTTAAACAAATACATAAATTATTATATATTATCTATATACCAACTACACAACAAATACTATTATTGCAATACTACAAAGACAAGTGTTAGCCACTACATAGCACTTGTTTGTATTATTTTCATTAAGATTGTAATTTAGTTCATTTTGTATTTATTTTTATTATAAATGAAATATTTATTTTGACACTTTATAATATACTCTTCAAAATATATTCTATTATGACTAACCATTACACCTCTTTTTTATGCAAGTACCAATTTGTAAGTTTTAGCTCTCACCTAGAAAACCCCTCTTTTGTCCAATTAATTATTTCAGAAAACAAACTAGAAAATATAATCACTCAAAGATAAGTCTACTATATCTTCTTCAATGAATGCATATCAATCTATAATTTATTACTCCTAGGCTGGATATTTGTCTTCACAGTAAATGCAAAATACTGTACAGCCTGGCGTGAATGAAAGAAAATTGGGTAGCATTTCCAGGTTTAGCCTTTGGGTGATGCACAATTCTACAACTTCCTTGTGTCTACTGCAATATAAGATGCTCAATGATGATGGGTAGGATGAAGGCAACCACAAGGGCATGTTTAAATTCCTTTCAGAAGATTGGACACAGATGTTGCACCAGTTGGATTGTGACATCAAACACTCTCATAATGTGTAATCATTGGTTTGTCAAGGTTGTGCCCCTTGCCCCTATAGGGTTTTTATGAATATTTTATTGTTACCTTGATTATCTTTCTGGACACTAGTTTGTTGTTCTATGTTTTCAGCTATGGGAGTAGGATTTTGGTCTTTTAAGTTATGAATGGTACTACTTTGTACCGTGGTGGTAATTTTGAGGGTTATAAGCTACCTATCTATGGTCTATAGTTACTTTACTAGTTTTCTACGATGTCTTTGATGTTCATACATTGTTAGTGTGATTTGTCTGTACGCCTTCGGATTGTGGTTTTGTGAGGGTCAACACCCTAGTTTTGCTACTAATTAATATAAAAAACATGTACTTTTATATCAAATATTACAAAATAATATATTATATTAATATTTTTCAAATTTATTAATAACTTAAATTTTAAGTTTCATACATTAAATTATATATTTGATGTCATTTTAATATACTAATATATTAATAAATAAATAACTTAAAATATAATATAATATATTATATTATTTATATCTAAAAATAACTTGATATACTTATACTAATTTATATTACTTCTCTCCATTGCTATCTCTCTCCCCCTCTCTCTATTACTTGTCTCTATCACCTCCTTTATATCTCACTCTTACACTATATCTCTAGTTCCTTGTCTGTCCCTTTCCCTTTCTCTCATTATCACTTCCTATATCTTTGTCTTTTTATCTCTCCTTCTCCCTCTCTCATTATCTCCATCAGTGTATCTCTATTTTAACCCCTCCTCTCTCTCAAGCTATATTTCTCTATATCTCCTTTTTTAATCTCTATCTCTCCTTCTCTCTATATCTCTATACTCATTTCTCCTCACTCTATCTCTCTTCCTCCCTCTCCATCTTTTTCATATACAAACACACTCCCTGGTTCTTCATTTATATCTTTCTCCCTCTCCATCTATTGCCCTCTTCTATATACATCTCTCTTTATTACTTGTCTCCATCACCATTTCTCTTGCTCTTGCCTCATCTCCTATATCTCTTTCCATATCCCACTCTAGATCACTATATCTCTCCCCCTCTCCCTCTCCCTCTCTATATATTGAGCTCTCTCTCTCTCTCTCTCTCTATTTATGTTTACGTCTCTCTCCCCCTCTTTCTTTCCTTACACACACGTGTGTGAAGCTTGATTATGATTCTAATTTAGAGATTTTGTTTTAGTCATGTTTGGATCCTTGTAAGTTTAAGCATAGTTGATTTGAAGATATTCACTTCTTCATTGAGACCTTTAATTGCACAAACATCCTCATTCGATAAATGGTTTGCTAGTCAATTTCATGAACTACACAAATAAATGTAAAAATCAACCAAATTTTTTCCTAATAGAGTTTCCACACCAAGGCACAATCACTAGTATTAGTTTATATTTAAACAATTACATAAATTATTTTATATTATCTATCTACTAACTACACAACAAATACTATTATTGCAATACTACAAAGACAAGTACTAGCCACTACGTAGCACTTGTTTGTATTGTTTTCATTAAGATCGTGGTTTAGTTCATTTTGTATAACTTTAAATTTAAAATTCATATGTACTCATTCATTTTTAGTTTCCTAAGTTTTTTAATATTATAAATAATTATTATAAATAAAGACAAACATTTTAACACTTTTTAATATTTCTTCAAAATATATTTTACTATGACATAACTATTACACCTCTTTTATGATACTTTAGCTCTCACAGCAGAAAACCCCTCTTTTGTCCCATAAACTGTTCAGAAAAACAAAGTAGAAAATTCAATGCACTCAAAGATAAGTCCACTACTTAAATCTTGTACAATGAATGCATATCAATCTGCTCAATCTATAATTCCTTGCCCCTAGGTTGGATAGTTGTCTTTGCAGTAAATGCAAAATAGTGTACAACGTGGCCTAAATAAATGTTGTTTGCTGCTTCAATAGTTAGATTGGATTCCTCTGTTTAAGTAACTCAGATTGCGATCTTTGCTATAAATGCATAGACAACATAGACATTTCTTCATGTCGACTCTAATAACACTGCTCAGACATGTGAACAATTACATTTAAACGAATGAAAACTGCAACATAGTGAGCTGTTCACTAATGGCAGAAAATCCATGACTGGCAGGATAATGGGAAAGAGGAGTTGTACTTATTAAATGTAAAAATTATTTTATCAGATTAGAATTTAAGGAAAGAAAGAAAAATGTAACATAGCGAAGTGTCTACTGAGCATAACTTGCAGGTTAATGAGAAAGAAAACAACTCTATTTATTATGATAAAATTGTATCTGCAACAAAATTATAATGTTATGATCAAAATAGGAAAAACCCCAACTGAAAAATGTTAAAGAAAACCCTTAAAAGATTTTCAAATTCGTTGGAGAGTGCAGAGAAACAAAATTACATGGTCTCTGCCAAAAGCCAAAACCTGTCCTTAGCTAAGACTCTGCAATAGTTTAATTTATGTGGGAAACCTGTGAAAGAACAATGACAACACGAAAGGAAATTCATACACATATGACATTCAAAATTTAAAACTGTCAATCTTTGACCATTGTAATCATTTTATAAGGTAACAAATCTTTTTTTCTCATCTAAGACTTGAATAAAGAAGTCCAACTTAAGTCGAGTCGAGTATTATGTCGACCTCAGCACTTTATTATCATATCTTATTGAGAACTTTATTACTTTATTTGTTTAGTATTCAGAGAAAGATCAAAAAGTGGTAATCTATAAGTGTCGTTGATATCTACTTAATGATACCCCAATAATAGTAAAATAGATTTCAACTTTATACACAACTTGAATGGTTGATTAACAAGCTAAACCTCCTTAAAGAAGAAAGGCCTTAACATCCAACTTAATGATAGATTTTGATAACCCAACCATATGTCACTAGCTAGCTCAACTGATCATCAATATAGATAAATATGAAATTGGGCATCCTTTGTCTTCTCCCATTCCTTTTTGTCCTTAGCTTCCATACGCATATCCTACATCTAGTCATGATTACATAATTACCCCATTATAATTTACTTTGGTCCTCCATGATGTATTTGCATTCCCTCGTTCTCCCTAAATCTTCTCTTTCTCCCTAAGTCCCTTTGAAGGTTACAAATAGTAGAAGGTTTCTTATAATATGATGAACATGGTTAAAATTTGGTGTATCAAAAGAACCTCCTAGTTTGTAGTCCTCAATTATTTGCTTCTATGCAAGATAGTGAGATAACATGTTACTTTGTACTCCATGAAGATAATAGATTACAACCAAGATGATAGTTTCATCCAAATTTGAGCATGCAATCATCAACATCATTTGCATAATCCAAGCTCATATAAGCCACCAAATATGCAATGCTCCCACAGTTAGTTGTTCCTTGGATGTGTTCTAAAATGTTATTTTCGATGCCTTCAAATGACGTGTGGACCCTATGAATTCAGAATCTAATCTAATAACAAAAAAGATATAAAATTGTGAGGTAAATAAAGAAGACTTTCAACCATCGATAGAATGTGGCACCAACTAAAGGTGTAGAACATTGGACAATGTGACTCTTGACTAAAAGGATTACTTGTAAAATGTATAAAACCAAGGCATGCCTAAATTGAGCAATACTAATTATAGTCTTAGGTCACGTGAAGACAAAGTAATGAATAAGACATGAGTATATCATCTCGAATTGCTCCATCATTTACACTTGATATCTTTGATCAAAGAGACAACACTTCCCATGATGATCAAATCATCAACATAAAGAACAAGGAGTTCAATATTAAACCTTGTGGGGTACACTATTGGGTTTAAATGGCATTAGAAAAATCTAGAGTCGAGTAATAACTCATTTATCTTCTCATATCAATCCTATGGGGCTTGTGTGATTCCTAGAAAGATCTCCGAAGTCTACATACAATTGAACCAGATGATAGATACATGTGAATTTATTCTTTGTAAAGTTCCATTCAAGAAGGTACTACTATTCATGTCCATATGATGCACTGCCCAACAATGTAATGTAGCAATGAAAAGGGCAAGGCATGTATAATTCCTTTTTGCAAATAGTGCAAGGGTCTCGGAATTAACAACCCCTTCATCTTGAGAGAATCCTTTGCTATTAGGAAAGCAACTTACTTTTGGAAAATGGGACTAAGTTTCGAGTATCATCTCCATTTGTGAATGACATTCATTTGTCATAGCTTCAATCCCATTATCGATTGTCAAATGCATCATTGCAAGTTCGAACATCCTCTACTTTTGAAGTATGATCAACAATATGCATAATGGTCTTTTTAGATCTGGTTTTAAGTATTCAGTCAGATCCACTACCAATAGACTTGCAATTTTTCAAGTTCTTCCAACCCATATTGGAAAAGACAAAACAACTAAGGTGGATATGGAGGAGGTACCAGTGCAACATTTTGTTCCTCTGTGATTTCATCATAAAATAAATCATTGTTAAAAGAAGACAATGTAGAAGTAGACAGAATTGAAGATGTAGAAGAAGAAAATGTTGGCTCACAGGGCAAAGAGTGCTCCTTAATTGGAACATCTCACCTATAAACTACTTTGTAAGTGTTTGGGTCAAAAAAGTGATAGGCTTTTACAGTCACAAAGGCAACAAAGTATGCTTGGGTGGCTTTTCTTCTGCATTGTCTTGCACTTCTCGTCTAGAATAACACCCAAGATTCACAACCAATCACCTGGAAGTTGGATCTATCGAACTTTTTTAAACTCCAAAATACTTCTGAGGACATATTTCACACTTTTTAGTGAGGGCATGATAATAAATATAGTCAACACAATTGATGACTTCAGCACAAAATTGTGGAGCTATGTTTTAAGTATGGATCATGAAATTGGGAATTTCCTTTAATGCGTGCTTTTCCCATTCTGCAAAACTACTCTGGAAATTATATGTTGCATTTTTATTGCAAGAGTACCACAAAAATTGTTCAAGACATTGATTAAATAATCATCCCCATTAACAGTCATAATCCGTTGAATCAGAAGTCCTGGTTGTTTCTAAATTCTCAGCAAATGCTGTGAATTCAACAAAGTTAAGCCAATAACATCTGAGGTATCAAAGAATGAGTGCCCATTAGGATAGCATAATATTATCCTCTGCAAACAGGTTAGAAGACTTCTAGAGAAGCTGAACAAAACCAAAAGTTCCAGAGTAGAGTTTCTAACAGCAAGACAACATTGTGTAAAGAAAGCTAATAAAATCAAAGCCAATCAACCGAAATCTCCTTAACCCACAATTGCAGACTCAGTAGGCTATAGTTTATTTTTACAAAAAAGGAAAAAAGTGGAGCAAAAGCCTCAACAGGAAATCTAGTTGATCCTCCAAACTAGGGTTATTATGTAGTATTCTTAACCATAGAAGTGATCAATAGAAAGAAAACTGTAACATGAAAGGCCATTGTAAAATCTGTTGCTCTCTCTACGAAAAGCCATTGCAAGCTGTTACTGGCTTTTGCCAGTAAAGAGATGCAGAAAGATTTCCAGTTAACCAAGATGTCAAGCCTACAACTGGAATATTGCCAAGACAAAATAATTGGATATGAGTTGTAATAACTACACAGAACAACAGTGTCATTTTCACTTGCACCTACAATCTTCATGAAAAGATGACTGATGAAAGGAATATAGGAATCTGTTAACTTGTGGACTATGGGTCTGCCCATGTTCAAACTTTGGATTATAAATTGAAGCTGCAATGGTACCAAAAGATGGATACATGCTTAAGAGTTCTCTTTATAGTACAGGATTTAGAACATGAATTTAGAATCTTAGATACTGATCAACACTAAGTCCAGCAAGTAGACTACTATCTCTACTGCTCTAATAAGCTATCCTGAATGTTTTAATCACCAAATATTTTTTCGCAAATGTCCTCACTGGGTTTGAAGATCAAAGTAATCAGTATATAACCATAATCTGCTTTACAATAACATGCAAGCGACCTCTTCATATTCTAAAGTTGAACAAGCATTGCAAGATATCTCTGATATTCTACATCAATATGGATAAAGGGCATAGGTACTCCTAAATAGACAGCTCTCGTATAATAGACTCTTCAGAAATTAGCAATAAGACAGTAGAAAGCAAAAAGAGAAAACTTAAAACTAGCCCTTGAGGAAATCCTAAACCTTCTCATATGTAAATACTGATGTAGTTTGAAGGGTTTAGTCTCTTCTCCATCTTGAATTAAAGTGAGATCAATGATGCTTAGGAAATAAGCTTCGCTTCTGGCATTGACCAAATCCACATCACTTACAGAAGTATACAAAGACACCTCGACAAGTGCATTTTGGACAAAGGAGATAGGGAATTTCGGAGGGATGAAGAAAAACCTCGAGGAAAAAAACATAAAATTCTCCTGCAAGAAAACAAAGAAAATTAAAGCTCAAACATGCAAGAACCATTTTTTGGGAAACATGCTGCTATAGATTTCATAAGATCCTCAAATATCAGTAACATGGTTGACAACTTGATATTATACAAATATGGTAGAATCACTCACCCATTTTGCAGGGAAAATCTTTAAGTGCTTTCTATCTCTTTTCGTCTCAGGCTGATAAAGTCACAAAGTCCCAGAGTTATTGAAATTCTCCAGAATAAGTTGGACTTTTGTTTAACTGCAAGAGATACCAATGCTGCCATGAAGGCATATTTCAGAAAAGAGGGTATACAAAGAAACTTAGAAGGTTAAATTTAGTTGCCAATTAATGGGAGACAGGTACAGTCAAAACAAAAGAGAAAGTAGCTTCTATACACTCAGTTTGGATAGATTTCTAATATCTAAAGACTCAGTCAGAGCATTACAATAGCCTGAATTTTAGTGAGGAAGTCGGAATTCCCCAATATCATTCAGTGTTCATATTTTTAATTATCTTCCTCTCATAAAAACTGAGTTAGGTCTTGCCGGTTCAAGTTATTTAGCATTTATGCTTTTCTAATATTAACATACACAATGTATTGAAAGAGAAATAACTCTTCACTTCACGTCACAACAATTTAGTTCATTCTACGCAATTAAAGCAGATCAGTTTTTTTCAACGATTTCACCAGAACACCTGGTTTCCTTAGAAACTTCCACAGATACATCCGAGTCTTTATTTTTATGATTATTCAAGCATTTAAGGCTTGCATTGCTTTGTAAATCCCAAGACTCCATGGATATAATTTTTTGTCTCCAAATCCCCGTGCATTTGGGTTTCAGGGTTTCAAAATGCAAATTCAAACATTCACTGGTATTGCATACCTGGCAATGAAGATTTTTTCTTACACTCTTCTATATCGAAGCTTCTGGCCTTACATGACACTTTAACATGTTTAACAAACACATTCATATCATAAAGGGTCCCAACATCCCCAGTATATTGAAACATCAATTCTTTTTGTTTCTCTTCTTTCATCATGGCTCTTGGCATTTAGAGAGGCATCGAACCCTACATAATATATGCTTCAATGTAGCTTGTTATACTGAATTTCTGGATGAACAAGACTTGCTCTGTATTCAAATATAACTGTTTTGAAAAGATACCAATGCATATTCTGAGGGCACTTCAGCACCCAATTCTCTTTAGTATAAGGATAACTGGCTTCTGAAGACTCAAAAGCTCTCACGTTTCTCACATTTCGTTCTACTCCTTTCAAGAGATAACACCTTCACGAGAAAACATCATGTATAGTTAATCTTCTGCCATTTGGGGTCTTTGGTTCCCAAAAACTTAAGTTCACATCAGACAAGGAGCTTGTCCTCCACCTTGATGAGACACCGCATTACTTTTATTTGCAGAAGTATGTTCTGACACATCTGCAGATACTCTGATCTTTTCCTCGTTTCTCAAATTTCAGTGCATTTCAATCTGTATGTCTAAAAATAAAATTTACAGAGCTCCAATGATGGTAACGATGCCCCAAAATTCTGATCTTCTTCTAACCTATACGGCTCATACAAAGATATGAGCTATTTTTACCAAAAGAAGATACAACATTTAAAATGGTGTTCCTCGTTTCTCAAATTTCAGTACATTTCAATCTGTATGTCTAAAAATAAAATTTACAGAGCTCCAATGATGGTAAAAATGCCCCAAAGTTCCGATCATCTAATAACGTATAAGGCTCATACAAAGATATGATGTATTTAAACCAGAGAAAATAAATCATTTAAAATGGTGTTCCTCGTTTCTCAAATTTCAGTGCATTTCATTCCGTATGCCTAAAAATAAAATTTACAGAGCTCCAATGATGGTAACTATGCCCCAAAATTCTGATCTTCTAACCTATAAGGCTCATACAAAGATATTATGTATTTAAACCAAAGAGGATACATCATTTTAATTGGTGATAAGATTTTTGTTTTGGTCATAAAATTATTTTTATCTTGTCATGATCTTTGAAATCCCCCTATATTTGTTTATGAATCTACTGTGTTCTGTCCATTAATTTGATGGCTTTTAGGTGCCCATCTCCATATTTTTCATTTAATTTAGAAAATGCATGTCAGGCAGAGTACATAAATTGATTTGTTTGTACTACATTACACAAAAACAATCTGATCTGCAAATGAATTCATATGGAATGAAATTTTCCTCCAAAAGTACAATCCATTTGATTTGTATGTTATGTGAGCAATCAAATTCAATATTCGAGGTATTAGAAAACACTTGTATTTGATTGCCATCACCATTTTACGCATTTGTTGGAATATTGCTTACTTCTTTGTCCTTCTGGCAATCTTAATGACCATTCCACATGGGACCATGAAGGAGTTTAGAAATGAGTAATTTCTAATAAAGAAGCGGACAATGTACCATCAAAATGATAAATATGTAGGCCTCTCAAAAGGCTTCAATCCTTACAAAACAATGATGATTTCTACTATCTACAGAAATACACAAGTACTAAAGTTTTGGGCTAGTTTAAAACGGAATATAGAATGACGATATTGGCGTTACATGATTGGATGAAAGATTATCATGCTTGAAGCCATAATTTCTCAGCACCTGATTGTCGGCAAAATTTAAAGCTCTCTCCATTGCTTTCCAGCAATTCTCTCCATTGTAAATCTTGTTGTGGTCTCCACTACAAGGTTGACACCCTGTGAAATGTGTCACAAATGGCCTCCTCTTCTTATTCATTTCAGCTTGCCCCTCCGCAACAGCTTTTTTATCAAATCCCATATTCAACTTCCTCATCTCTGCATATTCTCTGCTCATTTTCTCCGCATGCCTCTGATTCAGTATAGGATGCTCCTTCTCCTTATCCTCGTAGATATGTTCAATATCCTCGTAGCTCCCCACAATCTCAATCCAATACCCATTCAGATTATACAAATTCTCCAAAAATATCTTATCACCCCACTTCTCCTTCTCCTTCAGCAACAAATACACAATTGCAGACTGATCATCAGAGTCCTTAAAGGCTCTATCAGACAGAGTATCTGAAAGCAGTTTACTAGACGCATCAAATTGAGGGGTTTGTGGGCCCAGACTAGCCCACCTCTCCATGAACTCCATAGACCACTCACAGTTCCTGATCAAAAAAATTCCAGCATTTATGCTGGTCCAGCTCCTCTTTTCATAGACCAAATGCCTCCAACCATGCACCACAAAGTTATAGTTCTCATAGCTCTCAAGTGGAAGCTCAAAATCCATGTCTGTAATGGCTGCATCGGAGTCCATCCACCAGATCCACTCTGCCTCAGGATGGGCCACCATGGCTGCCCTCACCAATGGGATCTTGGACCAAAAAGTATACATATGCTCTTCAAACAGCACTGTGTTATAAAATATGTCAATCCCATGAAGCCTGCAGTAATCCACTTTGTTCTTGAAAAACCTCAGCAACAAATGATCCCCAATTGGGTTCTTGCAGGGGGTGGCCTGAGAGCCAGACACCATTAAAACTCTTGACCTTGCATAATTTTTAACATATGGGTGTTGCTGCAACCACAATCTTCTCTTCATGTCCCAGCCCTTAATTGACTTTCCAATTGTATAACCCACCTCTGGATCATTGTAAAAGTTTTCAAGGCCCTTGTCCCAGTCACCAACACCACCATAGCTGTTATCAGTGCCACCACTGTTGCTGCCCTGGCACTTGTGAGTTAAAGGAATGCCTTCTGTTTTCAGAGTCTCCATGGTATAATTTGAAGACCCAATCCTCCACAGAGCCCACACAAGAAACAGTGCTGAAACAGCACCTCCCATGAAAACCAGCCAATCACAGAGGCCATCCACCCTGAATTTTTTCGACCACCCCTTAAAAAGGGTCACAGACCCTCCATCCACTGTACTTTTTCCCATCACACCACCATCCATATTCTCTCGAAAACTCCGAAAGAAATGAACCAAAACAAAAAACAAAAAATCCTACCAGAACCTAGTTTTTTTCATTCCTCTCGTAAACACATGAATGAACTTACCTGCAATTGCCCATTTACCACATCCACATGAAGACACGAAACTTTACTCTTGATTACAAAAATTAAGACTCAAAAGTAACTGCCACTTCCAAATATAACCACACCAAGTCACCCAATGGTGCACACTCTCATGACAATATATACATACACAACGCATTCATATATACAATGAATATATACCGTCAATTCCGCTCTGTTCTTCGAGCTCCACGTCTGAAACCTTTTGGGTGTATCGTCCATCAAGAATGTGTACCAGCGGCAAGGTGGTCACATGCATGTGCCGTGCCCACAGAGCACCCAACATACGGATGGATACACAATGTGTATATCCCGATTGCGGGTTTAGCAGGGTTTAAACACTTTTTTTCGACGGTTGATGGCATGACACGTACCTATGGGAGTTTCCGTCGGCGCACACACAATTCAATCTACATTTAGACTAATAATAATACAGTGGATTATATTTGGGAGAATTTAAATTAAGATTGTAGTCGGTGGAATGACTGTTTTAGCGGTACGTTCCATATCCATGACTGCCACGATTTATTCTTTTGAGGGGCCGTTAATTTCGGTTCCGGGCCCTACCGTTTGAACTTTTGCCCCCTTGTTGCAATCAGATTTTCTGGATGATTGTTCCCTTTTTAAAAAGTGTTAAGGTAAAATTGTAATACTGAGGGGGGAAACCGGAAAACACAATAAAAGATTAATGGCACCACTCTTTACAAATTTAAAATAAATAATAAATAAAAATTGAAGTATTTATTATTAGGTTTATTTTAAATTTTTGTTTTGTTTTTGGCAATCTAATGAGCAGTGCTTATGCAGCTACGAAAATAGACATCATACCAAGGGGGCATGCTAATCTGCACTTCCTATCAATAGATGGTAGCGTCTATGCAGCCATGAAAATAGACATCATACCAAGGGGACACGTAGTAACGATAGACATCATAGTACGATGTCTATTTTCGTCTCTGCATAAGCGCTACCATCTATTGATAGGAAGTGCAGATTAGCATGCCCCCTTGGTATGATGTCTATTTTTGTGGCTGCATAGTCGCTACCATCTATTGATAGGAAGTGTAGGTTAGTGTGAATGGTATAATTCTTTATTATATTATTAAATGGTGATGTTGCTATCAAGATTCAAATTTATTGACCTATGTTTCATGAGTAAGGATTCGCAAGGACCCATCTCTCATGAGAATGAATTTTATAATAAGCACTCATTACATCTAAGGGATGCTCAAAGAGTCGATGATTCAACTTTGTAGTTTTTTTAGTCAAAGTCATTGATCCATGTTTCATGAGTAGTGGTTCACAAGAACTCATCTCTCATGAGATGAATGGAACACTTAGCACTTATTGCACTTAGGTGATGCTTGTAGTGTTGAAGCATTGGATCTTCCTGAAGTCAGGTATCCTCGTACTACACTAACTCAAGCATGCTTAATTATGGAGTTTCAATCTTCATAAAGTGTTGCGCCCTACGAACCATTCATTATAGAGCCTCTTTAGCTCATCAATTGGTAATATTTTCCACAAGTCAAATTGTGATATTGCTATGAAGATTCAAATGTGTAGTTTTTGAGCCAAACTTATTGACCCATGTTTCATGAGCAACATATCTCGCATCAGAAAGCCCAATGTAGTTAGCACTCATTGCATCTAGGTGATGCTCACAAGGTGAAGCGTTGAGACTTCTCATGAGAGATGAGTTCTTGTGAACAACTACTCTAGAAACATGGATCAATGAGTTTGACTTGAAACTACACGTTTGAATTCTGAATGTAATATCACAATTCGAATTGTTTGAACAATATCTCCTACTTATCATATTATTAAATTTTTTTTTTAAAATAAAGATATTGAAGAAGGTGGGTATAGAAAATAAAATAATTAGTCATTAAGATTAGATTAATCTACAGTATTAAATATTGTGAATTTGTAATATAAATTTAAATATTTTATTATTTATAATTCTATTTGATATAATAAATAATCACTATTTCACGATAAAAGATATAAAGTTTACTAATTCTCCAAAAAAAATATCTCTTTCAAATAAAAAATAAAAAATTGAATTACTCATAAATAAATAAATAAAACTTATATATATATATATATATATATATATATATATATATATATATATATATATATATATATATATATATATATATATATATATATATATAATTTCAAAAATAGTTTGTGTTCTCAAACAAAGCAAACTATCATTCAATTTATTTATTTTATTTTTTTCATTTCCGTCTTCTCCTCAATCTTCTCTAATTTTCTATTCTAATTTTTAAAAGATTTGGGCCATTTTTCCAAAGTAGGATACCCACGTAGCATTGAAAAATGTCTTTTTTGGAAAAATATGCTTGAGAGAATGCAAATCATAATTGGACTTTAATATTATAATTGTTTTCTTTCCAACAAAGAATATTTTGTGTCACCCTTTGGGTGGAGGTTGTGATGATTGTGGGCAAGGCAAGTATATTTTGAACAAAACAATAGCAGGTGTGCATGATGGAAAGGGTGGTTGAGTACACCAGATTCAAAATCATTTTGACCACAATATTTTCTAATCATCTTATTTGATTGGGACATTGTTAGTAAAAACACAATAGGGACACTTGCTCTTATACTAATTCAATTGGATACAATTATATAAGCATAAATTTATAGATTAATGATTGTAGTTAGATTAATTTGATGAGATTCAATTATATGAGAACAAACTAATAGATTATTAATCGGTAATTATTGGTATGGATATTTTAAAGTTAAGTGTTCTTGTAGGAAAGTACATGTAAAGTGGATAGAGGTATTTTGTTTGGGTGTAGAAATGAGTAATTTTGTTGTAGTTCTAGAATTTAGATTGTTATTGAATTAAAAATAGGTTTTTTTTTAAAAAAATGTAATTTTAGATTTTATGTAATATGTGTGTTTTTATTTAGATTGAATTTAAGTTCATGAATGCCTTTTATTATCTCAATGTGACTTCTATTACTTAGTATGTTGGGTTACTATTATCTATACTAAGTGTATCAAGAAATATTTGTAGAGGGTTGTCAAATTGTTAGGGTGCACATTCTCTTAGGTCAACTCTAAAAAATATTAGCTTTATGATTGTGCAAATGATTGAAGATTGTAGTCTTCAAACATGCAAATGTTCGTAGAATGATTATGCAAATTTTGATTCATTCAAGGCACCCATGGAGTATTCCTAAAATGCTTTGTTTATCAATGTGGATGACTTTTTCTTTCTAACTAATGATAACAAATGAATGCAATTAAATGTCTTTAAATGCAAGGACATAGTGTAAGGTAGGAAAATAGAGTCTACTAGCTTGTATGGGCAAACTATGAAACTAGATCTTTTTTCACTTACATGGAAGGAAGACGGTCCACTAAACTCAAGATGGCTCAAGCACTAAGTGGATTTAGTGATCCTTTGTTGTGTAGGGACTATGGCTATGCAATTATGATTGGGAAATGCAATATCTAGGGCCTAAGAGGGTGAAATGATGGTTTTTGGCATGTACAAGGTGACTGGGAACACAAAGAGAAAATGTAACTTATACTTAAATGTTCTATTTTATGTATATATCCTAATGAAAAAATACTATATATTTTATCTAGCTTTAATTCATAGGAATGCATATGCATTTTTCCAAATATTTGAAACTAAAGTTTAGAAAATTAAAGATCAAATCCACAAGCGTTAGATTGACCGAGAATAGAAAGTTCAAGAAGGATAGTGGATGTATTAGGATGGGTACAATAAAATTCATAATAAATGATGGATGTATGAAACTATGTGAGGGATGTGGAAATGTATGTATATGGGTGATAAATGACATGGGGAAAGAGTCTAACTCTACACAAGAGTATTCCATTTGTCAATATGTAATTGTATTAAGGCATCTTCTCAAATGGACAAAAAAATAAATTGGATTTGGTATAGGTATGCAAATTTTATTGTTAGATTTTGCCCCCACTTTTAGGTGCATGCAAATCTTGAAACGATCATGTAATTCAAAGTACATATATCACTAAAAAATATGCAAACAAATATATAAATATTAAGGGATACCTTGGTCCATACAAAGTAATGGAACAAAATTCATGACATCATGCAAATTTATCACTAAAAATGTGTGCTTTGTGGGAGAATACAAAATAAAGGCAAAATGTGTGATGAATAGATTATAGCACACAAGTAACAATTATGACAAATAAAATTTCAGTTTCATCAATCATGAAAAAGAAGGAAATGAGAGAGAGATAGGTCTAAGAAAATCTACTTATCTAGAAAGTGGTATTATTTTATCTGTCTTGATGATCATGGGATGACAAGGTGTACTAGACATTCACATGTCGTCAAATTTGTCTAGTCACAATGTCGAGCATTTGTGTATGGACTTTTAATTATTACAATTTTAATAGAGGAGTGTTATTGATAAGGTATGCCCCCTTGAATTGGTTGATTCCATTAGATGGAATAAATTGGAGGAAATGGAAAATAATAAATGAAAATTTAAATTTAAGGAAATCATGTAATTATGTCAATCATGTAGAGCAATAAGCATAATAATGTAATAAAATAATTGTAATATCTTGAAATATGGACATGGTAAGCACATGGATTAGGGATATCATTACAGAATGAAATTTTCACTAATGTTGGTAAAAAGAGGATGATTTTTTCCCTTCATGGCCAAAAAATCTAGGTGTAAGCACATAGCGCACTAGTAAAGCCATATGCCCTTAATGTGGTAGCATGAGTGTGCAATGGTCAAGGTGAGGCAGTAGGATCCTAATGGTAATGACAGATCACAATACATGGTTTTAACATGTAGTGCATAGTGTGCGGAAGGTTAAAATATTCCTAGTGCAACTCTAAAAGCATAGTTAGGTCATGTGAGTGCAATATGAAAAATATAATGATGATATTGCAAGTCAAATAGTTTCTTGTATATTGGACAACATAGTGCAATGAGGTAAAAATTGTAATGGAAAATAAATGCACGCAATGTATAAACACCCAAGTAATGAGGTAACATGGCCCTCATTAGTCACAAATACATTAATACATAAGTGGTTATACATATATAAATAAGATGTGGTCATGAAGATAAGTATGATAAGCTAGGTGCTCAAGATGATAAGAATTATACAATAAAGCTCATAAGGTCAAGGTGACATAAAATCATTAACAATTGATAACAACCCCCTTTATCTACAACAATAAATAATGATATCGATTTTTATCCATGATGTTAAACAAGACTTTCCTAATTTTCTATTAGCAATGGAGAGGCCAAATGCTTAAGTTCCAAATTAGGAAGTTATGATGAAGGAACCAATTCAGTTGCATCAATTTTTTTCTAATTTCTTTTTTGTCATTAAGACTATCCAGATTCACACAAAGGAAAAATATTTTAATAAATTCCCCTATTACATGTTTTCTTAGTTGTCTTTGGTATATGACATTGATTAGCCAATGTGTTTACTCGTATCTCATATAGTATGTCATTTTTCTATAAATTACATTCCTAGCATGTATAATTAAATTGATGATGTGACAAAGGAAACACATAATGGAAAAATCTTAAGATTAAGTGGTGTGATGGACTCAATATCATAAACCAAAGAATGACATATAAATATAGTAAGAGTGTGTGTGCTGATACAGTATGCCCATAATATATGGAAAGGTTGTGTATATAAAGTAATACCATGTTAATCAACAAATTTTCTTAAAATTTTCCCAAGAGACCCATTTGTGGCCTCAACTTGTGTGTTCCCCTATGGATAATATAGTGTTAAATTTTATTTTTTTATGTCAAACCATTCAAATTTTATTTACCCCTTTGTTTTCTAATAGTGTATCATTATCAATTGCAATGATAGATGGAAAACCAAAACTTGATATAAACTATTCATTATAAAATTGCATATGTTGATCATCAGGGTGGTTTTTTTTTCTTTTTATTTTGGTGGGGCTAGGGGGTTGTATTTGATCCATTTTGTAAAGTAATCAATAGCTATAATGATGAATGAATGTCCTAAAAATTAAATTGATGTGATTTTATTGACCAAATCCCTCCACCAAGTAGAGAAAGGTAATGATGAAGAATAGGGGTTGCAACTCGTGGTCAAATGCATGTTTTAAATTACTATGTTTTTGGCATGTTGCACACATTTGCAAAAATTTATGTCAATTTTTTAATATTTTTCTCCAATAATGCTTGATACCTATAAATATATTTTCAACAAGTGATTTTGTACTAATGTAAAACCCATGTATCCCCCCATGGGCCTCCTCTATCACAATAGTTTTTTCTTGATTGTTTAACCATCTATCTATACACCATTAAATCCTAGGGGGAGAAGAACCCCCACAATAAGTAGGTGAATTGTACAAAACTTATGAATGAAATTTTAGATATTCTTAGTATATTAATGTGGGAATGACCCACCCCACCCTCCATACACACACACATAATAAAATCATCTCCTCACTAATAATTTAACATAAATTAAGCCATTATCATATTAGAAAATAATGCATCATGTCAAGTTTCATTTAATCAATGCCCCACATAACCCATGAGAGAAAAGAATGCATGCAATCTTATAGAATAACCATTATGCATAGATCAATGACAAGACATAATATTATACAATATATGCCTTGGGAAAACCCTCATGAGGGAAACCTCAAACTTTAAAAGAATCCATACCCCATCTATCATTCAACGAATAAACAATATATGTTCTTATCAAGTTGCATTAAATACTCCTCACCCAATCAACGAACCCAAATAACTAAACTTGTATTTTTTCATATAGACTCAAACTCACACAAATACAACCAAGTGGTATAGAAAATCTATATGACTCAAAACCATAAGTCCAAATAAATATGGACCCTACATTTAATATTAGGTAATAAGTTCTCATTCTATTAATATTTCCTCAGTATTAAATGAAATGCATTGCTCCAATGTTAGACCCGCATTAAATACCTTCCCAAGGTTATAATGCAACACATAAAGTAGCCCCAAGAATATTACTTATAGTAACACACGTCCATATAGTTCCTCCTAGATGCACTACACACATAATAACAATTAAAAGATTATAAGCATTATGAAATGTATACACCACCTTCCCCCTACATTCTCCTAGAATTATTGTATGTACATTTTATAAGTTAATAAAATAAATACATCATCATAGCCATACATGAAACTAAATGAATCTACAATGTTATATCATTCTCTATCAAGATACCTATAATAAAATGAAACCAAAGTGATCATCGTATCAAGCAAGAACTCCTCTCATCCTATGACATGTCACCTATGGAAGAAAAGGAACAAGCCAAGGTGGAGATACACCAATAAGAACACAAGCATCATTTATCCAATGTGATAAAAAAGGATCAAAGCTATTGTCATAAGGGAAAAAAACCTAGATGATTGGATATGACATCCACAACACATGCCAATACATCCAACTGTTCATACCTCTAAGGTAAAATCAACATCATCACATCAATGAAGAACACATATATGAGAACTCCCATTGCATGGGTAATATCAAATCTGAAAATTAGTTCAAGGCATATTAAATCTATTAATAAATATTCATTTCAAGGTGTGTTATGTAATCAAAACATGAAGTACCATGAACAATCATAATGATCCACTCATACAACCTAAATAGCTACATACTCTCTCACGATATGTCATCATTCTCCCAAATAGTATAATCATGAATCTCATGGAAGAAATAATAGAATAAAGAAAGGAAACCTACAAATTATTACATGTTGTTCTATCTATAGCTCAAAGAAGTAATGTGTCAAAGTATGATCTCCATACACCCCCAAATGAAAAGTCATGACAACTAACTAGCCTCTCTAAGTGCAATAAATTGGTACAGACAACTCAATGCACATGCATAATAAGGCAACTAATCTTTCGTTGATTAGTCCATTGTCATATATAGGATCATTAAATTATCGGCCAAGGATATGTAAACTTTTAATGGGTCTGCATTGTATGTGCATTATGGGAGACTCCAAGCTATCCTATCAATTACAAAAAGGAAATAAAACTGAAAGAAATAACTTAAAAAGATAACAATGGTGTAAATAAAACTAGATACACAATAGTGGCTATGGGTAAACTGTGAAATTGACACAGTAGTAGTTGTAGGTTGATTGGTTAATTACTGCAGTAGTGGCTACATAACTACTAAAATTAACTTTGTTGCAAACAACTTATCACAAACAACACATTACTGATTAATAAACATCTAAACAACTAGAGAGTCATATTACCTCAAGTGGTCCTTTCTTGAGTGGCTACAATATTAGCTACTAGCATTTAATCTTCAATGTACAAGCTCAACAAATGAAATCATCTTCTTATTGCAAACCAAAGGGATTACATAAAATGATACTAGACTTGCTAATTGAACAAAGATACTATAACAAGACTTAGCACAAACTAGATACTCTCCTCCTTCAACATAAACAAGACCTCATACATATTGACGCAGGACAGGCAAGGAGGATCCAATTAAGGATAGTCCTCACAAGAAGCCAAGCACCACAACGCGGAATAACACAACAAAACAATGTTTTTAATAGAATTTTCATTAACATGCCCAACTGTAAGGCCTTCCAGGTTAGGGCCAATTACAATCAGAAATAGTTCTGCAAGATTAACAAAGATCCAAGCCACCTCTAGCTAGCCTAGTTTTGAAACAAATCAGCAACTGATGGAAACCCTAAGGCAGATTTGAACTTGAGCTCACAAGCCACTAAGCAATCTCCTTGTCTCCAAGCATGCAAACCACTAGCTCTGCTATTACAAACTATCAGATAACAATATGATCTTCAAGATCTCGCAGGATCCAGATCTAGCTTCTCGAATCCCCCAAATCTGATCCCCTTAACAACTACCCAAGCACTCCTTAAATACTAATCTTCAGCCACAAGTCAGCTGGATGACATAATTAACTCCTAAGCCAAGTCGGATCTCATTACAAACAAATATTAAATGCAACAACACTCGGCTCTCAAATAGCCTTACAAACATTTAATTCTCCATGTCAGCCATAAGATGTACATAGGAGAATATAACAAAAGATACCAACAATAAATGCACCAAGTCGGCCAACAAAATCACCAAGAACTCTAGTCAGTAAACTAGGACTACCGAGCGCCAGAGAAACAACTGAGCTAGCTAGGCATCGTCGAGCAAGCATGTCGATCGAGCACCATAAGCATCCCCGAGTACAAGTTCTACCGAGTGCCAGAAGCTTCACCGAGTTCCCTTTAGTGACTGAGCCCCTTCAATGATCGAGATCCTTGGTCAAAGCTATAACCGAGTAACATAGAACCAAAACAACACACCTCCATGCAGATTCACCGAGTACCCTAGAATGCCCCTACATCAGACACCCCAGGTTTGAAAAGATGCTCTCATATGCTGGAAGAACATCTTTTGGGTTTCAGTACATAAACCCCGAACTGATTCTTCACATACAAGTCCTCCAACGTTTCAGCTTGCATACTCTTCCACTTCAGTTTCCTCTCTCTTTTCAAGTCTTTCCTTGATAATACACATGCTTGTTCTCCATGCTAATCATCATTCTTCTATAATCCCCCAAATATGATCCCCTTAACAACTACCCAAGCACTCCTTATATACTAATCTTCAGCCACAAGTCAGCTGGATGACATAATTAACTCCTAAGACAAGTCGGCTCTCATTACAAACAAATATTAAATGTAACAACAGTCAGCTCTCAAATAACCTTACAAACATTTAGTTCTCCATGTCATCCATAAGATGTACATAAGAGAATACAACAAAAGATACCAACAATAAATGTACCAAGTCGGCCAACCAAATCACCAAGAACTCTAGTTGGTAAACCAGGACTATCGAGTGCCAGAGAAACAACTGAGCTAGCTAGGCATCGCCGAGCAAGCATGTCAACCTAGCACCATAAGCATCGTCAAGTACAAGTTCTTTCGAGTGCTAGAAGATTCACCGAGTTCCCTTTAGTGACCGAGCCCCTTCAATGACCTAGATCCTCGGTCAAAGCTGCAACCGAGTAACATAGAACCAAAACAACACACCTCCATGAAGATTCACTGAGTACCCTAGAATGCCCCTGCATCACATATACATGAGGTTTGAGATTTGGATTAATTACAAACTCAATAACTTGTAAAAAATATTATTTCTCCCACAAAATTAAGGAGATGGATCATTCCTCAAAAAACTAATAATAATGACCAAAGTAAAATGAGTTGAGAGTGATTTAAACCACTTCAAACTCTTACAACATCCAAATACACATATGATTGAAAAACATGCATAAACACATGTAGTAATCATTTAACACTTTTGATTTGTTATTTCCACAAATTATTTCATTTTTTTCTAACTCTATATCCATGAGACCATTAAGAGGTGGAATAGTCTAAACCAAACTATAATTCATTCCTTAATTGTTGCCTCCAAACTCAACATTTTGACCCAGTCAACTTCAGACGAGTGTTGCTCCTTTACTATTATGAATTAACTCAAATAGTGAAAAGGTTTATTGATGCTCCTTTTCAGCTTTCCAAATCAACTTGAAAGTATTAATTTTATGCAATCATGGTAGGCGTTTCCCCAATAGAGACGGTCCAAACCATGCAACACAAGCCACACAGCAGAAACAATCAACACTAGATACAAGAATAGATAATCAACATACCACAACAGATCTTCACATTATCAACAAATCAAAGATTTACCTCAAATTGGGCTACAACACACAACTTACATTCAAGGCATACATGCCTAATTACAACAAAAATCTAGATCAAAAACCCTAGAATTAACCTTCCAAAGGTTATTATTTTTGAGACCCTAAACAAAGATCAAATGCCTCAATATATAGAGCCTTTGCAACACATATGTTGGTCAGATCAATTACATTTTCCAATAATAAGAAAATATAACGTGCAAAAATATAGGTCAAGACCCAAATCATAAGATTTCAATGTCGAGATATTGAAATAACACGTGATCCAAGAGATACATCGGCCAAAGGCCAAAGATCATTGTGATATGAGCCACCAAGCTTTGCCGACCGGGAAATTACTTTGTAAGATCACAAAACTCCAATTGATCATTAGAACATGAAGAACACTCAGGCCTGAACTTAAATCCAATATAACTCCACCACACAGTATCAAATTGAAGTACAAACCTAGACATAAGTAAAAGATGATGTCCAAAACATACCCCGAGGTCCACAACAACAAATGATCCAACTAGAAGAAATGCAACCAAAAACACAAAAGCTAGCTGGCTATAACAACTGCAAACAAACTAAAAGGAAATATTTTTGGTGATGCAAGATTTCCAATGACCCAAGGATGCTCTTGCATCATAATTTCATTAATAAATGAGTGAGATGTGTTTGTTTTACTAAAACTAGTTTTTATACTTTTCCCGCATTTCCAACAACATTTGAATACTGACAAGTATCAACTTATCTCCTCTTCTTCCTTGCTACATGAACAATTCAAATATTTTGCAAATAACATGTTCATCATCCCAAAATATTTAACATTAATAATAACCATTTATCGTAATAAATTATCACAAATTAGCATTAACTAGCTAGACATACAAATACTCATCAATAACCATATAAATCGAGATCCACATCTATGAAAGATAAAACATAAACATAATGCACCTAAAAGGAACAATGTGAAATAACTCTCAATTAGTATATCACCAAGTATCCTAATAATGTGGAATGAGAATGCTCCTCTAAGATATCCAAGTTGTCATGAATCACTCCAAGAATAATCTTCTCTCAAGTCCATACATGGTGAAGGTTCCTCAATGTTCTTGTTGAAACCTCATCAAGAGTATCCATCTCAAAAACATGCCTCTAATCACAAGAGAACACCAAAATCACCAAAATCACCTTGTATCCATGACCACATGTAACCCATCAATCCATGCCAAAATCCAAATACAACAAAACACCATCATGAAATAACCAAGCCAATGATCATGTACTCATACAAAGAGAACCAACCAAGATCAATGTTAAAACTCCAATCACAAATGAGGAACATAAACATGACAAGATGATCCAACCATCTCCTCCTAGGAGATCACATTCTCCACATGAACACATAAAACATTTGTATCGCGACAAAACACTAATGTGCACAAAGAAGAGTATACCATGAAATAATAGCAAAATAAAAAGATATCTTATCAACAAGGATAAGATGCCAAGTGACAGAGCATAAACCAAACCTCAACTAAAGAGTCCAAAATTTTTCCATAGCATGACAAATGTCAATATTGCCAATAATCATGAATCAACCATCTCCTACCATTGAGCTTGAAAATGTGAAAGACCCTTTTGCAACAACATGATCTAAGAGCTTCTCCAATCATCTACAACACTAAAGAAGATCAAACACCATCAAATGGTGAATCAAAATAATTACAAAATCCTCCAAATGAAAACTAATACCAAGTCACACATGGCATCGTGATAACCATCTCCTAAATAAAAAAATCTAGGTCTACACACACAACTAAAATGTTATTAACTTCAAGTGAAATTAAGATTTTGAAGCCAAGCAAATACAATTGCCAACAAACCCTCAAGAATCAATCCTACACCACCAAACAATCACTTTCAAAAGCTCCAACTAAAAAGTGTAACCAATTAAATTAAACCAAGGTATCATGACATCATGGTAAAATCATCATGCTACAAGTTCCACAAATAACTATCCAAGTACTATAACCATCATCCATCCTCTCATCTCAAAACAAGCATAGCAATGTAAAAGTGACCATAGACAAGGCCGACTTAAAAATTCTATATCAACTTCGAGTTAGTCATGTGGATATTGACACTACACAATTATTCATTTCACTGTAACCAAATCGATTTTACACACCTACAATTTGCAGATTGCATAGATCACATACACAAAAACATGCAAAATCATCATATCACATTAGTAACCTACAAACCGAGATGTAAAGGACTTTTTTTATATATCAATATAAAAGGAGTTGGCTCATCCCAACTATCAAATTTAAAGAAAAAAGAAAAATATAATGAGTTTACATTTTTAGGATAAACCCTAGACAACAGAGTAAAATAATTGGCACAATAATACATATACCTATTAATCAAAATAAATAGACTTAGTCCAACCTTGGATGACATACAAAGAAATGATGAGAAGGGGAAGCATTTGCGGGAAGAAGATTAGGAAGTAGTAGGGAAAACAAGTCCCAAAATTATGATAAAAGAATATTTTAGGGTTATTGAGTTCACACAGACTTGCCCCAACATTTAAGGACTCAACATAAGTGTATACTAATCCTAGATGACATATAAAGAAATGATTAAAAATTTCATCAAACTACAAGTGGAAATGAACATATGTATGAAGTTTGTTGATGTGTGGAGAGCATGTATGACGACGAATCCTAAAACCAATCAAAAAATTGGCAAACTATTGTATATCAATTACATTTCATAAGTGAAAAACCAGACATTCTGAAGAATAACGTATCTCCATTACATTTAATGAATAATAAACCACACATTCTGAAGAATGGTGTATCTCTATTACATTTAATGAATAATAAACCAGAGATTTCAAATAATAATGTACCCCCATTACATTTCATGAAAGAAAAACTAGAGATTCCCAATTATAATGTATACTCATTACATTTCATGAAAGAAAAACTAGAGATTCCGAATTTTATTTTATACCCATAAATTTTCTTGCATAACAAAACAAACAAATTGAAAAATAATGCATACTCTTTACATTTCATGATAAAAAGACCAGACATTCCAAATGATAATTTAAACCCAATAAATTTCATGAATAAAATATCATAAATGCCCAATAGTAATGCACATCCATTACATTTCATGATTGTAAAACCAAAGATTCTGAATTATAGTGTAGACCCTTTAAATTTCATGAATAAAGACCAAAGATAACAAATAATAATGCAAACCCATTACATTTGATATTATATGATGAAAGAAATCGAATGACTCAAACCCTTGATGACATATAGAGAGATGATGAAAAAATACATCAAATTCAAACCCTCGACAACATATAGATAAATGATGAAAAAATACATCAAATAATAATGCAAACACATTACGTTTCATATTATATAGCAAAAGAAATCAAATGACTCAAACCCTCAATGACATACAAATAAACAATGAAAAATAATCAAAATGCAACTAGGAATGAGTAGAAGCAATGTTTATAGCAATATTGAAAGATTCAATTCGAGTGAAGGCACTACCTGAATGTGCACTCAAACCCTCAACGACTTGTAGAGAAATGATGGCCGTGAGAAGCATAAAAGGATGTTGTCGAGAAAACAAGTCCCAAAACTACAAAAAGACAAACATTTTAGGGCTTTGGGGTTAGCAGGTGCTAGCCCCAATAATGTTGGCAACATGTCATTCCCTATGTGGTGATGGGTGTTGAGGTGTTTATGAATGGGTACTCAAATGATTTTAATGAGATGTTGAATGATTTTCGTAAGGCGTCGAGTGATTTAAATAGGACGTTGAACAATTTTTGGAAGGTGTTGAATAATTTTGTGAAAATCCCATCTTAGTGCTAAAGTGGTCAATGATAATTGGCCCACAATCGATTCGTTTTATAATTAAATGTTTTCATGTTTTGTAATTAGGGAATTTATGTATATTTTTTGGTTATTTAGTCAACGATTAATGACACAAAATGTGGCATGTTTCAGGTGGCGCTTTGAAAATGCCCCTTTTTGACCCTTTGATGCTTGACAATCTTTAGAGGGAGTTTCGCTAATACCCAGAAGCCAAAAAATATTTTTAAGGTGTCTACTCACATATGAATACAACAAAAAAATTTGTAGAAATCCGATATATAATTTAAGCTCTACATATGTACAAAGTTAGAGTGTACACTTATTGGTATGCTTCCCTATGAAATGGCATGTGAGGAGAAAAAAACATATTATGGGTAAAAAAAATTTCATATTTCATAACATATATTTTTCACGATTTATTGTTGAAAAAGAAAGGGCAAGAAAAAGCCATTATTGGGCAGCATTCATTTGTCTAGTCTCTTTTTTGACTTCTTGAAAAAGTGCTCCGACATCATAAAACAAATCGGACTAAAGTGACGGGGGGAATATTTTTGAAATTTAAATGTTTTTGTTTTTTTCCAAAATAATACGCATTATGGCGACAAAATTAGCTAGCTATGACGAAAAATGAATTATTTATTTATTGTATTAAGAATTACCTATACGGTTATAAGATATGGATGACAAGTTTTTTTTTTAAATTAAAAATTGAAATAATACTTCTTAAATTTTATGCCACATGTGTAAGTGTAACTTTTAGAGGTGCACGGCAAGTATCTCATATCATAATTGTAAGAGAATAGTTGCACTTTTAACTTTAAGGCTAATGTCTATTTTTTAAATATAAAGAATTTTAATTTTAAAGTAATAAAATGGTTTTATATAAAGTAAAGTAAAAATATTGGAGTTTTTAAAGATTGGTAAGTGAAATATTTTTTAATAAAATAAAGATATCATTTAACTATTACACCACAAGATGATTTCTAAATATCACAATTTTTAAATATATAATAAATTATATAATTTTAAAGTAAAATAAAATAGATTTTATGTGAAAATATATAAATTTAATGAAGGTACTTTGAGATATCTAGATATTTTAAAGATATTTAAATATCTTTTAGATAGCTATATTTAATAATATTCAATTATCTTATAAAATTATAGTCAACATAATTAAATATTAAAAACAAAATCGTGTATAAAGTAAATTATGCTTAAAACAACTATTCATGTTTAAATTTAAAATTTATTCAATTATCTTATAAAATTATAGGTATAATAAATATAAAAAAATAAAACATTCATGTATAAAATAAATTATGCATAAAATATCTATTCATGTTTCAATTTAAAATTTAAGAAGAATTTACATATTCGTTCTAACTGGGTCCTGCTTGAAATATCTTAATGCAACATCTCATCCAAGTATTTAGCAATTTCACCATTTCTATGAGTGTTTTAATTTTTACATGTATTTATTTTAATATTCTAATAGAGAAAATCTAAATATTAAGTTATTTATTCTTTCAAACAATAGAATGTTTAATCTAGATTTGATTTATGTCTAAATAAATTTATTTGATTAGATCAACCAATATTTAACATATTTTTAATGTATTATTGCTAGCATTGAAATCTTCACTCTTTTCAAAGATTGATACAAAATTAAAAGCAAAGTATAAATATAGCTTAACTTTATAAAATTTTAACAAACTTATAAAAATTAAATTAGTAAAAAAATTATCATAGAAATTTATAATTAAATCTTTTTAAAATTGTGCAAAAATGAATGAGAATCTATATACAGTAAAAATGTATGTGATAAATTTAATTTCTACTAGCAATTAACTTAGTTGTTTGTTTGTTTGTTTTTTTTAAATTAATTCAATTTGTGCCAAACACATTCTATTCTAAAAACATCATATCATTGCGGAAAGATGTAGACCTATATTTATATCTACACCATAAAAAAAACTAAGGCCTTTAGATATGCAATTGTGTCATGTAAAGAAAAATAGCTTACGTAGATCCACTACATGAATTATACATGATTATTTGTTTCCATTTTAAATCTTAGAATGGGAATAATATAAAAATCTAAACAATTGATGAGATATAATTATAATACAAACATAATATAAATGTTTTGAAAATATTTATTTTATAAATTAGTCTAGTGTCCATATGCAATCAAGGCATTAGTATGAATAATTCAATTTAAGATGAAATTATTTCGCATTATATGATAATGTAATAAATGTCTTATTTTGATTAAGATAGACACAAGAAAGGGCTCAAACCCATTACAACATAACCAAATAGGCTAATAGAACAAGACTCACCAAAAGTGAGATTAAGAAAACAAAAACAAAACAATTCTCAAAAAAGAAAAGAAAAGAAAACCATCAGAAAGGATCAACAGAGAAAGATCCCAACAACTAAAAAATCAACACAAAAGAAGCCAACACAATGAAGATGGATTGGAGCCAAACCTAACCAAGGATCTCTTGGCTAGAGTTTGTCTGCAATGGTTCACTTTTAGTTTCTTAGAAGAACTGCTCACAAAAGCTTCCATGCCAACAAAGTCCAAAGCAATATTGGAGATCAGAGAAGATCCATGAATAGAGGGGTTCTCAATAACTTTCTTCTCCAATCAAGAAAATTCCATAAATTTAATAGTAGAGCTTACACTCAAGAAGCCCAAATCATTTCCAACTTCCCTCAACCCCAATTTCCCAATATTGGACTAAGAAGGTATGAGATCAAGACACAAATGGTGCCCAACTTTATGGTAATGAGAGAAAACTAGGGAGGTGGCCTTGTAGTGGATAATATTCTCCTAGACCCCATCTTGGAGTGGAGTAATAGAATTAGACATCTACTTATCACTATACACACAAACACAAAATCTAGAAATAACCAATCATTTGTGTCGTTCATAACATTGTTAATAGAAAGAAGAGAACCATGGGTGTTGGTGATACCACTTAAGATTTATTCATCCCAATATTTCAAAGGGATTATTGAGAATCACTCAAATGAGAACCCAATTAGGAATTTCCTTAGCAACATCAAAATCAAAAGTCTATTTTTTTCAAAAGGGGGATAAATTTTGTTGAGAAATATATACATTGTAATACTAAGGTTGGGAAATTAAACCTCTATCCAAAAAATCAAACAAAGGATGAGATAAAAGTCTTGGAATACTACATCATAAACTAAAAATTATATGCAAACATGAAAACTAAGTTGCCTTATTGTGGGAATGCCATGCTTAGATCCTTCTTTATTATGATAAAATTCAACCTTCAAAATCATTCATTTAACATATTAATAGGATATCAACAATTATTCACAAATCAACAACATAAGAGCATCACATACACAAGTTTTATGTGGAGAAACCTTGAGCACAAAAACTCTACCAACTAGAGAGGCCAAGTATGCATTATCCTCAAATAATGAGATTACAATACATTAAATTTTATTATCCTCTTTGCCTCCAACATGACAACAAAAGTTTAGTTATGAACAACCTCCTTATGGCTCCAACTATTCTTGTTTTTTTAGAGTAACTCTACATTCAACTATTGCTCACTAATTTCTAAATCCAAAGAATTGTTTATACATATATGAAAAGATCTTTGAAAAATCGAACAAGGATTCCAACTAAGACTCATCAATCCCTTGGAATGCATCCATGGAATGCTAAAAGGACATTGACTTTGGATCTAATACTTTTCCTCCAACATGGGGCCCATATATGGAAGATAACGTTACATTATGATAGAAATAAGGCAACACACACAAATGAGAGGGGGTGTGATGAACTAGTTGTGTCCAAAATAGTTGTGACAAAACTAGAACTAAAAAATGCTTAACTTCCTTACTTAGATGTTTAAAGCTAAGCATGAAACAACTGAACCAACATTACAAGAAAACATTACACCATATTTATTTGCATGGAAACTTGGTTAAGGAAAAAACCACGACGAGGATCAAACCCACTAGATGATGTACTAGCACATATTGTAATCACCCAAAAATGGTCACCTAGACTATTAGTCCCTTACTAGCATTATTTGCTAAAATCATCAATTGCTTATTCTTGATCAAATTCTAATTCTATCATTTATTCGATTATTTTCTATGGGCTAACCATTTTATCCTAAGTCTTTATTTATTTAAAAGAAATTTCCTCCCCTTTTATTAAATAAAAAGCCCCCACCTTTTCCTCTTATCCTAAGTTGCACAAATAAAGCATTATTCTTATTTTATAAAAATAAGAAAAGACCTTTTTGTCTCATATGGGGCACAAAAGTCAACACTTATTTCTCATTGGAGGAAACTTGTGCACATGGATTGCTCCTGTTTCAAGCTCCACCCTTGATTAAATCTTTTGCCTCTTAATCTCCATGGCCCATTCCTTTTCAATTCCTTTAAAAGGAGAGCTCTCTTCTCATTCTACATCCCCAACTTTTTATGCTAATCTTATGCTGCAGGATTTCTTGGAGACTTTGGAGCTTTTGGAGACCTTCTTGCATCTAGCTTTCATTCTTGCATCATAGCTTAGTTTCTTTCATTGCATTCTTAATATAGTTTCCTTTCATGCTCTAGATTAACTCACATAGCTTAATTAGCAAGGATTTGTAATACTTCTATTTTTCCTTTCATAGCTTAGTTTGAATTTTCATTTCTAAGCACTGCATTGCATTTCCATCTTGATTCTTGAGGATATTGGCATTCTTTCCCTTGTCTCATTGAATCTCCCATTGCATGGTTTACTAGCAAGGTTATAGGCTTAACAACACTAGCTGAGAGCATTCTTAACACCCTTGCACTCCATGCCTAGGGAGCTCTAGGTCGCTTTCTCAAGGTTTCCCATTCATGGATTCTCTTGGAAGCAATGACTTAGAGAAGTGCACATTCTAGTGTGTACATTTTTGGCGCCCACCGTGGGGCAGAACAACTCTATTTTGTCCTTCTTTTTATGCATTTCTGCTGCATGTTTTAGCCATTTTATTTTATTTTTATGATTTTTGTGCATTGTCTGTACTTTCATGCATCACTATTACAGAATATCGTGCAAATTTTCTCACTCTATCACATGAAGTTTTGTTGGTACTAGCACTTCTACACACGAAAAATGTGTTTTTATCATGTGGGCCTGTGTACTTTCTCGTGTAAGCCTTCGTACATTCTCATGGGGGCTTGTGCTTTCTCACGCGCGATTTAGTACTTTCTTGCATGACCCTGAGTACTATGTCGCATGAAATTCCATGACAGCAGAGACCCAGAATTCCAGAGTTGCTATTTCTGCTTGCTGTTTTCAAGTTTTCTATTTTTGGATTTCTGATTTGTTGTAGCTAGACAAAGGTTTACTTGCAGATTTTACTTGGTTTTGATGTGCTAACCATTGTGGAGCTAACAAGTTGTGCTTGTAGGTGCTCTCATTGATTGAATATTTGCCAAAAAGAACGCATGTCAAAGCTCCAAATGCACAAGGGCTACTAATTGTTTTTTGCAGGGCTGCCCAAAGCATAAAAACCAATCAAGTGCTTGTTTAATTGCTTTCATTTTAAGTGCGGCATATACTAGTTGTTTCCTTTTTAGGCACTTAATATCTTGTTGTAGGAATATTTTGGTGGTAGGAGAGTATGCTCTTCACCCTTGTGGTGAAACAGAAATCTTGACCCATCTTTGGATTTTGAAAGCAAGCGGGTAATTGAACCTTTGCTTGGTGTGTTTGGGAGAAATTTTTGAGTTAGGAGAGTATGCTCTTCACCCTTGAGGTGAAACAGAAATCTTGAAACTCAAAGGTTGATCCACTCTTTGTTTAGTTCTAGAATCCTTTAGCGGGCCTCCTCTTGAGCAATCAAGAGGAACGACCCAAGTGGGGACAAGCTAATACCGAGCTATTCCGACCCACTATAAACTCAAGGCTATTAAGGACACAAAACCTTGGTAGACGTAGTACTTGTCTTCACTTAATGTGAGTACTTGTGGGATTGTGACCATGAGGAAAATGTTGAGCAAGAATGCTTAAGGTACTCTTGTGGCCATGAGGTCTGTTACTTGCCGCAAGGTAAGGAGTCCCTTCAGGGAGCAAGAGGAGTATTACAAACATAAGCCCTTACTAAGAACCATAGATAGAAGCTACCCAATTTTGCCGCTTAACATCTTGGTGCAAGGATTGATCCTAGTGGACTAACCCGGATCACCCCAAGACTACTCACCATCTGTGTTCCTTTGGTTGTGTCATTGACACTTCCACGACAAGGCCAACATCTATTGTGGGCAACCACTTTGTGTGAGGCGATGGGACATCAAGTGTGAGCCAAGTTGTTAAATATTGAGCCTTTGTCCTTCTAGGCTAGTAAGTGTTTGAAGTTTTCTCGTTGTGATCTACCTGTGCAAACGTTCTTGAACATTAAACATCATGGTAGTGCTCATAGATTTTTCATTTTGATATCACAATTGCTTGTCTTGGCAAGGTTGCTTTTGCCCTTGCGCAAGTGTTTTATGACATGTTTGATCACCTACTATTTGCAAACTTGTCTATTTCCTAATATTACTACGCTTGAAACCAAGAAATTGTACTTGCAACTTACAACATTGACCAAATTACTTTCAAAACTGAGTTTTTCATGTTCACTGGTCAAGAGTCATATGATACTTAAACATCATCGCACACCCTCTTGGGAATTGTCATGCGATACATCGTTCCTGATTCTTTATTGCATGCATACTATAAACTCTGTCGCATTACCTGCCTGGACTCTGTCATACTGTCTCATGCGAAATATCATCCTGCCAAACTGTATCGTCCTACTATTCTGAGAAATATCATCTTGAGTTATTCTTCTGTCTTGTTGCTATTGCAATCTGGAGCTGCTAAACTTGAATTTTAACCTATCGCAAATTGTCTTTTCATGTTCTTACATGAAGCTGGTTTGTTATCTGCATGCTTAGGTTTGTTCTAGGCTGAAAAAAATGAGCTAAAACTATTGGGTTTGAGCCTAACAAATGCTACTCTTGATCACTTGTCATAGCACGGTTACCTCAATAGCTACTTGCTAATCGAGCTTCTTGCTCACCTCTCGACTTGAGTCAATTGATTGTTGTAAGTTCTTGAGCACTTTTGATGTGCCATCTCTATTGTTCTATTTTGACAAGTGATCTTCATTAGCTTTTCTTATCTCAATATCTAAATTTTTTTGTCTCATTCTATTAGTCAACCAACAATTCTTTTCATGCCGGTTACAACTCGGTCTCAATTTGAGCAGGAGAGTCACCCTCTGTTCAATTATACACAGTTACCTTCTCCAACCAGACACTCATGAGTACCAAATAGCAACAACAGTTCTAGTCCTAACAAATCTAAGGATTCTAAGGTCACTCCATGGTACAAAGGAGGCTTCCTTTTTTCCGCATTCAAGACCTCCAAAAGCACAAACGGTGTCTCACTCACTCTCACTGAATAAGAAAAGTTCTACCATTTAGAACATTTTGAGCATAAGGACAACCAAGCGCGTTTAGATAAAATGGATGCTGCTAGACGCATGGCTATGAGAGGAATGTCTCACGAGCAACCCGAGACTAGTGGCTATGAGCATAGACCACTTTTTGGTACTAATGGCAACTATGGCAACAACATGCCACCAAGGTCTCCTCTGAGGCTGACTTTTATTGTACCTTCTTCACCTCCTAGACCCCCTCACTCTCATCATGAGGAAGAGGCCACCGATGAGATTTCTAGTGAGGAGCTTATGAGATTTGAACAAGACGATGTCTCCCAATGAATGATGCATAAGCTTTTAGAGCGTAATGGAGACCAATATTGTCAATTCATGACTTCTAGAGGATACAAGCTTCCTCCCAGTTATGATGTCCGACAAATTGTCCAAGAAAGAGTGCCAACATAATTGGAAATCCTTAGAGAGGAATTACAATGGACAAATCAACGTCTTGCCCAAATGGAAATAGAAAGGAAGCCTCCAAAGGTCTCTTTTGTAGAGTCTATCTATGCTCTTCCCTTTGATAGGAGTCTATACATGGTCCCATTTCCTAGGGATATTGAGGTTCCCAAATATGACAAGTATGATGGAAATGGTGACCCCCATGACCATGTGCATCACTTTTACGCTCTTGGCATGGACTTCCTTCATGAAGACACATTTCTTCTATGATTGTTCCCTAGAAGTTTAAGAGGACAAGCTTTGGAATGGTTTGTGAAATTGACACCGCCTCTTAAGACTTTTGATGAGTTTGATAGGTGCTTCAGCCAACATTATTCATACAACATCCAACAACATATCACCATGATAGATCTCAGTGTTCTAAGGCAAAATCAAGGTGAGCCATTTGCCACTTACTTGCAACGTTGGAGGTCATTGTATTCTTGATATCCTCGTCAGCTACCCGAAAGGGAAAAGATTGACATTTTCGTCAACACTCTTGTGCTTGAGTTGTATTATGATCTAAGGAAACAACTATTCTCCTCTATCAATGACATGGTCGAAAGTGCATATTGGATTGAGGATGTGGCCATAAGAAAGGGGGATATTGTTATTAATAAAGATACTAGAGGCAATGGCAAGGACAAGAGAAAACCTTGGAACGGAAACAAGTATGTTGTTAATGATGGGGTTGTAGATGTCCCAAAAGCTAAAGAGCCTACTTTCAACCTTTCTAATGCTATCTACGCAGCAAAACAACAAGAGGTTGCCAACACTCACAATGCTCCTAAGCCTCAATATGCAAACAAGCCAAAAAAGCAATACCACCGACGGGTCTACACCAAGTTGGCTGAACCATACGATGTGATTCTTAAGACTTTGGTTGCCAACAAGTATCTTATGCTTCCTGACAATTCTCATCCCTATGATCCACCAGTTAAGCCTAATTGGTGGAGAGAAGATCATTTCTACCACTATCACATAAATAAGGGACACAAGATGGACAATTGTTTTAAGCTAAAAGATGCTATCCAAGATCTCATTGATGGAGGCACCGTTCTCACAGATGGCTTAGTTAAAAATTCTGATCACAAGGCTTTCAAGACCCCTCTACCTGAGTATGAAAAGGGGGAATCCTCTCAAGCAAATAAGAAGAATCATGATGCAAAGATCAACTATACATATACTCTCGATTCACCTGTGATCAACATGGTAGAACCGTTGAGAGTGTTCTTATGATGAGATCTCAAGATGATAATGACGCCAATCATGGTATGCCAAAGTTGGTCTTGCAAACACTGGATGGTTCGTCTTCCCGAAGTGAGACACTGAATGTTGTTACTAGGGGGCAAGCCAAAATTGTCCTTAAAACTGCGCATGATCCCAAGCAAGCCTCTTCTTCCAAACAAGTGGCTCCTTCAGTCTTGTCTAGCTATGACCTTGTGCACCAATTGCAATGGACACCCGCCCAAATATCCATTTTTGAGTTGCTTGAGTTATCCCCTTTGCACAAGGAGATCCTTGAGAAAGCTCTGCATACAACAAATGTCCCAAATGACATTGATCCAGATCGGTTCTAGGCTATGGTCAACCATATCTCATCTCCCCACTACCTATCCTTTTTTGCAGAGGATAACACATCTCTTAGCCACCCCCATAATCTTGCTTTACACATTGAAGTCCAAGTCTACCATACCTGAGTCCGCCGAGTCCTAATAAACAATGGTGCGGGGTTAAATATTGTTTCTTTCCATGTGGTGCAACAGTTCGGTTTGTCAGAATTTGTTGTAGATCCTAAGCGAAAGATTACTATTAAAGCATACGATGAAGTGGAAAGATCTTCCAAGGGTCTTGTTGTGCTGCCTATCCGAGTGGGCCCTGTCATGAAATATATTGAGTTCCAAGTGTTGGACATCCCACTCGAATATAACATTCTTCTGGGTCATCCTTGGATCTATGACATGCAAGCTGTCCCTTCCACCTACCATCAGTGTGTCAAGTTCTCATACAATGGCACTGAAGTTGTGATTCCTGGGGATAATGCTATAGCTATCAATACTCTCACTACTACTGAGATGTTTGTTCCTCACAACAAACCTTCTCATGATCCTAATGCGTCCCTGATTGCTGCTGAGAAAAAATTAAAGATGATGAGCATTGGTATGGGTGAATACACACTGGATTCCATTACCGCTATGACTACTTCTCCTAAATCATATGGGAGACCATTTGACAAGACGAAGCCTTCCGCTTCCACTATGACAATCTTTGATACCTTTTTTCATTCATCCATACCCCTAGAGGCAGAAAAAGAAGAACAAGCTATTAGGGAGTGGATCTATAGAGACAAAGAGAGCAGTACGACAATTGCTACTCCTATCTCCCCTAAGCACTATGGTAAAGGCTATAAATTTTTGTGGAAAATGGGCTATCAAGGTCACGGACCTATAAATGATAATAGACACGCCCTAATTGAGCCTTTGAGTCATACCAATGGCTGACCCTCTAAAGATACCACATGTCTAGGATATGGTGCCAACGATGACCTCCCTGACTGTTCCAGAAATGCTCCCATGATAAGTGATTTAGACATAGATACAGATGAGTCACTACTACACACTATGACTCAACTAGCAGGCAATCTCCCTTCTACTTCACTCCTTTGGGGAGAAGAATGCACACCTGATGAGGACACAGATGAAGCCTCTACACCTAGAAGTAGACAACACAGAAATATCTTGTGATTGGTCGATAGAGGAGATCTCACACATAATGACTTGGGTGCCTCTACTTCTCACCATCCTAAGCCTTCTTGGTGCAAACATCCCAGTAGAAGCTCAACAATAGATTCAAATGAGTATGAATGGGATACTCTCTTAGAGGGATCTTCCACGATGGATATGGAAGTTGATGTGGTTCATACTTATAGTACCCAACCTGATGTAATTGATGAGTCTCATGTAGGGTCTGACGAGTTCAATCCATGTATTTCTTTAGTGGACCACGCTGGTCCTTCTATGTCAAATCTAGATCTTCACACTTTTGGAGCTTACTCTATAGGCTTAACCTCTCTCATCACCAGAGATGACACATACCGCATAAATGCTCTTGAACCTATCACTTCACTTCCTCTCATACACTCAGATCTCATAGATTGGTCCACCCAGGACCAAAGACCCACATTACCTTCTTTCCAAAATGACTATGAGATCGCTTGCTACCTCAATGCCATTGAACCTGTTACTTCTTCCACCAGCGAACCAGCAACAAACATGACTGAATCAGATATCAAGTACCTTAGTCATAAAATCAAAAGAAAAAAGAAATGGTCGGATGGCGAAAACCACATTGTGGTGGTATCTAAACCTAAAAATAGTAAAAATAAAGACGTATCTAAGGGTGAAAACCTCTCCGAGGTGCTTGAGGATGAGGTACTTGGTAGTCTTCCCAGCTATTTTCAAGAAAGGTCTTCAATTCTAATAGAGCCTACGTAGCCCATCAACTTAGGGACAGACGACTCTCCTAAAATCATACATGTGGCTCAGTCCCTTTCAGCAGAGGAGAAAGAATAATTTATTGCATTCTTTCAAGAGAAAAAGATCAACTTCGCATGGATGTATTCTGACATGCCTGGTTTAGACACTGATCTTATCATGCACCACCTTTCCATTGCTCCAGGGGTAAAACCTGTCAAGCAAAAGCTCAGAAAGATGCATCCCCATGTGGCATTACTAGTTAAGGCTAAACTTGAGAAACTTCTGAAAGCCAACTTCATCAGAGCTATCGACTACACTGAGTGGATTTCTAACATTGTCCTTGTTTCCAAACACGACAAGTCTATTCATGTATGCATTGATTTCAGGGACCTGAATAAAGCATGCCCTAAGGATGATTTTCCACTTCCAAACATTGACATGATAGTGGACATGACGACGAGATACAAAATGTACTCCCTTATGGATGGCTTCTCTGGATATAATCAGATCAGAATTGCCCCTAAAGACCAAGAGAAGACAATATTCACCTATGCAAGGGGTACCTTTTGTTGGAATGTCATGCCCTTCGGTCTTAAGAATGCTGGTGCAACCTATCAAAGGGCTATGACCACTATCTTCCATGATATGATGCATAAGAACATGGAAGACTATGTTGATGACACACTTGCTAAATCTCAAAAAAGGAGCACACATCTATATGATTTGAGTTTGATATTGGACCGCATGGAATGATTCCAACTCAAATTAAATCCTTAAAAATGTGCTTTTGGTTTCACTTTTGGGAAACTACTAAGGTACATCATCTCAATAAAAGGAATCGAAGTGGACCCAGAAAAGGTGCAAGCTATCATGGAGATGCCACCTCCTCGCAACATCAAACAATTAAGGGGTCTCCAGGGCCGTCTCCAATCTATTCGGTGGTTCATTTCTCAGTTAGTTGATAGAGCTGAACCCTTCAATATGAATTTGCATAAAGGAGCTACTTGTATATGGAATGAGGAGTGTCAAAAGAACCTGGACCAGATCAAGGATTACCTAGCCCAACCTCCCATTCTTATGCCACCTATCCAAGGGAAACCTTTGATACTATACATTTCTACTATGACAATCCTTAGGAGCTCTCCTTGCACAACACGATGATATGGGCAAAGAGCAAGCTATCTACTATATCAGTCGCACTTTGGTTGCTTATGAACTCAACTACACCAGCATTGAAAAGGCTTGTTTAGTAGTGGTGTTTGCATCTCAAAAACTTAGACATTACATGCTTGCGCATACTATGGAGTTGGTTGCCAAAATTGATACTTTAAAGTATCTTCTGAGTAAAGTTGCGCTTACTGGATGACTTGCTAAATGGATGTTGATTCTCTCAAAATTTGACATTCAGTATGTCGAAAGGAAAGCTATTAAAGGGAAAGCAATTACGAATCAATTGGCTGAGTTCCCAATAACTAATAATGCTCCTCTTTAGATAGACTTCCCAGATGCTTCAGTCATGCATATCACAGGGTGTGCATGGAAAATGTTCTTTGATGGTTCTTATACACAGAATGGGGCTTGTGCTGGAATCTTGTTCATTACCCCTCATGGATACACCATTCCTAAATCCTATAAGCTTCTCTTTCCATGCACCAATAACATAGCTGAATATGAAGCTCTTCTGAATGGTGTTAAGCTTTCCCTTGAATGGAGGATCATTGAGTTGCATATTTTTGGAGATTCTCAGCTTGTCATCAACCAAGTAAATGATGATTACCAAACAAAGGATGACAATTTGATTCCCTACAAGAGGATGATAGACTCACTCAGGAATTATTTCACATCTGTTACATTTCAACAAATTCCTAGAGCTGAGAACAAGGCTGCTAATGCCATGGCTACTTTGGCATCCATTCTGCAATTGGAAGAGCACAAATCACGCTTTGAGTTCCTGGTGGAAGAATTGTGCTAGCCTGCCTACAATTCCCTTGATGACTGTGTCATTTACACTATGGTCGGTCATAACTCCTCCCGCTATGCCACCATCTTTTCCTATCTCTGAGATCAAGTTATCCCTAAAAATATAACGTGCAATGAGAAGCGCCAGCTCATCCATAATGCCTCACACTTTACCCTCGTCTCTGGTGACTTGTATAGGAAGGGTCTAGATGGAACTCTCCTTAGGTGTCTAGAAATAGAGGAGTCAAAAAAGGCACTAGCTGAAGTCCACGATGGCATATGTGGGTCACACTCTAACGGTCTTGCGCTAGCTTAGAAATTTCTTAGGGCTGGTTACTATTGGCCTACTATGCAAACTGATGTTGTTCAATATGCCAAGTCCTGCAAGAAATGTCAACTACACAGGAATATCATTCATGCTCCTGGACATGAGCTCATTCCCTCTGTTACTTACTGGCCATTTCAGCAATGGGCCTTTGACTTGGTAGGCAAAATTTACCCTAGTTCTTCGAGTGGGCATAAGTTCATCATTACAGCTATTGAATATTTCACTAAATGGGTTGAAGTTGTCACACTATCTGCAGCTACAGGAAAACATGTTGCCCTGTTTATTTTGAATCACATCATTTTCCGCTATGGTATTCCTTCTTCCATAGTCACGGATAATGGCAGCCAGTTTAAAAACAAATACCTGAAGCATTTGTGCAAAAAGTTCAAAATCAAACAAAATTGGTCTTCTGTTTACTACCCTCAGGGGAATGGCCAAGCTGAGGCCTCAAACAAAACATTGCTGAAAATTCTCCACAAAATAGTGCACAAATCAGGCAAGGATTAACATCTGCAGATCAATCCTGTGCTATGGGCTTACAGAACTTCTATCCGCACTCCTACGGGTGCCACACCTTTTTCCTTGGTCTATGGTTCTGAGGCTATCTTACCATTAGAGGTTGAAATACCTTCCTTACCAGTCTCTCTACATGGTTTGATTACCGATGAAGACCAGAGGGCTATGAGAGTGCATGAGCTCACTAATTTGGAAGAACACCGCAAGGCCACTTTTGATCACATGCGCACTTATCAAAAGAGAATGTATACTGCTTACAATAAGAAAGTTCACCCTAGAGAGTTCCAAGTGGGTGAACTAGTTCTAAGAGAGAATCCCAAAAATCAGCAAAATAGAGAGCATAAAGGCAAGTTTGAGCCAAATTGGTTAGGACCTTATATCATCACAACAACATTTGGGTCCGCAGCCTATCAGCTATCTACCCCTGAGGGAGAAGAGATTACTGAGCCTATCAATGTTCTACATCTGAAGAAGTTCTATGCCTAAGGTTCTTGAGCTCTTTGTACATATTTTTATTGATCCTGAAAAAATTCAAAAAAATTCATTTATGATGCTAAAAAAATCCTAAAAAGCATAAAAAGTACTAAAAAAATGAGCATCCTAGTGAAAACCTAGCAATAGGCGCTTTGATGTCTCACCAAAAAAATCAAAAAATCAAAAAAAAAAAGAAAAAGAAAAAGTGCCTTGGTGAAAACCTGGAAACAGGCGACTTGGTAGCAAAATACAAAAAAATTGAAAAAAGTCCTGAAAAAATCTATCAAGTGGTGAAAACCTGGAAATAGGTACTGCTTGAGACCCTTGCACCTATGTTTATTAGTCTTGCGTGGCACTCCTTCGCTCCACTTCTCACTTTGCCTCTCCTAGCCTGGAATTGAATCTTGTCTTAGTCTAGGGGGCATACGTTGTTCTAGCTTAAGTTGGGTCTCTTTGTGCATCCGAGTTTCTTGGACAACTTGGTTCCAATGATGTTTTTGAACACCTTTCCAATTGTGTTTTTCAACACTTCCCTAGCGTCGAGTGTTTCTCAACACTTATCAGATATCCTACCCACAATCTCAAATGATGCAATATTTCTCACTGGTAGATGTGATACTCAAAGTTTGACTCTCTGACCTACACACACGCACTTAAACACTCGACTTGCTGAAATTTGCTCGACTTTATTTCTTTGTGTTCTGTCTATGATGATTTCTTTGATGAATGTTCTCTCCCTAATCATTTTCGATGATGCCAAGCTAGAAGACCGGGGGCATGAGAACATGTTTAATTTCTTTTTCTGCTTGTGGGTATATCTTGTTGATCCTCACTGTCATGAGCATTTATGTTTGTTCCACTTGACACTAGGATCTACACGGTATTATCCTTGATTGTTCTCGCAAGTGCATACTTATAGCCATCTTGAATTTCCTTGTGTCTCAATGCGAGTATAATCTTGCCATATTAAACTTAGGGAGCCTCACTGCACTAGTCATCTTGACCTACATGTCTTTGATTCCTAGGTGAGATTTCCACATTCCTATCTTATATTGATCATATTCAGATTCACATAGTTATACTACTGTGTATTGTATGATCTTGCGATGCTACCAATAACACTCGATGATGATTATTAGAGACTAATGGATTTGTAACCTTGCAAGTAAACCACTTTTCATAATAGCTTGCATTCTTAAGTTCATGATAGTTAGTTTTGCATCTTGCATATGGAGAGAGCTCTCCTTTCATCTTTCATGGACTTATTAGTCAAACTACGCTCACTTTTCGCTTCTTCCAAATCATGTCTTTCGCTTCTTGTCTTTCATATCACATAATTTTCTATTCATTTCAGGATCAAAACTGAAATCCAAGTTCACCTTGATTGTCAAAATCGCATTTCTCCTTCTTCCGCGCAGTTGCCTGACCTTTTGAGGCCTGATCCTTTGATCTTTGCTGGGGCATCTTTATTTCTTCATCCCCATCTCTCTCACCCTTCTAGTCTTTCATTCATTTCATTCATCTCTCTCTGAGGACTTGATTGGGCCATATCTTCACTGCTTGATGGTTATCCTATCATCTTTCATCTTCGATTATGATTTCTAGTAATTTGATCATGTTGCTCTTGCTCTTGCCTTCCCTCTACCTGATTTCACTTTTGATCCCGAGGGGGCAAACACATCATATCCTATCGGCTATTCTCCAAAGCATATTCTTGACCATTCCATTTGCTCTGATCGATCTATCTTTGCACTTGACATGTTAGTTCTCATCTCGAGTTCTGACACTATTCATCTCTTTCCTAAGTGTTCAGTATTGTCACTACCAGGCTGACCATGCAGGATTTGCTATCTCTCTGCACTTCATACTTTGGAGTCAGATCTCTATCTATTGCCTTCTTGGATGATCTATTCTTTGACGTAATGTGTTCCCAGATCAATCACACATTAGTCAAAGAGGGGCAAATGTAATCACCCAAAAATGGTCACCTAGACTATTAGCCCCTTGCTAGCATTATTTGCTAAAATCATCAATTGCTTATTCTTGATCAAATCCTAATTCTATCATTTATTCAATTATTTTCTATGGGCTAACCATTTTATCCTAAGTCTTTATTTATTTAAAAGGAATTTCCTCCCCTTTTATTAAATAAAAAGCCCCCACCTTTTCCTCTTATCCTAAGTTGCACAAATAAAGCATTATTCTTATTTTATAAAAATAAGAAAAGACCTTTTTGTCTCATATGGGGCACAAAATTCAACACTTATTTCTCATTGGAGGAAACTTGTACACATGGATTGCTCCTCTTTCAAGCTCCACCCTTGATTAAATCTTTTGCCTCTTAATCTCCATGGTCCATTCCTTTTCAATTCCTTTAAAAGGATAGCTCTCTTCTCATTCTAGATCCCCAAATTTTTATGCTAATCTTATGCTATAGGATTTCTTGGAGACTTTGGAGCTTTTGGAGACCTTCTTGCATCTAGCTTTCATTCTTGCATCATAGCTTAGTTTCTTTCATTGCATTCTTAATATAGTTTCCTTTCATGCTCTAGATTAACTCACATAGCTTAATTAGCAAGTATTTGTAATACTTCTATTTTTCCTTTCATAGCTTAGTTTGCATTTTCATTTCTAAGCATTGCATTGCATTTCCATCTTGATTCTTGAGGATATTGGAATTATTGCCCTTGTCTCATTGAATCTCCCATTGCATGGTTTACTAGCAAGGTTATAGGCTTAATAGCTCTAGCTGAGAGCATTCTTAACACCCTTGCACTCCATGCCTAGGGAGCTCTAGGTCACTTTCCCAAGGTTTCCCATTCATGGATTCTCTTGGAAGAAATGACTTAGAGAAGTGCACATTCTAGTGTGTACACATATAACCTTGTTAAAGGTACAATGGGGAATGCACATGCATTCAGGATCATTTCCTTGAGCTCACTGCTCAAATACAAATGAGGGAAACAACCCAAAATACAACTATGAGTACAACCCCAAAATGGACTACAATCCATTATGGACAAAAATCCACTAATTTTGTGAGTTGACTGATAGCATCTCAGACATGCTAATACAACTCTGGAAGACAAAGCCATAGGTGACTTTATGGAAGTCAAAGCCATAGGTGATTTTTTTAAATATGAAATTATTTTAGATTCCACTCATACCTCTTTACACATCCACTGATATCACTTCATCCAACATCTCACACACCCATACCATGTCTTCGCAATTAAAAATAATTTTATATTTTAATACATTACATCAACTCATTACAACAAGGTCGGTCATGGACCTAATTACAAAACATTACAAAGAGTAATACACAATCCTCAATGTGATCCAATACATGTTGGCTAAGACATAGCTAGGATCAAAATCTCCATCCACGAACAAGCTTCAATCCAAAGATCACACCTCAAATCTTCACAACACAATAACTCACCAGTTTGGCTAAGAACACCAACACACCACAAGAAAGTCACTAAATTTGATCACTCATCCAAATGTGATCCACCAACACAAATAAAACATGATCTAGAAAAATCAACAAGCAACATGAATTGCTACAACAACACAAACATCTTTGTTTCAGAATTCACATATGTCTCTGCACTGTTCATCAAAAACACTAAACATCAACCTCTATCACTCAAAAAGAATAGTTTTCCATAATACAAATCACAAACCATCTGAGATAAGAACACACATCCGTGTTTTGAACTCACCACCAAGTTAGCAAGCAACGATATTGCATAACCGATCCTCACCGATCCAAAAACTACAACATTGTCTCCACTGAAATAACCATAAAAGTTGTCTTTTGATAAATCAATCACAACTTCCTCAAATCATACAATTAACCTATGCAAGTTTAAAAAAATCAAGTATAGATGCTCCAAAACACATCTACAACTTCACAACAACTGATATCAAATACACTATCCACGTTGAACCAAAACTTCAACTGAACAAACTAGGAAATTGTCAATAATAAAGAAATATGTTGACATCAATGAGAAAACATTAATGCCAACACATATATGCATGAAATATCCAACAATCCCCCCATTTTGAATTGATTGAAACATGTGATGTGAAAAACCAAATCAATGCACAAAGAAACTATCAACCTCAATACATCAACTAATCCCCCCAAGTCTGATACTTCTCTTCCAAAGGGCTATCTCTCCCTTGATTCTCTCTATTTTTCACATGACTCTCTCTCCCCCTTTGACATCAATGATAAAAGACACATATATGCACTAATTCATAGAGGCCAAAAAAAAATTATCTCATTAAAAATCTGAACAACATACCAACTAACCCCCCTAAGGACTAGTCCCCAAAAAGCATCAATCCGGAAAGAAAATAATCTTTTTGAAAGCACTAAACCGATGCAAATCTATGCATCTCTAGCTTTGATCAGGAGGGTCTATCACCCCAAGCTTACCTCAGAGATACTCAAAAGCATCCTTTGGCAAGGGCTTCACAAAAATATCCACAATCTACTCTTTTGTAGGCACATATTCAAATCTGAATTCCTTTTTATTCACCTTATCCTTCAAGAAATGATACTTTATAGAAATATGTTTTATCTTTGAATGCAGCGTAGTGTTCTTTGAAATATTGATAACACTTGAATTGTCACAATAAATAAGAATAGGCTCACCAAAGCTTGTTATGATATCTTCCAACATTTTCCTCATCCAAACTACCTGACTATAGTTCATAGAAATAATAAAATACTCAACTTTAGCAGTAGATTGAGATATACAAGTTTTTTTCTTAGAAGACTAAGAAACTAACTTCTTTCCCAAGAAGAGTGATCCACATGTAGTACATTTGTTGTCATTGACATTACCTGTCCAATCTGCATTAGTGTAAACACATAATGTAACATCATCATCCTTAGGATACCATAGGAAATAGTCCATTGTCCCTTTCAAGTATCTAAATATCCTCTTAACAACAACGACATGTGATTCCTTCAATTCTTCTTGAAATCTTGCTACAATGCAAACAACATGTGTTATGTCTGGTCGAGTCTGATTCAAGAATAACAATCCATTGATCATTGATTTGTACCTTTTTTTATTAGCAAGAGGATAATCATCATTCTTTGTTAACTTTCAAATAGCAACCATAGGGGTTCCAACATGTTTGGAATCATCCATTCCAAATCTCTTCAACAATTCCTTCACATACTTAGACTATGATATGAAAATCCTTTTTTCTAATTGAGTAATTTGAAGACCAAGAAATAATTTCATCTCACTTATCATTGACATCTCAAATTCATTTTACATCTCATCGGCAAAATCCTTACTCAACTTATTATTTCCACCAAAAATGATATCATCCACAAATACTTCAACAATCAAGACATTTTCATGATCTATTTTGAAACACAAATTACAGTCATTGATCCTTTACTAAAATCAAGCTTCAATAAATACTTATCTAACCTTTCATACTAGGCTCCAGTGCTTGTTTCAATTCATACAAGGCTTTCTTCAACAAACACACCATGTCACCTTGATTAGTCAAAGAAAAACCATCAATTTGTTCAATGTATACTTCCTCTTCCAACTCTCCATTGAAGAATGCAAACTTAACATCCATCTTATATACCTTGAAATATTTGTAAGTAGCATATGCAAGAAAGATTCTAACTACTTCAATTATAGAAATAGGAGAAAAAGTCTCATTAAAACAAATACCTTTCATCTATGAATATCCTTTGCAAACCAATCTAGTTTTGTTCCTTACAACTTCACCATCTTCATTCAACTTGTTTTTAAAAAACCCATTTTGTTCTAATCACATTCTTGTCCTCCAATTTGGGAACTAAGATCTATGTTTTCCTCTTCAAAATTTGTTCCATCTCTTCTTTCATTGCCTTAACCCAAATTTCATCTTTTCAAGCTTCATTAGCATATTTAGGTTCAACTTTAGAAATCAAACGAATTTCATTTATGATTCTAGCATGTTTTCCTTTAGTCATGATACCTTGATCTCTATCACCATTAATCTAATTTTTTGAATGATTTAATCTTACATACCTTGGAGTATTCATATTTTCTTTTGTAGCAGACTCTTGAGTTTCCACTTTTTCTTCATCAATGACTTCTTCATTCTGTTCTACTGATCCACTCTGATTCTAATTTGAATTCTTCACTTTGAACAATATTATTTTCTTCTTCATCATCTGACTTATAATTGCATGAGTTGACCTGTTTCTAATAATTCTCATCAACTCTCACATTAGCACTCTCCACTATCTTTCTCAATTGATTGTTAAAACATTTATTAATTTTTATATTTATAGAATAACCAAAAAAGATACTTCATTATGGGGACATAACCATACCATATTTCATAAGGAGTCTTACTAGTACCATGCTTTATCTAAACTCAGTTCAATGTGTAGACTGTAGTACTCACGACTTCTCTCTAGTACATCTGAGGCACACTCACTTACATCATCATAGTTCTTGCAGTTTCAAGAATAGATATGTTCCTTCACTCTGTAATTCCATTCTACTAAGGGGTTCAAGGAGATGACATCTATCTCTTTATTCCATTCTCTTCACAGTAAGCATTAAATTCTCCTGAAGTAAAATCTCCACCTTTTTGTAATCTCAAGCATTTCAACTTCAATCATGTCTCAATCTCAACCATAGCTCTAAAGATCTTGAATTTGTCAAAAGCTTCAGATTTTTCATTAAAAAATGTAACCCACATCATCCATGAATAGTATGAAATATTTGTCACCATAATAACTCCTAGTTCTAGTAGGACCACATAAATATGTATGCACCAAATGTAACAACCTACTTGAAGAATATATCTTGCTTTTAAAAGTAGATCTTGTTATCTTTCCCAACTCGCATTCCTTACACATAGCATTATCAAGCTTCATCAATCTAGGAAAATCTCTTACAACATGTGTAGTACTTATCTTCACAATTTTATCAAAGTTTACATGACAAGGTCTCTTATACCACAACCAACTATCATCAATTCTAGCAATCAAACATTTATCCTTTGTACTATTCAAATGAAAAACATTACCTCAAGTATTGGTTCCTAATGCAATCTCATTTCCAAAGCTTCCTTTGATTATGCACTTTCCATCCGTGAATTCCAACATGTATCCCTTACCAACAAGTTGTCCAACACTTAAAATATTATGCTTTAAACCTTAAACATATAAGACATCATCAGTATATTCTTGCCATGAAGTGCAATTGAACCTTTGTCTTTGATAAACAAGGAGTATTGTCATCGAATCTGACAACACCACAATACCTTTCCAATTTCACAAATTTGTTCTTATCCCAAGTCATATGATGCAAACAACTATTGTCTATTACCCATTCATCTTTTTCCTCAACATGTGCAGCTAGGGCTTTCTCTTCATTCAAGAAAGTAGGATTCTCATCTCTAATAGCAATAAAGACAATCTCTTCTTCACTCTTCTCAAACTCATCATCAGTCACACCCTCACTAGCATAATAACACTTCTTATGATAAATTTAGGCTGAAATTTTCTAGGCTTATGCTTTGGTACTCTCTTAGGACATCTAGAAGAAAAATGATCGATCTTATTGCAAGCAAAGCATTTCAAGGGTAGCTTCCCTTCATACTTATCTGCACCTTTAGGAAATCTATTTGCAATCAAGGCTTCTAGCTATTCCATATTTCTTTCCTCTTTTTCAACCTCTTCTCATTCCGTATCATATGTAGATCTAAACTTAAATGTACTTGAAGAACTCTCACCAGAATAATAATTTGGCTTATCCTTAGAGATAGTATCTTTAAATAGAGATTCATACTTAGGAATATTATTATTAAATCTAGTCATTTCAAAAGTAGATAAACTTACTAATTATAGAATCGCTTGTCACCTTAGTAAGGGTTCTAATTTCTTCAATTGCAACAACTTTGTTGTCAAAAGGAGGAAAAGATCTTAGAATTTTAGAAACAATCTCATCTTCATCCAAAGTTCCACCAACACTTCTAATTCCACAAACAATTTCGGTCACCTTCTGAACATAGGCTTGAATATTTTCATCTTCTCTCATCCTCAAGGATTCTAGCTTCCCTTTAAGACTCTGAAACTTTTCTTTCTTCACATAGGAGTCTCCTTCATGTAATGCTTTAGGTTTTATCCATACCTCATGTGTAGTTTCCAACTCCATGACATTTTTATATTCGACATCTAATAAGGCACTCAACAAGGCTTCCTTGGCTCTCATGTTACATTTGAATTATGTCTTCTCATTATAAGTAGAAATAGATAGATCTACATGAGGCTTGTAATATTTCTTTGTAACATCCCAATATTCTTCTCCAATTCATCTCAAATGTCTAATCATTCTACCCTTTCATAAAGAATAATTGGTTCCATCAAATCTCAAACTATCCTTCTTAAAAGCTTCCATCCCAGATCACCTTAAGTAGTTAAGCTTAAAAAAGAGGATCTATCTCTGATACCACTTGATAGAAATAAGGTAGCACTCACAACTAAGAGGGGGGGGTGAATCAATTGTGTCCAAAATAGTTGTGAAAAAATTAGAACTTACCAATGCTTAACTTCCTTACTTAGATGTTTAAAGATAAACATGAAACAACTAAACCAACATCACAAGAACACATCACACCAAAATTCTTGTGTGAAAACCCGGTTAAGGGAAAAAACATGGTGGGGATCAAACCCACTAGATGATGTACTAGCACGTATAACCCTGTTAAAGGTACAATGGGGAATGTACATGCATTCAGGATCACTACCTAGAGCTCATTGCACAAATACAACTTAGGGCAACAACCCAAAATACAACTAGGGCTACAACCCCAAAATAGGCTATAATCCACTGATTTTCTAAACTAACTGATAGCATCTCAGACATGCCAATACAACTCTAATGAAGTACAATTCTATTTTGTATTTATTTTAGATTCCACTCATACCTATTTGCACATCCAATGATATCACTTCATCCAGCATCTCACACACCCATACCATGTCTTTGTAATTACAAATGATTTCATCTTTTAATACATTACATCAACTCATTACAACAAGGTTGACCAGGGACCTAATTACAGAATATTACAAAGAGTAATACACAATCCTCAATGGGATCCAAGACATATAAGCTAAGACATATTTATGACCAAAATCTCCATCCATGAACACACTTTGATCCAAAGATCATGCCTCAAATCTTCACAACACACTGACTCACCAGATCGACCAAGAACACTAACACACCACAGATAGGTCATTGAATCTAATCACTCAGCCAAATGTAATCCACCAACATAAATAGAACATGATCTAGAAACATCAACAAGAAACATGAATTTCTATGACAACAACACAAACATCTGTGTCTTAGAATTCACAACTGTATATGCACTGTTCATAAGGAACACTAAACATCAACCTATGTCACTCAAAAAGAATAGCTTGTCAGCATCCAAATCACGAACCATCCAAGCTGAGAACACACATCCATGTTATCAACTCACCACCAGGTTAGCAACCAAAGATATTGCATAACTGATCCTCACCAATCCAAAAACTATAACACTGTCTCCACTGAAATAACTAGAAAATTGTCTTTCGATAAATCAATCATAACTTCCTTAAATCATATAGTGAACCTCTGCAACTTAAAAAAATCAAGTACAAAAATTCTGAAACACATCTACAGCTTCAGAGTAATTGATATCAAATACATTATCCATGTCGAACCAAAACTTCAACTAAACAAACTAAGAAACTATCAAGAATAAAGAAATATGTTAACATCAATGACAAAACATTAATGCCAACCCATATATGCATGAAATCTCCAACACATTAAATGTAATAAATGACAAAATACTAAGAGATAATTTTTGCCTCTTCCAAGTGTCCACTTAGAGAAGCCCAAAGGTCATTCATTTTTATTTTCCTATGCCATTAATTATTACATTCTAAGTCTCCACATGTACAAAAAAAAATATTTAATATTTGTGTTCATAACCCACCTATAGTGTTGCTAATGGAACCCATGACCCCTTATGAATGTATTACAAACAATATGAGAATAAATATTACAAATTATTTTCTCAATACATCTTAAGTGTCTTAGGACACTTTCCAAGGATGTTGGAACCGTGCACTATGACATAGAATTAACAAGATGGATGGCACCTTGATCCTAACATTCTCCCAATTCATATAATACATTATAAATACCCCATAGGAATCACAAACAAAGGAAAAAATAAAACTACACTTGACTCAAAAGAAAATCTAGACATAATAAAACTATAACATGTAACTCTCTTGGAGGCCAAACAATAACTTGGGACTTTAACGAGTGAAGCATCTTGATAAAGGTTTTGAGTATTTTTTGTTTCTCTCACTGATGATAATTTTTGCACATTATTCACAACATTAATATGTCCAATATACATCCATAATTAGGAAATCATAATTAATAACATCACTCATTAATTTTTGTATGATCAAATATCATAATTTAATTGGTGATAATTCATATAATTTATGTTCTACTGATTTTACTACAACAATTCAAATCCATCTTTAAGAAGACTAAAATTATAAAAGTTAGATATATCATTTGTTTATTCTACCCAATTTCTCTTCAAATAATTTAATTATTACTAAATATTATCATTTAACAAGATATTAAACACATATTTATTACCACCTCCACTCACCACATGTCCACTTTTTAGTTTAGTTAGTGTTACCTTCACTTGTAATTTCATATGATTAGCTAAAAATCCTCTTGAGCCGCTTGAAGATTTTAGTCCCACTTACATGTAGTATACTCATCAAGAGAAATAAAACTCGTCAGTAATTCCTTGGACTAAAGTTGGACATAGCATCATCATTACTTTTTTTAAAAACATTTTTTTTGATAACTAAGGGGTGTCCCCATGACCCATCTCAACATTTAGGGGTGAGAAAGAGTGAGAGTAATCCCTTGAGGATGCACATGTTTACCTGAAAACCATGTGCATCGGTTAAATCCGAGGAGTCAAACTTGAGACCAATGGGGAGCAAACTCATGGCCCAAGATAACTTTTCTATCCAAAAACAACATTATTCCTTACTTTAAGTTCAATCAAATTCACACATTATAGAATGTTTCTTGAAACAATTTAAACTTAAAAAAATAACTTCCTACTATGAAAATGGTAGATATTTATCAATCTAAATTGATAATAATAAAAAAATCATTTCAATTATATAATCCAATGTTTTACAATTAGAGGGTCTAAGACATAGTCATTTGAATTCATTAGCATCATTAGAATATAAAGCATGCAATGAGGTACAAGATCTACAATTTTTTCTTATAAACAATTTATAAATGAATATGTGAATTTCTTGTGAATAGAAAAATATGTTTTGTATACAGTGATTAAAGCGTGAGAGTTAAAGTAAAAGATTAAGTCACAAGACTCACCATTGTGTCCAATGATAATCACAACACATGAAAACTAGATTACATAGTTTATCAATTGATTTGGCTAGCTAGCAATAATGATAATCACCAAGAAAAAATGAGTTCTAATAGTCACACATAAGTTTGATCCTTAAAAAAAATAACACATGGGACCTAGTATCATTATCTAATGGATGAAAGACCATTAGATGTAAATCAGTGTTCAAAAGAAAAATACAATCTAATAGAAATGTTGAGAAATACAAGACAAGATTGGTTATAAAGGGTTATTTCCAAGTTGAGGGAATAGATTATGGTTATATTTTCCCCCGAGTAGAAAATATGATATCCATTAAATTTTTATTGCCTCTTGTTGTAGTGTATGATCTTGCAATCAAAAAGATGAATGTGAAGGCATCATTCCTTCATGGTAATTTGGAGGAAGATATTTCTATGACATAGTTGGAGATCTAAAAGGTAAATAATATGGTGTTTATAAGTTAAGAAATCTTTGTATGGTGTTAAGAAATCTCCTAGAATATGGCACCAAAATTTAATTCTTTTATGTTAAATTTGGAATTTTTGAGATCTAAAATAAATCATTGCATCTCTTATAAGATATAAAATAATACGTTTCTTTGTATTAAAGATTATATGTTTTTTGTATTAAACAATAGCAAAACAAGGGTGTTGGCCCTACAAAGATATACCCAAAAATGCCATTTACAACAAGGTTAAACCATACCATTAATAACAGATAACAAAATAGTTAGTAACCCACATCAAGAGTGGGTAGACAACTCACCCAGAACATGGGGAGGAGAATGATAAATTAAAGAAGAATTTTTCCTATGCCCACAAACAAGCATCCAGATAGTACTATCACTAGGATTCCCACCACAAGAGGGATCAAGTGATGGAACCCTCATTGTTGGTTCTTGAAAATGAATGAATAGTTGGGCTTAATACCTCAACTTAAGGACAAGTTTTCCTAACTAGTAGTTAATGAACTTATTATCAAGACTCGTTTACTAGTCAAACCAGGGATGTATACTTGAAATGTTATAGTACAATATATGCACTAAGAAGCTTTGAAGCCATGCTAAATAGACTTTAACTAAAGAGATTATGAATTAAATGTTATAAGGGAAGTGCACAAATAATCTTGTTTATAACTTCCTATTGAAAAACTCAACGTAAACTCATGTTAAAAGATGAATTCTTCAACTAACCAAACTAACTCTATTTCTCTTCTTTGGCTAAATGAACATCTAAACTAAATTAAACTACATAAAATAAGTAAAGGTTTCCCCACCAAGTGGGCCCCCTTGGATGAGTACTCATGATTAACAACTATGACCTCAAAAAGTAAACATCCAAAACATTATCATTCCATTATATTGATAACACATAAATGATAAAACTATTTCGTATTCAAAAAATAAAACTATAAGAGTTTATCAGATTGCTCAACCAACCATTTCTGAAGGAAAAAATGTGGAAGAATTTATAGAAAGAAAAGACTGGAAAAAACTAACTAAATTAGCACCTCAATCCCTAAAATCCAGAGAGAGTGCTTTTATTAGAAATTGGAAACTACAGATAACTCAAAGTAGAAAAGAGCAGACTTTGTCCAACCATAATTTGAACCAAATCTTCTCCTAAATCTTCTCTATAATCAGACATGTAAAATAGTTTGGAAAGTAAATGCTTTCCCAACTGATTTGAAGGGGTCTTTCATAAGAAAGATAGATAGATTGTTGTTTATGACCTTGTTAACCGCTTCCTTGTTTGTTGTGCTTTGACTTCTTTAAATATCTTGTTGAAATTTCATGCACTGTGACTTATTCAATAGCTACACCTAGAAGATTAGTACCACAAATATTCATGTTCAAGCATTAATATATCAAACACAATAATCCTGATAATATTTCATTAAAATATATATCTATATTGCACTTATAAGGATGACAGTTTTATCACAAAGGATATTATCATAACAAGATTGGTTATCATCAAGTCACAAAAAAATTCTTAGCAAAATAATACAAAACTTCATAGTCCAAATGCTTATAATAGTAAAATAGAGTCCAATCAACACAAAAGCATCTAATAAAAAAAACATAAATGGGGCTCATTGCACTCATTGTAAGACTATTAGCACATAGGACTGAGTGTTGGCAAGTCAGTTCATCGTCATCCAAAGGTTTGATCAAAGCAGGAGAAAAAGACAGAGAAGGGTCCACGCGGCCAGAGGGGGTTGCATCAACAACAAGAGGTGGAGTAAGATCCATCGGGTTTGAGGAGGCCAAATCAACACCAAGAACATCATCCCGAGGGGAGTCATCAAAGGAAGAATTAGAAGCCATAATACTCAAGTGATCATCATTAGAGTCCTTGCACCAAGTGGTAGCTCCTTTATGACGTGAGAGAGAACAATTAGTTGACAAGTGACTAGTAGATAAGTATTGATGACATCAAAAGGGAAGGCCCTCATAATCCAATGACTAATTTCATGGCCTATACCCAACCATGAGAACCACATTCCTAGGAATGGGTGTGGAGATGTTAATGTCAACCACAATGTGTGCAAAGCTAGAAAGACACATGGTGGCTATGGTGTCATCCACCTTTAATAAATAACCAATAGTTTTTCCAATGGCCTCAAAACAAGAATTTTCCTAGAAATGAAGGGGAATATTAGGAAGAAGAACCAACATTGGGCACACACTAAGTGGTTTAGTAAGAGGGTTGAAGGTGACTATTCAGGGTTTGGCATAAAGAGAGCGAGTCCTCCAAGCCCATAACTTGCTAATCACCAGATCTTGGTCATCAAAAGAAATAAAAAGAGAAAAAGAATCTTCTTAGCACAAGGGAAAATCTCAATGTTACTGGAGGCTATGGGTCTCCAAGAATATGTCACCCAGTGATGAAGGTTTAGAAGAGAAGGAAAGAAACCAAAAAATCTACAAACCCACCCACAATTTTTTTAGAAGTCCACATTGTCCACCACATCAAGGCCACACACTACCACAAGGTAGATCTTGGCACATGCAAGAGATCAAGATTTATCCGTTGAAGGAAGAGAGACAACAGATCTAGAAACACGAGTAAAGCTCTATCCATAAATAGTAGAGATTAGTGGGGGACCCCACATTAGCAACATTATTAGAGCCAATAGTAGGCCTCTCAGAAGAGTATCCATTGAGCACCACTCCAACATAAACACCCATGCAAACAAGGCCCAAATTAGATTGAGTGACACCCAACACACCCTTACCACAAATAGAAACACAATTAACACCCAACACCCCCACCTAAGAAATTGATGAAGACCTCAAAAATGCTCCAACAATAGTTGAATTCAAATTGTAGGGTGGACAGGAGTTGACAGTGGCAAACGACTTGATATGCTATTTTTTGCTAATGGGAAATATGTAATTTATGATTTGGTGTCTCAACTTTTGACATAGTTTGAGATGGAGGACTTAGGTCTATCCATGTGCATCTTACCTGGATGGATATTATAAGAGTTAGAGTGAACAAAAAGCTTTGGTTAGGCTAGATTAAGTATGTGAACTCAGTGTTGGATAAATTCAACATGATATATTGTAGGCTATTGTATGTTGTACCATTATGATGGGATAAATTTATCTGTTGAGTAGTGTCTAATTTCTCCTAGTGAGATGGAGGATGTGTGAATAATATCTTATGCTATTGAAATTGAGAGATTGATGTATGCTATAGTTTTTACAAGACTAAATTATCCAAATAGTGAGATTCTTTAACCAATTTATGGCTAATCCTAGATGAGTACATTGGGATGCCTATGAAGAGGGTCTTCATGTATTTATGAGGTACCTTTGAGTATTCCTTATGATATCATGTTTATCCTACAATACATAGACATTATATCTGGTATTCATGGATTTGTTGATTTAGATTGGGCTATTGATTCAATGGAAAACAAAATCATTGGTGGATATGTTTTCACTATGTTATATGGTGCAATATGTAGGATGAGTAAGTGACAAGTTATGATCATAAGTAGAGTATGTGGTAGAAAATCATGCTTGTAATAAATCCATCTAGATTAAAATATTGTGTTCATATGTTGGGTTAGAGGAAAGAACCATTATATTTCATAGTGAAAATTGGAGTGTCATATATCTCACAAAGAGCCCAACCTTTCATGCAAGGATGAAGAACATTGATGTCTAGTACCATTTTTCATAAAATAGTGGAGGATGGGAGGATATGATATTGTGTACAATAAAAAATGGAGATCAATGGGGTTGACCTTATTTCCTATTGCACATTAGGAAGGAAGATGACCCACTAGGCTTGAATGGGATCAAGCACTTAATGGGTATCATTGATCCTTCAATAATATAGAAACTTGATTAGAGAGATGTGATTGAATGATGCAAGATAGAGGAAAAAACAAAATAAAATGACAAGTTGAAGAATGCACAAGGTAAAGTGTCCTTAAGGAAATGAACAATCATATCAATTCCTTCTACCATAATATCATTGTCTTTCACCAAGGTACCCTCATGGGGGTGATACATATCAAGAGAATAATCAACATCATATTCTAATGGTTCATCTAATATAGGGAGATCATTGAGAGAATTATTATTGTCCTGCCTCAATATGTCCTCAAGAGAAGAAGGGTCCTTACGAGAGGAACACGAAACTAGTCTATAGAAAATATTCATTATGAAGAAACCAAATTGAAAATGACATGTACAAAATGTACATGACACTATATGTATTTTTAATATTTTTTCCAATGCAAGTGCATAGACAAGGAATGAAAGGATGAAATGAAACAACACAAATGAAATGGTTTCTAACTAGGTTCATAAAAAATGTAACCACAATGCATGAAATGAAATTTTTTTATTGTTTTGAAACATGGAAATAAAATTTACAAGAATGGACTAGGTCTCTAAATGGATGAAATGAGAGACAACAATATGCAAATTTTATGTCCTTGTTGCAAATGAATGCATAAAATGAAACAATGCAATGCATACAAATCAATTATAAACACCAAATCAGAAGTGGAAATGTTAAGAAATAGGTTCACTAAAATGTACAATAAGAAATGGGGATCAATGGGATCAACCTTATTTCCTACTACACATTAGAAGGAGGTGTTAGGATTAACAAGGCAGAAATAACAATTACATGCAAATATAACCAATATCAGAAAATAATAAACCACACAGAAGAGAACACAAGACACAAAGATTTAACATGGTTCACCCAATCCCTGGGCTACATCCACCAACAACGAGTCCAATATTTTATTATTTAGTGATTACAACCTGATTACAATCCATAATCCCCTTATAGCTCAATTCCGTTGGAAGTACTAAAATGATACATAATGAAATCCCTAACCCTAAGCCATATTATACAATATTTTTCCTCTTTAGGGTTAGAATGAGTTACAATCATGTCAGCCCAAAAAATAGCCAAAAATATGTAAGCCTCAAAAAAATTCACGGCTACGCCCCCGAACCCCCACTCTTGGGGGTTGCTGCCCCCAAACCCCCGCTCGAGGCCCGGCCCGGCCCCGAACCCTGGTGAAGGTAGGAGGAATAGTGTACAGTACTTTCCTGATCAGTCACCACAAGATAACAATCTCTCACTTGGTGACTGATCAGTATCCACACTAAAAAACCTCCCACTTGGAGACTGATCCTGTAGCAATACTGCTACCATATGAGGCTCCCACTGGATCGAACCACGCTGGACTTAGTTGTTCCTTTATTCTGTTCAATCTAGAAGACCAACCAAAGATGAACATGAGTTCAACTTCTCCCTTGTTACTACCTTTGTAAACATATATGTTGGATTATCATCTGTATGAATCTTTTCCAGCTTTAACTACCCATCATTTAAAACTAACCAAATGAAATGGTACCGTAACTATATATGTTTTGTCTTTGAGTGCAAAGCAGAATTCTTCACAAGATGAATAGCACTTTGGCTATCTGTATGTAGAAAATTATCCGTCTGTGGATGTCCCAATTCTTCCATGAAGAATTTAAGCCATATCATCTCTTTGGCTGCCTCTGTAGTAGAAACATACTCTGCCTCTGTAGTGGATAAAGCAACCACCTTTTGTAGTCGAGAAATCCAACTCACTGTTGTCCCACCAACAATAAATACATAGCCTATAGTACTCCACCTGCTATTTATATCTCTTGCCAAATTTGAGTCAACATAGCCTTGTACAACAGTAGTAGATCCCCCAAAGTGTAAACACTTACAGGATGTACCTCTCAAATATCTGAGAATCCATTTGACTGCATTCCAATGCTCAATACCAAGGTTACTCATATATCGGCTAATGAATCTCACTGCGTGTGCAATATCTGGCCTAGTGCATACCATAGCATACATTAAGCTCCCTACAGCTGAAGCATAAGGTACCTTGGACATTTTAGTCTCTTCTTCTGATGTCTTAGGACTCATCTCCTTAGTCAATTTCAAATGACCAGGCAAAGGTGTGCTGACAGCTTTGGCGTTCTCCATAGAGAAATGTTGCAACACCTTCTCAATATAATCAGCTCGAGATAAAGACAACTTCCTATTTTTCCTATCTCTAAAAATTTTCATACCAAGGATTTGTTTTGCTGCCCCCAAATCCTTCATAGCAAATGAATGTGCTAACTATTGTTTCAACCCTGTAATGTGATCCATGTTAGACCCAGCTAAAAGCATATCATCAACATATAGACATAAAATAATGTAGTTGTCATCATCCAACCTCTTAAAATAAACAAAATGGTCAGAATGACACCGACTGTATCCATGTTCATTCATAAAAGTGTCAAATTTGATATACCATTGCCGAGGTGCTTGCTTCAAGCCATATAAACTCTTCTGCAATCTGCACACCAAATTCTCCTTACCCTTGACCTCAAATCCTTGTGGTTGTACCATATATATTTCTTCATCCAAATCACCATGAAGAAAAGTTTTTTTAACATCAAGCTACTCTAAATAGAAATCTTTAGTAGCCACAATACTTAAAACAGTATAGATAGAAGTAATTTTAACAACTAGAGAAAATATCTCATCAAAATCAATACCCTTTTTATGTGCAAATCCTTTTACAACTAACCTAGCTTTAAATATTTTCTTACCTCCACCCTCTTCTTTTATCATGTAAACCCATTTATTCTGTAAAGCCCTTTTACCTGCAGGTAACTTACATAAATCTCATGTTTGATTTTGCAACAAAGAGTCAATTTCATCTATCATTGCAGATTCCCACTGAATCTTTGTATCCACCTGCACAGCTTCATTATAACATTCAGGTTCACTAGCATCTGTTAATAAAATAGAATACAAAGAGGGAGAGAATCTGTTTGGAGGTCTACTTAGCCTTGTTGACCATCTAACATTCAGTGGGGTGTGTGGTATTTTTTGTTGTTGTTGTTGCGAAGCATAAGGAACTACTGGAACATCATCTTTTGGAGTATCATCCAGTACTACATAATCATTTTCTTTCTTCTCATGCTGCAACAACAAATCTTTGTACAACACCTTCTCATTGAATATGACATCCCTACTTCTTACAATTTTATGATTTTCAAAATCCCAAAGCCTATAACCAAATTCATCAATGCCATATCCAACAAATACACATTTCTGTGACTTAGCTTCTAGCTTGGTTCTATTTTTAGAATCTATATGTGCAAAAGCTTTACAACCGAAGGTTTTTAGAAAAGAATAACTCACCTTCTTACCACTCCATGCTTCCTCTAGAATACCACAGTCCAAAGGAGTAGAGGGGCCTCTATTGATTAAATAAACAACAGTGTTCACAGCCTCTACCCACATGTTTTTGGGCAGCCTAGCATGCAACCTCATACTCCTTGCACGCTCCAGTATTGTCCTATTCATGCGTTCAGCCACTCCATTTTCTTGTGGAGTCCTTGGTACATTTTTTTGCCTAGAATACCATTAGAGGAACAATAATCTTCAAATTATGTGCTGCAATACTCACCACCATTATCAAATTTGAGACATTTTAACCTTTTACCAATCTCATTCTCAACCAAGCATTTCCATTTCTTAAAAGTTTGAAATACATTAGATTTTTTTCTAAGGAAATAAATCCATACTTTTCTTGTTGCATCATTTATAAATGTAACATAATACAGGGAGCCACCAAGGTAAGATACCTAAGCTGGTCCCCATACATCTGTATGCACAAGCTCTAATCTCTCATTTTTCTTTTCCTTCCCACTCTTTACAAAACTAACTCTCTTTTGTTTTCCATAGGCACAACTTTCACAGAAATCCATATTGACACATTTCAAACCAGGTAAAACTTTCTTTGAATTAATTAATTTCATACCTTTTTCACTCATGTGCCCGAGTTTGTTGTGCCAGAGTGTTGTGTCAAAACCTACAGCAACAATATGACGTTCTTCCTACTCAACTGCAACCACTGTTCCTGAACATTCATTATCTTCTAAAACAATTAAAGTAGAAGGAACAGTATGTCCTATACAAAGATATAAGGTGCCTACTTTCACACCTTTTTCTACTACTAAGGAACCTTTTGAAACCTTCCAATTTCTATCATTAAAAGTAACTGTGCAACCCTCATCACCTAGTTGCCCTACTGAAATTAAATTCCTACCCAGCCTTGGAACATGTATTACCTCTTGTAGTAGCCAATCATTCTCATTCTGCAACTTAATCTTAATTTTTCCCTTTCCAACTATCTGACAGGGTTCATTATCGCCCAAGTAAACTTGCCCAAAATCCCCTTGGACATAATCAAGAAAGTAACCTCTATGGGGTGTAGCGTGAAATGAAGCCCCAGAATCTAAAACCCATGAATCATCAATACTTTCTAAAGAAAGAAGCAAGGCATCCTCTTCGGGTTTATTACTTACCATATTTGCCTCCTTGTTACCTTCGTGTTTGTCTCCTTTATTATTTTGAGACAAACAATCTTTCTTCTTATGACTTGGTTTTCCACAGTACTAGCAATCGTTTGGCCCTTTGGATTCATACCTCTTTCCCTTTGATTTTCCTCTTGATTTCCCACGATTTCCAGAGTTGTTTCCTCTCTCATTGGTTCTACCTCTGCTTTGTGTGTTTAAGACACTACCTGATGTGGATCCACCTAAGTTTTTCCTATGAATTTCCTCACTCAGAATAACACCAATAACATCATCAAATTTTAGGGTATTAGAACCAGAAACAGAGTTACTAACAGCCATTACCAAGCCATTCCAGCTTTCAGGCAAAGAACACAAAATCAAAAGAGCCCTGACTTCTTCATAAAAAATAACATTGACAGTAGTTAATTGACTGGTAACTGTATTAAACTCATTTAAATGATCAGTAACTGACCCACCTTCCACCATTTTCATATTAAACAAACGCTTCATGAGATATACCTTATTTGCAGCGGAGGGCTTTTCATACAACTTCGCTAGGGTTTTCATCAAATCTTCAGTCGTCGTTGCTTGTGTAATATTGAATGCCACCGATTGTGCTAGGCATAATCGAATACTACCAAAGGCCTTTCTATCAAGAATTGTCTAGTCCTCATTAGAAATGCTTGCCGGTTTGTTGGCTTTTCCTTCCAACGGCCGCCATAGATCCTTCTGATAGAGATAGTCCTCCATTTGCATTTTCCATAACTGAAAGTTATGCCCATTAAACTTGTCAATCTTCAACCTACCCTCATCTGCCATTTCTCCCACTCAATCATGAGACTCCCACTAAACCGTGAGATCTTCCTGCAGAGGATAACTGAAAAAACAACCTCGCTTTGATACCACTTGTTAGGATTAACAAGGCAGAAATAACAATTACATGTAAATATAACCAATATCAAAAAATAATAAACCACACAGAATAGAACACAAGACAAAAAGATTTAATGTGGTTCACCTAATCCCTGGTCTACATTCACCAACAACGAGTCTAATATTTTATTATCCAGTGATTACAACCTTATTACAATCCGTAATCCCCTTACAGCTCAATTTTGCCGCAAGTACTAAAATGATACATAATGAAATCCCTAACCCTAAGCCATATTATACAATATTTTTCCACTTTAGGGTTAGAATGAATTACAATCATGTCGGCCCATAAAATAGCCAAAAATCCCCAGTGAGGGCAGGAGGAAAAGTGTACAGTACTTTCCTGATCAGTCACCACAAGCTAACAAGAGGATGATCCACTGTGCTTGTATGGAATCAAGCACTTAATGGGTATCGTTGATCCTTCACTAATATTAAAATTTAATTAGAGAGATGTGAATAAATGATGCAAGATAGAGGACAAAACAGACAAAAATGACAAGTTGAAGAATATGCAATCTAACTAGAAAATAAACAGTTATGTACATATGCCAAAAATAGAAGACAAAAGCTACAACAGGGAAGAGGTCGCTCGGACCAACCTGTTCCCTACACTTATTGACGATTCAAATTCCAGATTGTACGTGAGGTCTTGAACTTCCTAGGTCCATTCTGGTGTGAATACCACCTATTCCTACACACATAAAACAAGGAAAATGTTTTGTAGAGAGGGGTTTGCTTCAATCAAACCCTGGTTGATGAATCAACCTTTGAAATAAAATGAAATACATTTGAAAGGAAACTATGTTGATATAAAATAGAAGCCATATCTAGAACATACATTACCTTATACCACAATCGCACAATTCTTCTTTGGATGTAATCACAAGTGTTAATGCAATAGCTTGAACTCTATACAAAAGCATAAAAGGAAATCATAAAAGACAAGCCTTGCACAATGAGTTTTGTATTTTGTTACAATGCTTGATTGAGACAGAGAATGAATTGAATAATTAAAGGCTTGAATGGATGAATTCTTATACTATGATCTTCTTCATTGATGGTGGACTCCTTTTCTTGGCCTTCTATGAGAGAAAGAATCTTGATCTGTGGAGAAGATGGCCTTGAAAACACCTTAGAATGCTTGTGAATGGTTGGATGTAAAATTGTAGGAAAGCTCATGAATTCTTACGATCCTATATCAAAATGAGGGTCTAGATAGGTTTCTTTCATACCTCTCACAATATTTTGGTAACCAAAACTCGAAAGAAGCCAACAAGAATCTAGAAATCCCGCTTAACCAATGAGATGGGCACTTGATTTGAATTTTGAGAAAATGCCAGGGAAGAGGTCTACTAGGGCGACTTCTTCCCCCAAAAAAGTGGTGAACTTGTTTTGGGAGATGAGAGTATGGGGAGATAGCTGAAAATAAAGGCAATGTAGAGATGGAGTACCAGAAATCAATGCAAAAGCCCATACATGCTAAAATGAGGCCTAATTGAACATCTAATTATAGGTGCTTACAATTTAGGATAGTATATGTTGAAAAAAGTTAACACTTTGAAAAATTTTATGGATGTACTAACAAAGCTAGTGAGAAAAGGAAACTTCAAGTGGTGCTACAAGTCTATATGACTCTTGGATCGTAGAAATTAAATAAAGATTGTTAAGCTATAAGAATTTGTAATAATTTGATTGTGGAATAATTTTGGCACCACTTTTGGGTGGTTGTAGCTTATGGTTTTCTAATAACGATTTTATGATTTTGGGTTATGTATCTCTTATATATGAGGTGTTTGAGATGGAGGCTATGTGTGGATTTTTGTAAATATTGCTAAGTTATAAGAATTCCTCCAAAGCTATAGTTGGTGATATTCATGTGAATATTTTCTCTGCAAGTGTATTGTAATCATGGTTTATTTAATAATACATTGAGATACTTTGAAGTGTGATTTTTTTATCCAAAATATTTTTTCCCACATACAATTGTGTTATGGTATCTAATATTTATTTTATATTTTTAATAATAAAAGCAGCAAAATAAGGGTGTTGGCCCTATACAAAGACATGCCAAAAAGAGCACTAAATGTGTTTCTTCTTTTTTGTAATTGTTCAAAGACTTAACTTTGCAAACACTCTCCTTATAATATTAGTGTATGAATCATTTTTGCATATGTAACCTCAACTACCAAAAGAGAGAGAAAATCCCAAATAAACAAATAAAAAGAAACCACAACAAAGAGTTCAAGAAATATTAAATTAGGCTAGTTAAAGTGTATAAAAAAATAGGGTAGGCCATGGAAAATACTAGTTGCCAGAAAGTTGAGATATAACATATAGAGATGTATGAGAACTAGACATTTCACTAAACGCCACACAATGAATGGAGAACTCTAGAATCATGAGAAAACATAGTTGACTAGAACACTGTTAGAAGTAGTGCTTGTCGCTCCACAAAAAGATCAACCTGTTAATGCCTGATACAACCAATAGACTTATAGAAGACACCAGAGGTTGTTAAATCATGTCACTAATCCCCACGAGGGACACTGGCGCACTACCAACAATTCCCCTCCTAGCATCACTTGTCATGATCTGCATGGATTAAAACCTATGACCAAGCTCTGATACCACTTGTTAGAAGTAATGGTTGTCGTTGCACCAAAAGATCAACTTGTTAATGCCCAATACAACCACTAGACTTATAGAAGACACAAGAGGTTGTTAAACCATGTCTCGAATCACCGCAAGGGATGATGACACACTACCAACAAACTCTAGGGGCGACTACTAATCAAGATATGGTTGTCAACAACTATAACCCTATAACCTTGACACTTGATAAACATAGTGGCATCCACTCTTTTTGTTGTAATCATTACTAGTACATATATAAAATTATTTTATAAATTTTTATTTTAAGGAACAATGAAATAATGTTATTTTATCTTTCAAGAAGTGATTATTAGGTCAAATTTTTAATATCTTGTTAGAAGGATGAACATTTGATACTTTTTGTAGTATTTAGATATTCAGTACTCAAAGAATCAAACCCTCTTGATTTAGACTCAAGAGTTGAAGAATATCTACTTTATCAAAGTTTATTTAAGATTTGAATCTAGCCTCATTCTTTATGATAGTCTTTATATACAACAAACATTAATTATTAATCTATTTAGAAATTAATTATTATTATTAACCAAACAAAAATCATATACCAAGTAAATATCTTGGGATTCCATTTTTTCAAGGTAATTCAAAATCTTCATTTTGGGAGGATATTTTAACTAGTATTAGAGAGAGATGTTCAGGATGGAAAGCGAGGTGGCTCACATTGGCAAGTAAAATTCTCTTGGTCAAATCATTCCTTAGCTCAATACCTAATTACATAATGTTAGTCCTTTTGGCACCGCTTGGGGTTATGAAGAACATCAATAAATGTTTGAAGGAATTTATTTGGAGAGGCGGTATGGATGACAAGAAGAAAATTCACTTAGTTTTTTGGGAAATCCTATGCAAACTGAAAGAATGTGGTGGGGCAAGATTTCATAAAATCCTAGAACAAAACATCAGCTTGGGAGATAAACTATCTTGGAAACTATATGAGAATCCCTACTCTCTTTGGGCCAAAATCATCAAGCTAAATTACCTAGATTCGGAAGCCCTAGAGAGAATTTTCACAATTCTAAACCCTCCCTCAGGTTTGATGATGTGGAACTTTATAGTCAAATGCAGATCTATCATAAAGCCCAACTTATCTTGGGTCATCAATTCTGGAGACAAAGATCTTTTCTGGTTGGATTCGTGGAATGGTCTTCCACAACTATCCTCTTATCAAAATTTGCAGGGTATTAGGCTTATTATGGAGCAGCATTGGGGTCCTAAAGTGGGAGATTATATTGTTTGGAATGAGGGTCAAGGGCATTGGAAGGACATTAATGTTCTTCCCCTATCTCAAGAGGAGAAAGATTTGATGAGGAATGTTTTGGATCAGAGGCCCATCCACACAAATGATCTACAAGATGTTCTTATTTGGTCTAAAAGAAAGAGTGGCAGATACATCATAAAGGATGGCTACAGACAACTGGTCTCTAGCTTGGACCCTTCTAACCCAATATTCGGGTTTGCTTGGCACAACGTGGTTCTTCCTAAAGCAGGGGCTTTCCTTTGGACTGTTATTTAAGATAGAATTTTGACTAGTGCTCGACTCAAATCACTGGGAATTGTAGATTTGTTTGACTGCATGTTTTGTGGTAAAGCGTTAGAAGACTCAAACCACCTTTTACTAACTTGTGACTTTTCTTATCTCATTTGGTCATGGACTCTTGGTAAATTTGATTGGCAAGGTCCTTTACCCTGTTCTCTAAAACATCTTCTTCATTAGTGGCCTCTCCTTTATCCCAATTCATTCTTTTCCATTATTTGGAGAGTAATCCCTGCTTCAGTCTCCTGGTGCATTTGGTGGGAGAGAAACAAGATCATTTTTAGAAACCAAAGATCGACAATACATCAGGTCTACAAATTGGTAGAAAAATATGTATCTGAGATGGTGATAGCATATATTTCAAAGGTGAAATGCTTATCTTCTACCTTCACTTCTTTTGATAACTTTGTTTTGAACAATTGGAAGCTCATTAACATCTCATTCAAAGGAAATCTAATTGGAAAATTATCCACTAAACAAATTAGATCTGGCATTAAATGGCATCCTCCTAACTCACCTTTTATTAAGTTGAATTTCGACGATGTGGCTAAGGGCAACCGGGGTAGATCGGGGGCTAACTTCATTCTTAGGAAAGCAGATAAATCTATTCTACAAGTAGCTTATTGTAGGATTTTGAATGGCTCTAATAATTTAGCTAAAGCTAGGGAACTTTTACATGGTGTCCGGATGGCTGTGCAACTTGGGGTCCAAGACATTCACATTGAGGGAGACTCTCAAATTATAACTTCTTCCCTCATTTCCAAAAAAATTGTCAGCTGGGAGCTTCATTATATCCTTGTGGAGGTCTGGCATTTGTTGCCTCATTTCCTATCTTACAAGATCTCCCACTGCTCAGAGAAGCGAACAAATTTGCAGATTGGCTATCTAATCGGGGTGTGGAATTGGGGAACTTTTGTATGGACTCCAATTTCTCTGTTATTTCCTGAGAAATGGTTCCAATTAATATGGAGGCTCTCCAATCATGTTTTCTAAGTGGCTCTTGAATGAGGTAAGTTTCAGACATAGGGCGCAGGATTTGGGTAATGATGTTCGAGAAAGGTGGATTTCACATGCCTTCGAAATTGTTATTTGGCAATCATGAATCTTTTCAAATAATTTCCCTTTACAAGGTGACAGTGGCCTTCTTCAAATATCGCTTCTACCCAAATGTGTATTTATGCTAAGTGTTAGTGGATTCTAAACTCTGCTGCTCATCAGTTTCATTGACATTGTGCTCATCATGAGGCTAAAGGGAAGGGAATCGTGGGTCCTTCTTCAGCTCAAGGGTAGTTTCATTACTTGGTTTTTTGGGGAAGTTTTTGTATCGAGTATAGCTTGTCTAAGGTGATAGTATGGATACAGGTACATACGTCATTTTCTATTGTCTACTTCCTTTTGGTACACATACAATGTATTGCTTTCTCTATATATGTTCAATCACAGTTACGAATGAGGGTTTTCTTCTCGCTTCTTTCCCTCAGGTGCCCTCTGAAGCACTATTTATAAAAAATAATATTAATAAAATATAATATCTTCGCCATTTTTACCCCAAAAAAAACAATCATATAATTAAATCTACCCTTAATAATATTTTAATATTAAAAAGTATTAAACTATTGCTAAATTGGTGTATTTGTTATTTATTTATCACCATTCTATTAAAATAGGGTAGATGAGAGTTCATTGTGGTATTAGCAAATTTTAACCCTAGACAAATCGTAAGGGGTTATCAAATTATTTGAATGGATTTAGCATTAATTTCTTCCTCAAAATTACTCCAAGTTGTGAAGCTTTAAACATGTAAGAGATTTATATGCTAAAAAGTCTAATAATATTTTTAAAACTAGGATAAATAGATGGTCCACATCCAAGTCATAAAGCAATAATTATATAAAATAAACCATTCATTATTGTCTTATGAATGACGCACATTCTCTTTTTATTTTTTTGCTATTTTGATACTCTTTTTCTTTCCTTTTTTTTAATTAGCACTTTTTGACTTTTTTTTGGGCAACTAGCCATACGGGTGACACGCTTTCTTAAAGTTTTATACTTACATATATTTTGGATATCTATAATTTTAACACAATAAAAAAATTGTACTTTTTTTTTAGCATATCGCTTCTTACTTTTCTACATATATTGAATATGTGGATATTTAGTATTCGATTAAAGTTTAAGAGATTGAGCTAAAGATGTTTTGAGATTTTTTTCTATGGTAAAATTGTGTTTGATATAAATTTTGAATTAGGTTTCTATAAAAATTGATTTGTGCAATTTTATTTAGAATTGATGTTTGTCAAAATTCATGTCTTTGTCTTGTCAATGGGCCCTTGGTCTGCTGGTGAAGTTGAATGGTTCTCAATGAGCCCACCAGGTATCAAGTCTTGTTGACTGCAAGGCTCCGACATCATAAGGGATGAGGTCAGGATCATGCCTCGGGGCGATTTTGGCGGTATGGATACCCCTCAGTCCTTGGCTCTTAGCCGAAAAGATTTCAAGAACGAGTGTGCTCGTATCGGGTTGCTAAACGTCTGATGAAGGGTGTTCCCCTTAAAACCACAAACACATAACAGTAACAAAGAAATAACAACAATATGCAAGAATAGAAAATTGGCTTCTTATTATCTCCACAAAAGTGGAATTACAAACTTTCAGAATTACAATATGCAAAGCCACATGGGCATTCCCTTACAATATTCTGTAGGACAAAGCCTCGAATCAATACCCAGATCTACTACCCAGAACTGTCCCGAACTACCTAAGACAACACTATAGCCTTCCTTATATAGGCAATTTTTCCACCGCCTAAGAAGGTTCCTGAATTTTTAGCCAACAAGGCCGACCAAACTTAGAATTATTTTATTTTTCATTTTATCACATCAAAGTCGGCTCAAAATAACTTTTGAAACCCAAACAGAAATTTTGAAGGAAAATTATTTTTCGTCATTTCAGGTGACCCAACTTTCAGAGACCATAAGTCATCACCCGTTGACCCGATTGACTATTATAACCCCATTTCGGAAAGGGCGCAAAGAGCTCTACAACGCTTGAATCAAGCAAGCTTTATTTAACCAAAAATTCAACCTCATCCGGGGCCTCTAAAGCCTTCAAAATTGAGTTCAAAGTTTCTGTACCCTGTTTCCAAAACTGAAAAGTTTCAATATCTTCAAAACTAGACTTGATCTAGCAATGAAACTTTACAGGCAAGCTGATATGACTAAGATGAACCTCCAACTGTGAAATCATAACATTCCAAGATCGTATGACCAACTTACTAAAAATAGCAAGTTTTCTTAAATAGCAACTCTACACAAGATAGCCCTTATTGAAAAGAAACCGAAAATATTTTTGGGTGATGCAAGATTGCTCTTACACCCAGGATGCTCCTGCATCAATGTCTATGTGGTGGGTATTCGCTAGTTAGTTGCTCACGAGATTTGTGCCTCTGTTAGGCTACCTTACAGGTCTGAACCCTCCATAAAAAAAATTTAAAAAAATCATGTCTCTTCAATACATGGTTTTTTGAAAAAATGGTTATGTTTAAAAGTAGATTAAGATTTGATATAATTAGATAAAAGTCAATTGACTTCTTTCATAATAATTAATATGAAGATAAAAAATACACCAAGCAACGATATAAATACTAATACAATTCATTATAATAATAATAAGACTAATGCAATTGTAATTAAAATGCTCTAGATGTGAATGTAATATCTACTAATAATCAATGATTTTAAATGATTTGAGGTGATGTCCTTAAATATAAGTCTAACACATACAACTCAAAGCTTTTAGTGCGCAAGTTGAAATAATTAACCATATTCTATGTGAACAACATAACTAATGCAGTGATGCTAAGTGTTGCATTCATGAAGATTGGTATAGATTTAATGACAGGTGAGTCAATTATTTGGTTGTCATTGATGTCAATTGATTGACTTAGTTTTTTCAATATGTTACCAGATGTTGTGTGAGTAAATCATGAGTTGCAATATTTTTTTGAAGTTGCTATTCTAAAGGAAGAACATGTTATGTGTTGTGATGTTAAGTTTGTAACTGCGACTTTTGATATGAAGTATTGAGTTGGTTATGTTTGAATGGAATCAAACCGGGTAATTTCTAAAACAATCAGTGACAAAGAGTAAGCGATTTGAATGTTATCTCAAATCGGTAAAGTGTTGGATGGAGCGGGCATAGGATATGATTGATAACAATGTCTAGATACTATGTTGAGGATCACGACTCGTATTGTGGACTGGAGAAGATGGTTTAGTTGACTGGAAGTAGAGTTGACTGGAAGTAGTATTGACAGAATGAACAGATAAACATGACAAAGTTCTTGAAAAGGTAATGAAGATTAGTGAATCGGTGAAGAAATCCAAAGTGGCAATGTGATCAGTGATGTTATTAGTGAAGTAGTAAGGCGATTTTGTGATTTGTGGAAAGTGTTTTGACATCACATTGCCCGAGGTATGCATTTGAGGTGGATTCTTCAAGAAGTTTCTTTTGGTCAAAAGAGTTTTTGAAATGGTTCAATTTCCAAGGTGAAATCTATATAGAAGCCAACACGAGCATAGAAAAATAGCTTATGAGTTGTTAGATACATCGTATCTTACCTAACATGATTTGGATTGCTTGTATCTCAGATCTAGGGTTTATTTTAAGTCGGTGGAAGAAAATTTATGTATTGGAAAGTTGAAAAAGGAGTTATTTGCTTATTGCGAATTGCAGAAGGGTGTGGTGACAAAGAAAGTAAAGGAATCAAGTGTGATCAAGCCAAGAAAAAGTATAGTGTGTGGAGAAGAGTTTCAGAGCTTAATAGGATCTAATCATGCAAAGGTAGTGCAATTCCACAGATCATCTTATCTATTGCTTTCTAACTGTTGTAACAGTGAATTCCCTTAACCGGGTAGATCATAATAGACTTTAGTTGTAAATCCTCTAACAAGGTGGCATTCGTGTTGAATGTTTAAAGTCCTATAAAAAGGCTGCTCCTAAGAGGGAAAATATCCTAAGAGGTCTATATGCAAATCCCTTAACCAGATAGCACCTAACAGTTCTTTTGTAAACCTTTAACTGGGTAAGCTCCTCACAAGGTGTATTCCAGAAGAGTACAAGTTTAGTGGGTACCAACTCCCACCATGATTTTTCTCATTTGGGTTTCCACGAGAAAAATATGGTGTCTTCATTGTGTGATTGACTATTTGTGGATGGATGCTTTGAAATTTTTTATTCATATTAGTTGATGTTGAATGTTTTGGTGCATAAAGTTTGAAGAGTTTTAAATCAGAGAATTTGTTGATTACTGATTCACCCCTCCCCTCTCAGTAATCAGACTTGTATTAACACTATGAAAGTTGGCTTGGGAAGTGTAAGATTTCAAAATCAAATTAGAAGGATTAGGACGCAATATGGCCTAGTTCAAGGGATAGGGCTATAGGTGGGGCCTAGTCCAATTGATCAATAACCTCATAGATTAAAACTAGTCTTGACTAAGTGGTAGATAACACAAAATTGACTAAAAAGTTCAAAGTTAGGTTGGTTAGTGTGTCAAATAGGTCAAGTTCAATATTAAGACCACATATTGAGAGAATATGATGCAAAATAAATGGATGAAGGTTCATGTATAGTTGCTTAGGGTGTTACATGTGTATAACATTTCATTAGAAAAAATCATTCTCTATAAATTATTTGAGACATTCACAATTATTCTTAAACTTAGTATTTCATTCAATACTTTAATCAGATGATTGCTAAATTGCATGAATAATGACTAACATATATAAACTAGAAATCACACACGTTTGTGCATGCAACAGTGAGCCAATAAGAGATATGATTTTGTCGTAAAAATTTAATATATTTCAAATAAAATATTGTAAAAAAACTTTTAATTTAAACAAAAATTAACAAAGATAATATCTTCAAATTTATAAAATAACAAATAAATAATCATCTTTTGTATTAATTAAAAAAATAAAAAAATAAAATTAACAATAATAATATCTTCAAATATTTAAAATGAAAAATAAAAAGTCATCCTTAACCAATTTCATTAGATTTAAACTTAAATTGAATATATTTAAAATAAATATTGTTAAATAAAAATTAACAAAATATCTTCAAATTTTTAGAATAAAAAATAAAAAATCATCTTTCAAAATTTTAAAATAATAAACAAAAAATCATCTTTTGTATTAAATAAGAGTAAAAAATTATAAATAAAATAAATTTTAAATAGAAAGAGACATAGATAATGGCCAAAAAAAAAAGTGGGAAAAAAATAGATAAGAAGATAACATTTAATCCAATAATATGATTGGAAAAATAAAAAAACACAGCAGTGGAGTTGACAATTTTCCAACACAAAAATAATTTTTCAAGGATCAAAACTCCAACAAATAGCCTATCGGCCAAATTAGATTAAAATGAATTTTAATTTTTTACATATTTGTTTTAAAAAGTTAAAAGACGAACCTTTTACATGAATACAACTAAAATACCTTACCTTAAAATCTCACTTTCCAAAACAAATGTTTTAGTAAAATTTATTGCAACTAAATCTAAAATCATTGTAAAACTTTATCTATCCTTTGTTCTTTCTACTATAAATGTTGTTGAGGTCACACTTTTTAAGAGAACAAGATATCTCAAATTTTTAGAGCCTCAACAATGTTGATAAAAATGTTATAATTCTCTTCAACACATGAACATAATAGGATTCACATGAAAACTCCCTTCCATATCAATCAATCATATAACTTATCTAAAAACATATTTTAATCTAGTCTTCTGAATAAATTACAAATGTTTAATCAATAAAACTCTTTCCCATCACATCTATATTCATAATCATCTTTATGATTTTAAACCACAAGTCATTTTCACTTCTATCGTAAAGATAAAGTAGAAATGAATAAAACTTATCTTATAATTACTTTTTTATTATAAAAATATATAAAGGCACACAAATTTAGTTTTTGTTATAAAATAAAATTCAAAAATAAATATCAATTTAAGTTATAATTGGAACATTAAATTAAAATTGATGTTCTATTTTCAATCTTAGTTGTTGCTTTTAAGTTGTTTTGTTAATTTTGGTGGGTCTGTACTGTTTGGGAGTGCTTTAATTATGAAATATTGTGCTCAGTTCCCATCCCAATAATGGGAAGAAAGGGACCCTGCCCCATATGAAACAGAAAAACTCAAAACGTTGTTCATCATTACCTCTCCTCACATTGATGTTGCACTTCATACTCTCTTCGGTGTTGATTGGTTGAAGGATAATTCAGATGCTTTGTCTTCACAGGTGCTTTCAAGATTCTCAACAGTTTTAATGTATATTTCTCAAGATCCTAATTTTGTTTTTTATTTTTCTAAAAGAATATTGGTTGAAAATGCATATGATGAAGACCTATTATTCAAACTTTTACATTCATATGATATCCATCAAGGTTCTTTTCCTATAGCAGGATGGCAGACTTGCTTATTTTGTGAAGGAGTATGCCCGGTTGATTGGTACAACCGACCCCTTTGTCTTCGAACCTTTATTGTCAAACTACCTGGTTATATGTACTATCATTGTGCTTCAGGATGGATGTATTGGAGATGACATTCTCCCAATGCCTCCCTTATGCATTGCAGAGCCAACACCCGAGGACTGGTTAGTTACATTTGCTCGTGGACACACCAGATTGCTTGGATGAGGTCGGAGAGTCAACTTCTTCTTTGTTGGTGGTGATGGATGATAGGCACTTGGGCATGCCCTCGACATTGAGGATATCTCCTTCTTCGTCTGTCCCCTCTTCTTCATCTCTCTTCTCTCTTGGGTATCATTTTTCAGATGTATGCGGATTGGGTGGGTAATATGATGTATATCTTCTTCATTTTATACTATTTTAGAAATCTCAGGTGGGTTTTTTGGGTGGGGGGTGGGGTAGTTCCTAGGATTCATCTTTTGTTACACGGGTTACAACCGGGAGTTTTCTTCTTGGTTCTTTCCCTCCGGTATGCCCACCTGAACCAGGCGAATGTAAATACTTTATTTTATATTAATAAAATTCGTGACTGCCACTTTTTCCAATAAAAAAAAGAAAAGCTTTTTCAAATTATTTATATTTATATTGAAAAAATATTATTTTTATTTTCAAATATACATTTTTTACATTTTTATATTATAAATATATTTATAATTGTGTATGTAATTTGAATCTAAATCATTGAAAATACTTTTGAATCTATTTAATAATATTAAGATAATATGTATATATACACATAACTTTTAACATACATATACACAGTACATATAGTTTACATTTATTTTACAAAACTTATTGCACTAAATATACAACTATGGATATGGACACAAGTTCAAACGAAACAAATAGTACAATTTCAACCTTATGAAATGGAATGTGAGAACAATTTTAAAATTGATGTTAATTGATATTGCATGAACGTAATTTTTGAAGGTAAAAATATAGGAAAAAGTATTTTATAATTCAATGGAACTATTGAAAACGACCGTTCTTCCATTTGTTTCCATGTGGTGAGAATTTGTCTTTTCATCAATAGGAAATATTTATTTTGATTATGTCTGCTCCAAAAATACAACGACCACAATACCTATGCCCAATTAGATGAAAATGGGGTTTATTGTCTTCAAAAGTATCCAAGACAAGACAATGGAATATGATTATATATAAAAATTTAAGTCATAACTTTATAGATTTGAATCTCAAATTATTTAGATGTAAGTTAATATTTTATTCTTAGTTATCAATTACTAAAATTGAGTGAAGTTCCAATTAATATAAAGTAAGTTATATATGAGTAAAATTATACTAAAAATGAAGCTATGATTAATTTAAAAAATAAAATTACAATGTAAGACAAGGTAAGTAATAAAGGAAAATAGAACTTATGGGTTGATTTTTATAATTTTAAATAAAGATTTATATATAGTCATGAGATGACCATGATTTTTTCAAGAAATTAGAATAAATTTTACATAAAATCTATATTTATTTTAAAGAATTTATTATTAATTTTATTAATTTATGAATGTCTATTCATTTCTTCTTTTAATCTATATAATTGTTAATTTTTTTATTTAATTTATGTGATGGTCTCTGAATACTTTTTTATACATCTTGAAAGTTTATTTTTGATATTATAAGCAGCGAAATTAGGATGATGACCCCCTAGACAAACAATCTAAAGGCAACTTTATAAGCTATTAACGAAACATTACAATCACACTAACAATAATAGTCCATAATATCAAAATAATATACAAATATAATAAAAAACCAACCAATCAATGGTGTGGTGAGACACCCTACAATCCCAAGGAAAGAAGTTCAAGAGAGCAATCAAGTGCTACCACAAAATCGACAATGAAATCAATGCTATGAGAAAATTTGAAGAGAATATACATGAAGAAATGGTCACTCTAGATAACAACCCACCCCTACACAAAAGGATGGTTCAAATACCATTCTTAGCATTGGTTATTGGAAAAATAAAATAGCATCTATGTTTGCACAATATTAAGCCAAAAATGATAATAATACTATTGAGAGTTCATCTTGCAATGTTAAAATATGGCATTTATAAAACCTATCAAATGAGTAATAATTAAATGATGTGAATAAATAACAAGTCACTAAGGTAACTTTATAAATGTACATTACCTTAATATTCCAACACCTCACTTATATTTATATCCCATGCAACAAAACATGTTGATTGAAACAAACAAATACATGCTCTTGAAAAAACAAACCGTGAATCAAGTGTAACTAAATAAAGATGCCTAATAACCCTCATAATGGTGTAGCTCCTTAGTTGAGTTAAGTTCTTGGATTACCATCTCCCCAAACTCTCAAAACATAGATCCCCCAAATTATTTGACAATGATTCGTTGCTCCATTAAGTCGTCTCATGACCCTCAAACTTGGTCATAATTCCCCACATCCACAAAAATATGAATTGAAGTCTAGGGACTACTTCAAATAAAGAATTCAATTATGGAAAGCCAAAGAGGTAATGGACCACAAGTCCAAATAATGATAGTATTCACACTCTAATAGAGAAATAAAATTAGAATATAAAAGGAGCTAGAACACCAATCAATCTTGTTGTAATGTCCATGTTCTAAATTAGAATAAATAATGATAAAATTAATGAACAAATAAATTATAGTAAATTTAATATAATTTATTGTTAACATTACTTTTTTGTAAACCTGCTTTTACCTTAATAAAAAACATTACTTTTCTGTTATAAAGAAATTATTCGTGATGCTTGCGTTGTCGACTCCCGCATCGTCTTCCGCTTCTAAGGCTTTTCATCCTGAGGGTGTCCCTCAGCCTGGTTTGTCGTTGCCTGGTCCTGCTGCTTCGACATTGCCTGGTGTTCGCTCTATGCCAGTTGCTTTGGTGTCATGTAATGTCCCCGTTTTTAGACTTATGGGATTAGCTTGGTTTGGCGACCCTCACAAGCTAATCAAGCGATCAGAGGGGGTCAGATGGTGGAGCCAGTGTTGGGATTCCATTCTGGAGGTTCAGATTATCAGGTATGCTCTTCGTTCAGATCATTTTGGTCAACTTACTATTTTTAGTAAGTGGTATTTGTGATATGGCCAGGATTAGCAGGGTGTCTGCACGGAGTGTCAGATGTCCCAGGATTGAGTTTCAAAGAATCTCCAGTTTGAGAGACTTACTATTTATAGTAAGTCTATTTTTAGCAGTTGGCTATTTTTGGCAGTGGGTTATTTCCGGCAGGGCAGTAGGCGTTTGAGGCTCTGGTGTCGGAAGTGAGTTTGTACAGTCAGCAAGATTTAGAGGCTTTTGGTTTTTAAAGTTATCGTTATTAAATTAAATTATTTTAATTTAATAACTTTTATATTTTATAGCTTTAATGTTATAAAGTGAAGAGGTCATTTAAAAGCCTTTTTAAGGAAAAAAAGTGAAATTGTGCTTTTTCCGAAAAAGCTATATATTCTACTTGAAAAGCACTTTCATTCATCTAGTGTGGAATTATGATTTTTATTAAAGTTTGTGAGAGAGACAACCCGGCTAGGGTTTTGAGAACTGATTCCTCTTCTGGCAATTTGAGCCATTACAGATTGATGGTGAATTTTGCAACTGTATCTAAGACCATAGTCCAGTCCTGAATTATACTGGAATTCTAAAAAGTTTTAATCTGTAGGTAGATCGATTTATTTTTCCTGGGGTTTGATTTGTCTTCTTCCTGAGGATTAGAATTGATTGGGGAAATTTGCAACGAATGCTACAAGTTGGGAGTTGAAAGACAAAGAATTATGTTCCAGAATTCCTAAGTGCAGTTGTACGAAATTAAAGACTTCATATTTTTCCAGCCAACCATACGCCATCAATTCAGGCATGTTGCGTGAGTTATTACTCTTTGGTTGGATGGTCATGTGATGCTTATTGGGTGAATGTGATAAATGTTTGGGAAGAACGTGCATAGCACGAGCTATTTGAGATTGAAGAGGCTTGCGTCCATTTCTAGATTTCATTATTTGCAGCCGGGTTAAAAAATCAGACTTGTGATAATTCAGAGATTCCCATTTGTTATAGCCAGCCATAAGTTTCATACACTTGCAGCTGGATTCATTTTAAAGTCCCAGGTTAATTTGTTAGTTGTAGTATGAAATCAATTATAATAGTTTATTTATTTCTGATAGTTGTAAGCAATTCAGTGATGTTATAATTTTCGATATCATTCTAATAAATGATGAAAATCTGAAAGTGTTCATTGAATTTCAAAATTATTGTTCATATATTCTGAAAGTTATTTTAAGTGCAATTAAATTAGAGAGAGCCGGGCAGGCTCTCCACAATGGTATCAGAGCCTTTTTCCTGCCATCCTATGGGGTCTGGAATCATTTTTATTCAGAAGTTTTTATAAGTGATCAGCACTTCTATTTTCTCTAGCTATGGATAAATACAAGAGGCCCAATTCTGAAAGTCGTCGAGCAGTAAGGGAAATAGAGAGGAATTAAATGCTTTAGTAGAAAGCATGGAGAGACTTAGACTACATCAGCAAAGATTGGCAGAGAGTTTGTTGGATCCAGTTACAGTAGACAGGGCAGCGAGATATATGGTCTCTGCCTTTAGAAGGCCGACATTGAGTTTGCAGGAGAGAAGGCTGGAGTTTTCTCCGACAGTAGTCCATGATGTTGATGTTCCTACATCTAGTTCAAAACTTGCTATTCCCATCCGCAGTGGTGGTGATGGATTTATTGCACAGGAGCCAGTGGATGTTTCAGTGCCATTGGTTGACAACGGCGTTGAGCATCACTAGGTTGAGGCTCCCGGAGCAGTCACTATGGATTGTACAGAGGCAGCTGATGTTGTAGTTATCACTGAGTGTTCAGACTCTTTCATGGAGAGAGTTATTATTGGAGATGTTTATGTCAGTTGTAGTAGTGTCGCTCCATTTCAGGAGGCAATTGCTTCCTCAGTTGGGACCGAGTCATGTACGAAGTCTCCCAGTGGTGAGGTTGGTGATATGGTTATTACAACGGGGTCAGTTGATGACAGTTCGTGCTCCAACATTATTGGTGCACAGCCTGACGTTGAGTCATGTGTGCAGAGTCACGTGTCAGCAGTTGAGATTTTAGCAGGAGATGTGGGAGCTGATAGTATAGACACATCTTATGACACTTTTGAGGATGTTGTGAGTTGCATGGGAGATGACACCCCCTGTGAGATGTTGGGTGATGACTGCAATGAGCATCTGAGCTCTGACAGCTCAGAGATTTAAGATAGCAGTCGCAGTGTGGGATCAATACAGGAGACAGTGGTTTTTTCTTGTATTGAGGAAGTGAGCATGGAGCCTTCTAGTGATGACACTCAGGATGAGAGTGTTGTAGTTGATTTGGGTGACGTAGTTTCATGCCACAGTATAGTTGATTCACATGACGACATTGAGTCATGTTTGCAGCCAGAGTTAGTAGAGGAGATGCAGATAGATGATGTGGACACTAGCATTGCAAATATCTCTGATGCTGAGAGCGAAGATGATGAGTGTTTTTGGCTTTCTATATCTGACTTTGGGTGTAGATTCATTGTTGTCATATGGTGGTGGTGGGTTCTAGGATTCTGTGTTACAGGGACTCATAGATGAGGACAGGGAAGCTTATGAGTGGTAGGAGTTTGTTACAGCCAGGGCTTCCACTTCTAGAGTGGGGGTTACTTCGTCGATAACTCATGTGGATGTATCCCAGGATTTGGACTATCAGATGGTTGCAGAGGATGAGGAAGTTGGAGATTGTGTTGAGTCGGATTCAGCAGTAGCTTCCTCGGGGTTAGATTAGGACATGTCTGATGCCTATACTCATTTTGTAGATGTCTACTCAGATGAAAGTACATAGAGAGACGGTGATCTTGAGGGGAATTTGTTGGATACAACTTTCTCTCATAGTGTAGACAATGCGTTTGAGGTCGTTCATAGGAGGCCCGTTATGCAGAGTCATCATGTGACTAGCCAGTTGTGAGTTGATGAGAGAGATATTACCTCTACTCTCGAGCATTTTGATGCCGCTTGTCAATTGTTGGTTGTTTATGGTTGGGGTGCTCCTATGACAAATGAGCCAGTGGTGGTTACCTTTCATTGACAAAGATTCATTCTTTGCGTGAGGCTGTCAAGATTTTGAGACAGAATTACTTACAGATGGTAGCCGACCGAGATCACCTAGTTGAGTGGCGGAGTACAGCTTATGAGGCGCTGATGGATAGGGAGGAGGAGGTGAGTGAGCTTACCCAAGAGCTCAAAGCGACTACTGAGGTTTTAGAAGATACTCAGTGGGCTCTTTAGGAGTCGTAGATTCAGTTAGAGGAGGTGTCCGTGGAGTTGGAGCATTTACGGTCCACACCAGCCCCAGACCCAGTTTGATTGCACATTGAGGTGGTTGGTAGTGAGTTTGCTCCCATGGTTGGTGATGAGGAACATGATGATGTGGCAGACACATATGTTTGGGATATGGGAGCACTTGATACGGATGAGGTAGGTGTACCAGAGGAGTCAAACTCTCATGTTGATTTGCTTCCTTTAGCTAGGAGTGAACCTATTTCATCATATCACATAGCTGATAGCATGGGACAGTTGGTTGTGCCACATTTGCAGAGGGGTCAGCTGTGGATTGTGGGGGAGCAAGTTGACGCTTCCACGTATAATTTCTACTGCACCGAGTCATTTATGGAGTATTTACTTGAGAGTGCAGATGTGCGACAAGATTCTTATAGAGTGTCTAAGGGTACTCTCATCCGAGGCTCTTGTGCTATTCGGAGGTTGGTAGGGAAGATTGTGGAGACTCTATCTACTATGCTTCCCCACAGGGATTTCGAGGTTGGGTTTGCTGAGAGGGTTGCTCAGGTTCCTACCCAGCCTATAGTTATGCGAAGTCAGAGATTGGAGCCATCTCTTGATTCCCAATTTGGTAATGATGAGCCATTGATAGAGATTGGGGCTTCTTACTTGCATTATACAGTGGGGTATGCTCATCATTTATCTTTTGACCCACAAGTGGAAGATTTGATCTCACGCAGGGGTAAACTGACTCCAGGATCTTACCATCGTTTGCAGATGGATTTGATAGTTGCAAGTTAGATTACTTGCAGTATCCACACACTCAGGACTGTTTATCAAAGGACAAAGTTGATAACAGTGATTCAGGTACATTTGGTCACTGTCATTTTCTCAGTGCAGTTGGGCGTGAGTGTTGGATAGACAGGGACTCGGGTTTTGACAGAGTTATTATTTTAGTTGGGTTGAGTTCCACTGGGTTGTTTTCTGCAGCGACATCTACAATTAGTCTTCGGATGTTGTTTTCAGTGGTGTCTATTCTGTTGATGTTGGTTTTTTATTCATAGAGGTATGGTGAGGATAGGGACATTACTTTTGACCATCCTTGGGATCCGGGTGGTTTATGATATTGCTTGTTTTTCCTAATTGCTTGAGGACAAACAATCTTGGGAAGGGAGGACTGTAATGTCCCCGTTTTTAGACTTATGGGATTAGCTTGGTTTGGCGACCCTCACAGGCTAATCAGGCAATCAGAGGGGGTCATATGGTGGAGCCAATGTTGGGATTCCATTCTGGAGGTTCAGATTATTAGGTCTGCTCTTTGTTCGGGTCATTTTGGTCAACTTACTATTTTTAGTGAGTGGTATTTGGGGTATGGCCAGGATTAGCAGGGTGTCTGCACAGAGTGTCAGATGTCCCAGGATTGAGTTTCAGAGAATCTCCAGTTTGAGAAACTTACTATTTATAGTAAGTCTATTTTTAGCAGTTGGGTATTTTTGGCAATGGGTTATTTCCAGCAGGGCAGTAGGTGTTTGAGGCTCTTGTGTCAGAAATGAGTTTGTAAAGTCAGCGGGATTCAGAGGCTTTTGGTTTTTAAAGTCATCGTTATTAAATTAAATTATTTTAATTTAATAACTTTAATACTTTATAACTTTAATGTTATAAAGTGAAGAGGTCATTTAAAAGCCTTTTTAAGAAAAAAAAGTGAAATTGTGCTTTTTTCGAAAAAGCTATATATTCTACTCGAAAAAGCACTTTCATTCATCTATTGTGGAATTATGATTTTTATTGAAGTTTGTGAGAGAGACAACCCGGCTAGGGTTTTGAGGATTGATTCCTCTTCTGGCAATTTGAGCCATTATAGATTGATGGTGAATTTTGTAGCTGTATCTGAGACCATAGTCCAATGCTGAATTATACTGAAATTCTAAGAAGTTTTAATTTGTAGGCAGATCGATTTATTTTTCCTGGGGTTCGATTTGTCTTCTTATTGAGGATTAGAATTGATTGGGGAAATCTACAACGAATGCTACAGGTTGGGAGTTGAAAGACAAAGAATTATGTTCCAGAATTTCTAAGTGCAGCCGTACGGAATTAAAGACTTCATATTTTTCCAGCCAGTCGTACGCCATCAATTTAGGCATGCTGCATGAGTTTTTTTCTTTGGTTGGATGGTCATGTGATGCTTATTGGGTGAACGTGATAAATGTTTGGGAAGAACGTGCATAGCAGGAGTTGTTTGAGATTGATGGGGCTTGTGTCCATTTTCAGATTTCATTATTTGCAATCGGGTTAAAAAATCAAACTTGCAATAATTCAGAGATTCCCATTTGTTACAGCCAGCCGTAAGTTTCATACACCTGCAACTGGATTCATTTTAAAGTGCCAGGTTAATTTGTTAGTTGTAGTATGAAATCAGTTATAATAGTTGCTTTAATTCTTATATTTGTAAGCAATTCAGTGGTGTTATAATTTCTGATATCATTCTAATAAATGATGAAAATCTGAAAGTGTTCATTGAATTTTAAAATTATTGTTCATATATTCTGAAAGTTATTTTAAGTGCAATTAAATTAAAGAGAGCCAAGCAGGCTTTCTACATGTCACCTGATGATGGATCGACAGGTTTTGGTCTTGCTATCGGTGGTGCCTCTCAAGCTTCCCCCACTCTGCCTTTGGCGACTAGCCCGTCTCTGGCAGATGGTGTGGTTGTGGGGCAGTTTGTTGGCCCTCTTCCTACAATCCTTGTTGTTGGGTCAATGAGTATGCCTCCTTTGTCTGCAGATGCTTCTGTCGCTCACCCTGCTACTGGGATTCCTAAGGGTTCTTATGCGGCACACCTGGTTAGTGGTGGGGGTAAGGGAGCTAATCCTAATATACTCTTTCAATCTAAGGTGTTTCCTACATGTCCGTCTATTGCTATTAGACTAGAAGAGGAGACGGCTGCTGAGATTGATCAGGTAGCCTCTGACCTTTCTTCCCTTGTGATCATCTGCTAGCTTAAAGGTTTTTGGCCCAATCTCCCGAGGCTCCATGATTGGATCTCTAAGTATTGGGAGCCCATTATTTCAAATTCAGTTCAGATTTTCCTTATGGCTAAGGGTTTCTTTATTGCCAAGTTTGAAAATGGTGCGGATACAAAGATTATTCTTTGTAAGCATTTTTTTACTTGGGAGAATCGCTTCCCATTGATGATGAAACCCTTGCATGAAGACTTCAACCCTTCGTCTGAATCCTTCTGCAAAATGCCAATTTGGGTTAGAGTCCCCTACCTCCCACTTCATATTTGGGTGGACTCACTCCTAGAGGAAGTGGGTGAGGCTTTGGGTGATTTTCTTAAGGTGGATGTGGAGTCTTTTGATATTGTCCATTACACCTGTGCCCACATTTTTTTTGATAGTGATGCTTATAAGGGTCTATCGGCGAAGATTAAACTCACGACTCCAAAGGGTTCCTGGTTCAATGTTTGGACTACGAAGGAATTCCCTTTAGATGTAGAAGATGCTTCAAGACTAGACATGTTGCCGCTAAATGTGATTTAGAGAAATTTAAATTGAAGAAGCCCTCTTTATGGTGGAAAGGTGGGTCTTCCCATCATTACATTGTTTTTAAGCCTTCTTCTCAGATGGTTGGGTAGGATCATTCCACCAAAGCCATGGCGTCAGTTGTGGGTTTTGTTGGTTCTGCTTTTGTGGTTCCTGGGACTGTTTTGAATTCATCTTCTATGGATGTTGTCAATGATGTTGTCCCTTCCATTATTGTTTCAAAGGATGTTCCTATTTTGTCTCAATCAGAGCTAGTTGTTGGTTCTGATTTGATACCTGATCATTTTGCTAGATCTATCCTTGTTGCTGGTTGTGATAAGGTCCTTGTTGGTGTGTCTGTTGGTGTTGTCCCTTTCTTTGTTCATGCTTCCAATGATGTGGTTTTCCCTAGATCTGTTGATTTTGCTAGTTCTGTTGGCTCTTCGCTTTGCACTGACCTTTCCTCAGAGGCTGATTTTTTTGTGTTGGATTCGATAGTTTGGCAAGCTAAGGTTGAAGAAGGCTAGATTATGATCAAAGGTAAACATTCTAAGAGGTCTTCTCATCCTTTTGATATGACCCTTTGATCCCATAAGAAGGGATCTAAAGGGAAATCCTAATGTTGGACGATTGGTCCTGGTTGGGGGACCCTGTTTTTTCCTCTTCAAGTAGTTGGAACTTTGTATGCCTACTCTTTCTAGACTGCAAGTTTTTTGAGGTATTGGTTGTGTTGGGTTGCCTGCTAGTTTCTCATGGTCTTATTTGTCATGCAACCCTTCATTTTGGTGGGGGGAGGTCTCTAGTTTTGCTCCCCTTTTCTTGACCTTGTTCTGACTCATCTTCATTTTTATTCTTTTTGTGACTATTTTTTAATATCTTTAGTTGTAGGTTTCAAATCCGTCCTAAAACCTACCTTGTACAGGATTTTGGAGCCCCTTCAAAACATGTTTTCACTTAATCAAAAACATTACTTTTCTGTTTTGGTGGGCTTTCATGGTATATCTTTTGTAGTCTTTTTGTAAAGAGTTTTAGGTTCCTTTAAAATCTATTTTTACCTTAATCAAAAACTATATTATTAACATAATAATATAATATATTATTATTAATGGAAATATTGATTAGAGTCCATAAGGGAAAGGGAATGTAGTATCAAAGAAATATCGATTAAATGATGTAATAGACTATTTCCAAAGACTTAAGCAAAGATACGTAATATGATAATCTCCTATAATATATGGATCATCTTATATAATTATTATTGCTATGTACGGATAATATAAGTTTATATGTCAATTCAGTAGAGCTAGTCAAGCATTTAGAGGACTATTATAAAGGATTAATATTTCAATATTGCTATTTGAAGAAGACTCCATATGTCTCTAACGAAAATACAAGTCATGAAGAAAAAATATTTTTGATCTCCAAACTTTAGAAGAGCCAATAAATAAATATAAGACCCACAAGGTCCAAGGACTATTATAAAGGATTAATATTTCAAAGACTCCATATGTCTCTAACAGGAAAATACAAGTCATGAAGAAAAAATATTTTTGATCTCCAAACTTTAGAAGAGCCAATAAATAAATATAAGACACACAAGGTCCAAGGACTATTGAAGGCCGATCTTATATATCGGTTTGGTAGTAATTTAGGAGTAGCCAATTCGTCAATCATTCCCAATCTTAGATGCTGGCAAATACACTACGCAGTGACAGAGGACAAGACACCCAGCATATACCCAAGGAGCTACCACCATAAATAGCGATCATTATTTGCACATATTTGATAACAGTAGTAAAGGCTAAAAGATTGAATGCTAAAACTTATCAGGATATCAAGATGAAAGGATGGGATTAATTATGAAAGAGGGTGATTAGTAAGAATCATGAGGCGCGTCTTCTTCCAGCCTGCCCAAACATAAGATATAATAAGAGGAATCGTAGAATTTAACATATTCAATACTGATCACAAGAAGATATTAGAAGGGAATAAGATATTAGAATATATATAGAGTATGGACACATGGAAGAATATTTAATACATCTTCAGACAGAAGGAAAGAGGAAAGTAACAAATTATATCTATTGGCTGGCAGTAATCAATAAGTATGCAGCCGACAGATTCCCCAATTTTTATGACCATATGCGATGGGTATGCCATGCCTACAGTTGCAATCTATGACCTTCTGTAAGCAATCACATCAGAGCAGGCACAGATCGGAGACCGCAGTGTCATAACATATCTGACACGCACGAAACCCAAGGCATTTTTCTTTGTAACATTTTTAATCTTTTGTAAAATAGTAAGTATTCTGATGAGACTAGATGATTATTGTAAGTATTTTTTTTAAATTGTTCTTTTACAGAAATAGAAAAATATAACATGGAGACCGATGATTATTATTAAAAAAATTAAATTAAACAAGTGGCACGTACTGGTAAAGTATTTGGCTTAATATTAATAATAATAATAATTAAATTCTTCCAAATTGTATTATGGCTATTTCAAGATAAGTTAAAGATAAACAAATATCCATTGTTGTAGTTACTAAGTACAAGTATAATTGGTATTAATCAAAATGTAAATAATATTATAGCTATCTATATAATAGGTGAAGTCTTATATTAATTTAGAATTATAAATATATAATAATTATAAATATTTTACTCTTTTGTTTTACAATTTTAAGATATTTAATTATCATAGTTTAAATCAAATTAATAAAAACAAAAGAAAATTAATCCTTATAAATGTAAGTGAATATATCTATGTTAATGAAGTACATAAATTATCTTTAATTTTTAAAAAGATTTCAAGTAATATTTTTTATATTATTTTTTAATTTTTTAATTTTATATATTATCAATATTTAAAAAATATATAATTAAAAATATCAATAAAATTATTTTTCTTAAATATAATTATTAATTTTTGAAATAAAATAATTTATACATAAATAATCAATATAATATATTATAAGATATTTTAAAAATATAACTATAAATCAAAATTTAAACACTTCACATAAATTATTAATCTAATATAATATAATTTCCTATTTTAAAAAACTAATTGTTAAAATCAAAATAAATTACATCACTTAATTAACTAGAAACAATTTTAATAATATTTTATATAATTCATATAACTTATGTCAAATCATATTATTTAGTATATTAAAATATAACTTATAATTATTTATTATAAATAATAGATATTATTATCACTTATTCATAAGTTAATTAATATAAAATATATAATGAAAAAGTTAAGTTTATTAATATTTAGATTATAATTATAATTTATGTTATATAATTTAAATATATAACATCTAATTATAATACATATAACAAATTTCATTATTTAATTTAATATACATTGGTTAATAAATAATTTATATCCAAAACCATGCATTTATATTATAGCATATTTTTAAAATAAATATGAATTATTTTAAGGGCATGGTAAAGTATTTGCCCCTATAATATTGCCTCAAAAATTGTAATAGAGGTAGTGCTTCCACAAAATTCGTGTATAAGAGCCTAAATTTTTAAGCCAATAGAAGAGCTCGAAATTAATTTGGTTGAATTATAAATAAAAAATGTGCATATATACTATACAAATTATTAATTTTGTAACAAATTTGATAAAAATAATAATTTTAATTAGTAGAAATGTGATTTTTTAATCACTAGTTAATGGAAGAAATCCAAAAATGGAATGTCGAGCCTATCGGCAAGTACTAATAAGTGTTACATTAATAAAAGTATTATTTAAATGAATCTTAGTTAAAATTTAAAGAAACTATTGAGTAAAGAACTAAATGAATAACTATCTAACATAGAATGATTTAAAATATATAAATAATTATTTATAATTCATTTTTTTAATACTACAAAAACTATTTAAATAAAATTTAAACATAAAACAATTCTAACTATAATACCATAATTTAAACTAATTAATTGATTATCTTATAATCAACTTTCTAATAACACTCATTAAAAAATTTCTAATTTAAAAAAGTTCAACAAAAAAAATTACATTAATCTAAGAATTATAATTTTAAAAAAGAAATCAAACCAATATATATTTTTGTTAAAAAATACAAATGTAGAATAATGAAAAAGTAAGAAAAATCTTTGAAAAATCTATAAAAAAAGGAATTGATTCCTAAAATCTAAGTTACAATAATATAATCTAAAATTTAATATGTTACATTAAAAAGAAAACCATCCATAACTAATTATAATGAATGAATGTAATATAGCACCTAAAACTAACTATTATATTAAAATGAATTTCTCAACTCCTCAAACATATTATTGAAAATATAAATAGTTAAACTTAACCATTTGATTTGTTGAGGAAAACATTGAAACAATGTTAAACATTTTAAACAATTAAAAAAAAGAAAAGGCTAGATCGGTGCATGAACAGATTGGAAACAAGACTTGCCGGAGGAAATAAAAGAAGAAAATGCCACTCTCCAACAGGGTCTATTATAAAAAGCAATCAGAAGTTTTGAATGAAACTTTTTTCATTCTGTACTGGATAGAAGAATATGTTCATCCTATTCTCATTGAATGGAAGTGACATATTTTCCATAAGCCTTCTAATTCTAAGTGTGTTTTGGTTGGCATAACTATTTTTCTTAATAGATTCTACAATCTTGTTGCAGCAATCTAGAGGACCATCCCCTTGGTCAATGGTAGAATTCCCACTAAGATACAGATGAACACATATTACAATTCATTGCCTTTGATTCATATGCCTGTTTTAGATCAATACAACTTTGTATATATTTTAGCTTATTTTACTTGTACTGTTTACATGAATTATAAATTACAACTTCTTTTACTACTTTTGTCATTAATTTTTATATATTATTTTAATTGTCATACCCAGATTTTGGGAAAAATATTGCCATACCTCTAAGGATGATGGAAAATACACTAGCAAGTATCGAGTTAAGCATATTAGTACTCATCTTGTAACTTATGTGAACAAGAGGCTTAAATTGAAACATCAGAATTACAATATTACACAATGATTGTATCCAAATACATGATATTATTTATGTCTGTAAATATATCTAAAATCTTTTAAAACCCCTATTAATCCCAAACTACATATAAAAACCATAGTTACCATTTTTTTCTACTAGAGGTCAATATAAGGGGAAAATTTTTGCAAAACACATCAGAAAATGTAAATAACCAACAAAAACCCTTACACGATCATAAAAGCTTTGGCTAAATATCGACAATTCAAAAATAAAAGACCCTAACTTGTATCTCATACCAGATGAAATCTCTACAAATAGTTTGTCCTTAGTCATGACATTAGACTTTTAAAGAAAACTTCCATTGAATAATGGTGCACAAAAGCATTGTTATCCATAGAATAGAAGTTTCTATGTAGAAAACCATTGTTATAGATATAAAAAAAGTAGAAGTTTCTATTAAAAACAAAATTTTGTTGGAATGATTTCGTGTATCGTGTAAAAAGTGGCCTTATAAGACATATTGAATTTGAACCAATAATATTGAAGATAAAAAAATTCTTTAAAATAGAAAAATTAAGAATTACAAATTTTAACTTTGATAGAAGTATGTTTATTTTGAAAAATATGATAATAAATTGTTGTGATTGGTTGAAATTAATTAACTAATAGAACACAAATGTTTTGTGCAAGATAAAAGCTCCTAGATAGTTTGCATGAATTGTAGGCTTTTAAAGAAAATCACCATTGATACAAAAGTTTCTATGCACAGAAGTAGTGTTATGGACGGAAGTTTCTATGCAGACAAGCATTGTTATGGAAAGATTAAATTGCCAAAAACTAGAAGTTTCCATTTTGAAATTAGATTTTGTGTATCCTGTAAAAAGGGTGCCTATAAGACATTAAGATTTCAACCAATCATATTGAAGATAAATAAATTTTTTAAGTTAAAAATTAAAAATTTAATTTTTTTTAACTTTGGTAGAGCTATGTTAATTTTCATAAATATAATAATAACTGTTTATGATTGGTGGATTTTAATTAAGTAATGAGACAATGTGAATGCAATAGTATTGCCTACGGCAAGTATTAATAATTTAATGATAATTGATTTATGTGAAAAATAAATTTTAGAATTAATTTAGAATTAGTTTTTTTTATATTATGTTTTTAGTATTTTAAAATTTTATATTTTTTAATAAACTATAATTCTATTGAAGACATTTAACTCATTACTTACAACATCATTATGCACTTATAAAAAAATTACAAATATGTTAGATAGAAATGTAAGTGTACTTGTAAACAAACTTATTTGTAAATATATTGATTAGATATATTTGTAAAATAATTTATTTATATATAATTATAAGTATACTATTAATAATTATATATAAATAAATTATTTTACAAACATATCTAATCAATATATTTAAAAAGTGAATTTTACTCTGGTATACTTACTATTTTACAAAAGATTTTAAATTATATAGAATAACGGTAAAGTAAATTATAAAATAAATTATTTTACAAATAAAGATTTTAAATTATACTAGAGTAACGGTAAAGTAATTTTTTATATTAAAGATCGAGAGTTCAAAAAAATACAAAAAAACATCTGAGTCTCAAGGGCAGGCAGCAGGCCCAAGAGAACATGACAGAGAGTCAGAGATTACATAGTGTAATGAGCAAGAGAACAAAAAAAGAACCCCCACAAAAGGCAATTAAGAGAGAATATCATCTCAGTTCTCTAGCCAGGTTGTCCACCCCTGAGGCCCTTCCATCCAAACGACCTTCTTTCTTTCCAAAATCTGTGCATACATGTCCATCTTTTCATAGGAAGGTGTAGCATTATTCTTCTTAATATCTTCAATCAGCTTATCCATAACTTTATCAAAGGTGTTCTTGTCCTCTATGATGGTGGCCCATTCATAACCATGCTTCATTTCATATAAGAACATAGATGCATGACCATCTTTAAGAAATCTCAAGAGCTTATCACATTCAAGGTACATAATGCAACAGACTTGCGACACAATCTTAAATTTGGTGAGCTTTCTATAAAACCCAGTAAGACTTCTATCACTGCCTTGAAATTTGGCTTCATTTCTAAATTTCCAAATAAACCAAAGAATGAGAGACGAAAGAATGTGCCAGAAAAGGTTAGCATCTTTTCTCAATCCTTGTATAGCACCAGTAGCAATTTCAAAAGTATACACATTTTTAGTTATATAAATTCCGAACATTAACCAGATTTCTTTAGCAAAAACACAATCAAAAAAGATATGCCTCATAGTTTCAGGAACTCTGCATAAGGAACAGATATCAAAGCCAGTAACATGATTTCTAATAGGAAGTTTGTCAAGAAGAAGTTGCCATTTGAAACATTTAATTTTAGGAGGAAGAGGAGACTTCCAGAGCATGTCGAGGGACTTTTGCCACTCAGTAGAGTTGAGATTACAATACCAGATGTTATTAGTATGATCAGTAACTTCAGTGTCATGGTTAAGAAACTTATAGACATCTTTAGCTTTAACTTTAGTAAGCAAGGAGCCATCTCTCCATCTAAAGGAAAGATATTGATGAGAGTCCACATCAGTATTTCTAGGAAGATTTAAACTAGCACAAGATTTTTTAATTAAATTTTAAGTTTTGATTTGAGAATTAGGGAGATCATACATTCTGGACAGATTGTTCCAAGTAATAAGGGTATTATGCTCCATGATATCCATAATACATTTAATGCCCTTGGAATTCCAAGATCTAGCAGAGCAGCCTTTAATGAGGGCAAGAGGCTTGCCATCATTAGTAAAATTCCACCATATGGAACATTCTCCATGAATAGTAGTATGGTAATCAAAGCTAGAATTATCAATGTAACCTCTAACCAACTCCCAAGCCTTCCAAATGGATCTAAAGACCCAGGTCCCCTGAACAGAGACAGCAAAACGGCCAGCCATTAGATCGCAAAAGGGAAGGCCTTTCCATGATTTGGAAAATTTAGGAACACCACACTGAATATTGTTTCTAATAAGAACTTTCCAAGGCTCATTACCTTCAAGGGCCTGGAAGATCCACTTAGAGGCCAGGGAGATACCCTGTAATCTCAGATCCTTTAAGCCAAGACCACCAATTTTTCTATCCATATGACACCATTTCCATTTCACCATATGAGTTTTTCTTTTTCCTTTACCATCCGACCAAAGGAAATTGCGAAAAAGTTTTTGAATTTCAAAGATCTGATAATTACTAAACATCCAGGCAGAAGAGTAGTAAATAGTGTAAGAAGAAAGGATTTTTTGACACACTTGAACCCTTCCAGCAAGAGACAGGGCTCTATGATTCTAGTTATTCAGTTTATTCATGATCTTATTTTTAACCCATTGCCACATATCCTTGAGAGAAGGATCAATAGAAAAAGGGATGCCAAGGTATCTAACAATCTTATGAGGACCACCCCAGGAGTAAGAAAACTAATTCAACCAGTCCGGAGGAGAATCTTTCCAACCAAGCATAATGGACTTAGGACTGGAAACACGAACTCCTGAGGCTTTCCCAAAGATCTCAAACTTTTGATTAAGAGAGTAGATATTATTCTGTGAGAGTTCCAAAAACAGGGAGGTATCATCGGCAAATTGAATATTTAAAAGTTCAGAGCTGTCAGGGAGAGTGATCCCATGGACTCTAGGAGAGAGTGAATCATCACGAAGAAGGTAGAACAAAGCATCAGAAGCAATGACAAAGAGAGCAGGAGTAAGGGGGCATCCTTGTCTAATAGAGCGAGAAAAGGTAATAGGCTGAGAAAAAAGACCATTAACTTCAACAATAGCAGTAGCATCAACAAGCAAAATTTTAACATAGCTACAGAAGGCAGGCGGAAAACCAAAAGCATTGAGCATTTTAATAATGAAATCCCACTCAATTCTGTCATAGGCCTTTTCAAAATCAACAAGAAGCATAGCACTATTCTGATTAGAGATCTTAGCCCAATTCATAGTTTCCCAGCTAGTAATCAAGTTCTCCAAAATGTATCTGCCCTTAATGAAACCAGTTTGAGTGGGGCAGATAAATTTTGGAAGAACTTTTTCAAGTCTGGTGGCAAGGACCTTAGCAAGAATCTTGTAAGAAGCATTTAGCAGCGTAATAGGTCTCCAGTTCTTGATAAGGGCCTTGTCACCAGACTTGGGGATGAGTTTAATAATACCAGTATTAATAGAGGATCCTAAAGATCCATTAACAAAAGGTTCAGAATAAACATTATAGAGATCTTTAGCAATCCAGTCAATATTGGCCTTGTAAAATTCAGCAGGAAGCCCGTCAGGACCCGGAGTTTTATCATCCTTAAGCTTATAGATGGCATCAGTGATTTCTTGAAGGTAGACATTATTTTGAAGCTGAACAAAATCTTCCTCAGAAATCTTGGTAGGAATGAGGCTCATACAACGGTTCTTGATATCGACAGAAGTGGGGGAATCCTCAGAGGAGAAGAGGTCAGAGTAAAAATCACGAAAAGCATTGGTAATATCCGGAAGGGATAGAAGCTCTTTGTCTTCCACAACCACTCTATCGACTCTTTCTTTCACATGCTTCTACTTCAAGTAATTAAAGAAAAATTTTGACCCTTTATCCCCAAATTGAAGCCATTGGTTTCGGGATCTGATGTAGGCTCCTTTAGTTTTATTTTGCTGATGTTTTCTAAGGTTGTTTCTGGCAAGAGAGACTTGCTCTGCTAGAATCAAAGGAGAAGGTTGGGTTTGAAGTTTGCCTTCCAAAGATAGAAGGTTTTCAGATAAGAATCCCTCAACTTTTCTATAGTCTTTGGCGTTCTTCTGTCCGAAGGTCTGAAAGACCTTCTGCCAAGAGTTGACATTGGTGTTCCATCTATCAATATGAGAAAGATTATTATTATTCTGATTAAAGAGTCTAACCATTTTAATAGCAATCATAACATTAGTATCCGCAAGCAGGGAAGTGTTAAGAATGAATTTCTTGGAACGGGGGGCAGAAGGAGGGATATCATTTCTAAAATTGATGGAAGCAGATATGGGGAAGTGATCAGAAAGCGTAGCAGGGTGAACAACTATAGCAGGTGAGGAGTTAGAAGAAAAGAAAGAGAAAAAGTCAAGGTTAGCATAAAATCTGTCCAACCTCGAGTAAACACGATTGGCTCCTTGTTGATAATTGCACCAAGTAAATCTAAGAGTGGAGACGTCACTGTTTTGATCATAAAAAGGATCAAAAAGATTGAAATGTCTTTTAAATTTATCCCAAAAGCCTTTTTCCGATCCTTTCCACTTAAGGGGAACACCTCCAGATTTATCAAGATCGGTTTCAATCATATTGAAATCTCCCCCAAATATCCAGGGTATATTGGGCAGGGTGATCATCCAATCCCAAAGTCAGGATCGTTCACGATAATCGTTGGAAGCATACAGAGAGCAGATACCAAAACAACCATCAGTGTCTTTAATAACAATCCAAACCACTCTGTTACAGGGAGAAACACCAGACTTGATAACACAATTGGCCCATTTCGGATGAATCAGAATGGCAACTCCTCCTTTTCCTTTGGGATGGCTGGAGAAGATCTTACAAGCATCTTTCCAAATGCAATCAAGGGCAACATCAAGGGTAAATCCAACAGATTTAATTTCTTGCAACATCAAAACATCAAGATTATTATGCATATTAACAAAATTCTTTACAATAAACTTGTGATCAGGAGACTCAAGGCCTCTCACATTCCAAGAGACAACCTTCATGATGAACTACTGTTGTTATTTCTAGTAGGGAGACCAGCATTGTCTCCAATCTTGATTTTGTTTTTCGACCCAAGAGGTCTACCTTTCTTCTTGGAGGGGGGGTCTTTCATGTTTTCATCCTCATCTTCGTAGTTTCCCTCACAATCCGCTGTCAAGGAAAGATCCACACCAGAAGAGGGGTGACTACAATTAAACAGAGGATTGGCATACGCCACCTCTATCATAAAGGTATCCTCAATTTCATTTAAAGCAGAGAATGAATTTTTGGTAGAAAGATCCTTAGTATTATCCACAATCGGAGCACAGGGATTAGTGCAAGGAGCTAATCCTGGGTTCGGGGGTAGACAGAAATGAGTATCTGCCATAGCATCATCAGGCTTCTCTAAATCAACATGCGGGGTATTATCCAGTAAAGGAACAAGACTGGGTTTAACTATTTCAACAGGATTATTTTTTGCCCTTCTTGGTCGAATTTGATCTAGAGCTAACTGCTGAGCATTTTTCCTTCTTTTGTTTTTACGATGTGAAACAATCTGAAAGTCATCAGGGCAAGCCAGTTTGTTAATTTCAACATTATTAGAGGCAAACATAGGGAAATCTGGTGTCGAGTTGCTAGTAAATTTCGCATCAGAGAAAGGGTTAACAAATTGCTGAGAGACGAAAGGAATGGATGGAGGAGTCTGGGTTGGGTTCAAAGGATGGGAGATAGAGGGTTTTAAGGGAGCATTATGATTAGTCTATGATCTAGGGTTTGCCGATTGGGTGTCCAAAATGGGGATGGTGCCAGGTTTAGGGCTAGGGTTAGAATTCTCAGAGGTGGGCTTCTCAGTGGTAGTAGTAGGGTTTTTCCTGTTAGAAATGATAGGGCAATCTTTTCTTTAATGGCCCTCACGTTTACAAAGGAAGCAAGCATTTAAACCCCCTAGAATTTCAATGGGGCAAACGAAAAATTGACCATCTATATTAACCTTCAAGCTCGGAGGAATATCAATACCTGGTTTAATAGATATTAAGACCCTCGCATCTAGGTTAGGAACCAACCTAGCGGTTTGATCAATACGAATGATCTTGCCGAATTCCTCCAACACCTGAGGCACAAATTTCCACAGAAAGGGAGGGACACTTCGCAAGATTAGCCATCTAGGGCATGAGAGGGCTAGGATTTCATCCTCAACAGCCTCCTGCGACCATGGAAGAGCTCTAAAAGAAGTTTTTCCCACCAACCAGTAATGTCAGTTTAGGGCTTGCAACTGGGATTCGTGATTTTGAAAGAAAATAATAAACAGACCTCTTTGTATTTGCCTGCAAAAAGAAATCTTTAACCCTAGTTTGATATTCCAGAGACTATTAAACCAATCATCTAAAAACTTGCGCGGAGGGCATTTTCGACATCGATGCAAGCAAAAAATATAGCCGTGTTTGATAATCTATCCTTTTCCATGGCTATTTCCTTTAGCATCTCATCATTTGGTGAAAAATAAGCATCAGCCAGGGCAGAAACATAAGACTTACCTTGCTCTTCCGGTTCCTTACTTCCAATGTCCTTAGTAAATCTAGCCAAAGGTGAGATGCCATTAGAGGCGGGGGCAACAGTCTCTGCGAAAGATTTCTTCAGGGTTTGAGCAGAGCCAGCACCCTCAGAAGTAGATGGAAGAGCATAAGCAGCTGGAGAAGGGTTAGGGTTAATATCAGGGGCTTTGGGGATGGCATCCATTAATGCAGAGGAGGACATTCGCACAGATCAAGTGAACCAAACTTAAAAGCAGGAATGGAAAAGAAAAGAAATGCAGTAACAAGCAGGGGAAGAGATCAAACCACGTGGAGGAGAGAGACTCTCCTCCACCTCACGCCCAGATCGCTGACGCCACTGTCGATTGGAAATTACGCATGCAGACCGAAGAAAAGCAAACCGAATTTCTTATAAGGCCACTTTTTAATAAATGAATTGGGATAGTGTTTATTCCAAAAAAAGCAGCCTAGAGGTCAATATAAGGGGAAAATTTTTGCAAAACACATCAGAAAATGTAAATAACCAACAAAAACCCTTACACGATCATAAAAGCTTTGGCTAAATATCGACAATTCAAAAATAAAAGACCGTAACTTGTATCTCATACCAGATGAAATCTCTACAAATAGTTTGTCCTTAGTCGTGACATTAGACTTTTAAAGAAAACTTCCATTGAATAATGGTGCACAAAAGCATTGTTATCCACAGAATAGAAGTTTCTATGTAGAAAACCATTGTTATAGATATAAAAAAAGAAGAAGTTTCTATTAAAAACAAAATTTTGTTGGAATGATTTCGTGTATCGTGTAAAAAGCGGCCTTATAAGAAATTCGGTCTTCTTTTTTTCCCAATACACGAAATCTTGAAATTCGGTAAAGTAATTTGTAATAAATGAATTGGGATAGTGTTTATTCCATAGGACAAAAGGTTGTGAATTTGGATGGAGTGGGGCTGTATGACTTATTGGAATAAATGAGATTCTATAATTTATATTAAAAAATAATAAAAAATTAGGAACACAAATTTAATATAAAAGTAATTAAAATTTATGCTTATACAGTAATACTAAAGGAAGAAAAGACAATAAAATCTAGGCAGGTATAATATATATTGAATAAGATTGAGAAATGTATGAAAAGATTTGTGGTGTCAAATTTGAAGTTTTATGTAAACTTGGCATGACAATGAGACATTACCTAAGTAAGTGATTCTCATTAGTGGTGTTGAAATGTTAAACTAAATAGTGAGGATGAAGGGTTACCTGACAATGTTAGTAGATGGGATGGCTTAATTTTCTTAAAAGATTTTAGGGACTTTTAAATTTTGAGTTTGGTGTTTTTAAAGCTTGTAATTTATATTTGATAGCTAATTTATAATTAACATAATTGATAAGTAGAAGATTTCCAAATAAGTCAAATTGTGCTATTGCTATTAGGATTCAATTGTGGAATTTTTGAGTCAAAATTGACCATGTTTAATGAGTACCCATCTCCCATGAGAATGAATGGACCACTTAGCACCTATTACAAAGGTGAAACATTGGACCTTCCCAAAATTCACCCATCCTCCAACTCAATTGTACTTAACCCTGCTTTTTATTCTTTTAATTTATAATTAACCTCATTTTTTGGTCTTTTAATTCTTTACCATTACTCGAACAAAAAAATGAATTTGATTTTTATTTAATCTTCCACACTAATTTATAATTTAAAATGATTACTATTTTGAGATGCATGGATAACTTAAGTATAGTTGAAAAAAATAATTAATTGATTGATTGATTTATTTATTAATATTTAAATTGAAATATCTATATATTTAGAATTTTTTTTGTCAATTAAATGTAGTTGTCTTAGAGTATTAGAAATGATAAAAGCTTTGAATATTTTGAAATAGCGTAAACAAATTAATTATTAGTCAAATGAAAATGTGTTAAGGTCGCTGATATTCTTTGAGTTTTACTTACCTAGTTGAAATCTATACTATGTACTTTGAATCATCTCTTAAAATTTTCATAACAAAATATTTTTATATCTATTTTTTTGTTTTAATATCTACAAAGTATTTTTTATATCCATTTTTTTAATTTTAATTATCTTCTAAATCTCTATAATATTAATACAATAACACTAAGAGAGAAATATAAGGCTACCACAACAAACTATAAGTGTATGTATGCATTCACCATAAGTGTATGTATGCCTTACTAAATCTTATTACACATAAAATTTCATTACCTTAACTAAAATAAAATATAAAAATTTCATATTGTTAATTAAATTTTGGAAGAGAAGCTTTAAGTATTGCAGTTTATAATCTAACCCTAATCTTACCTTAATCTTACTGTAATCTTCAAGTTGGTAACTTTTTCTCTTCTCTCAAATAACTCAATGTTAAATTATTTAAGCATTAAAAAAGGACATTTTTAACCTACCCAAAAAAATCCTATCTATAACTAATTACAACATAATCATAACTACATAATAACTCTTTTTAACTAAGTAGGTAAAATTGATAATGCATCAACTATCTTAACATATTTTCATTTGAATGATACATAATTAATTTGTTTGTTCTATTTCAATTGCATTAATAAAAAAATTGAATATATTTATTTCAAATTAAATATTAAAAAATTATAAATTAATTAATTAATAAATTTTTATAAATATAGTTAATCTATCCATCTATCCTAAAAAAAATTGTTTTAGCCCTTAAGTCAAAAGAGTAAATGAGAGTAAATCAAATATCTTACGCGTGGTAATATTTTTCAAATTTAATATTTCTATAAGACACCTTACTGCATCCTTATAAACCCTTGCAATTATATATTTTATTAAAATCATGGAAACTATCATGTCCACCTCGTCACACAATCAGTAAATGGTAATAAATAGAAGTATGCATGATATGCCATGGAATGGGCGGATGGGGGAGGAATCTGTCGGCTGCATAGCCGGCTCCGTAATATTATATGAGAATGTTATTGGGAATAAATTATATATATATCAGTTATGTTAGTAAGATCATAAATGTGTAAATATATATATATATATATATATATATATATATATATATATATATATATATATATATATATATATATATATATATATATATATATATATAATAAGTTAGAAGTATATATTATTTATAAATATATATACATTTGTAATACATAAGATAGTAATATATACTTAGTCAATTTCTTAAACATTTGTTAAAAGATAAGGGTAATGACATATATTACGAGACTTTGAGAACGTAGCTCCGAAATAGGTAATGCATATATGCACCACAAACTCCTTGAAAGAGTCTACTCACAAAGGATTTCTTAGCTTCCATGGGCAAGCACACTTCTATCTCTCTTAAGGTTGGTGACTAGGGAGAGAATTGGGAAATTTGGAAGAAAATATGTTAATCATGAAAGTACTACAATTCTACAAATGGAATCAAATTGGACTTAACCCTGTAAGTTAATTAACTTGAACATGAACTGTAGTTGGGGACAAATATGTAAATGACTATATTAATGAAATTAACTTATAATGCAAGACACACACACACACGTGTGTGTGTGTGTGTGTGTGTGTAGTTCAATTTATTATAGATAGGGATATATCAAGATATATACATATAGAAAATATATTCCTCATAATAATAATTAGAATTATATAGTTATATGTTATATGAATATATATTTGTAATACAAGAGAATTAATATATTTGTAGCCTATTCCTTAATCTCTTGCTATAGTCCTGTGGGGTGATAGGTTATTATAGATTAGTGGCAAGCGCCCTACGACAAGTAAATCCACATTCTCCTGAAGGTTGAGTTTAGGAGGGAAGTAAGGAATCGGGGCTTAAATATGTTAATTACCAAATGTATTATGAATTGTCCAAATTGCTTCCTTAAATTGACTTGATTGATTGTATCATAATGTGTGCTAAACATTGGAAATTGACAGCCTCCTAGTTGGGGACTTTACACTTGTTGATCTAACATTAACTTCTTGGTATAAGCTTCACAAAACCACTACTTATTTGGAGTTAAGTCGTTATGAGTTTAAGTCAATGTCCAATATTTTTCAAAATATTAATAATATAGTTATTGTACCTACAAATGATGGAAACAATATGAACAATTATAATGCAATTCAAGCAAGCAACAATTTCAAATATATATGAGTTTCCCTTCGAGAAAAACAATGGGCCAAAACTGAATTTATATGAAATTCAAACATATCAACAATTGCAGAGAAGTACACCGACATTTAGTAAAAACAAAGGTTTCTACACATTTGTCCATCCTCATAACTGCTAACCCCACCAAATCCAAATGTGAGCAATAATCTTGCTCCACCAAAAGGGTTAGGTTCATCCTCACATGCAAAGAAAATTGTGTCCATTTTGTCAACAAAAATATAATAGGATCAACCAAGCCCAATTATGATATAGCATGAGTTCTTAAGGAATAGAAGGCAAATATCAATATTTTGGAACTACAACAAATGGGACAACAAGTAAGCTTGTTGAAATCTTTTGGAGAATCAAAAATTAATTTTGTTTGACATAAAAGGAAAAATCACCACTTTGATTGGTTCAAAAGGAAAAGTGGAGGTTTAGGCACTAGTAAGCCATTGATCAAGTTCTATCACTTGGCAAGTAGTAGAGAAATCTCTACCATTCATCAAAGAGAAGGATTTTTAATGAGTTTGCCAAAAGCTTTGAATTTATAAATTTCTCTTATTTTTCATTTTGAACACTTTTGCCAACAAAAACTTCTATGACGATTTCATATTCTTTCACCACCATTATTCTTTTGGATTCCATTTTTTCTTGATGAAGCTTCAACCTATGCTAACAACCTCCTACCCCTACAATCTACCACCATTCTTCCTCTTAATTCCATTTTCTGATGATGAAGCTTGACCCTATTTTGACAACCTCCCTACATCTTCCATCTACTACCATTCTTCAAAAACAAGCCAAAAAAAAAAACTAACTAGTGAATTTATAAAAATAGAATGACTTTTTAGATTCTCTAAACAAACAAAAAAACAAAAACAAAATAGTGACTTTATAAAAATATAATATTTTTTAGCTTCTCTAAACTAAAAAAGACAACAAAAAATCTTTTTTTTAAAACATAAAGTTTGATTTCTTTAAACACTAAAATTATTGAATTTAATTTTGGACCTTCCATAGTACCAAATTTATGCTCGAAATGACCCCCATAAATAATTGTCTTAGAAAGGAAAACTAACATTAACTAGAAAACAAGAAAGGCAAACTAACATCCACCCATCACCATGGCACGAATGCGGATAGAGATTCAGGAATAAAGGAATGAAAACTAATGACTCACAGATCATTCAACCCCATACCCATAGATGATAACTAGAAATGATCAACAAGTCTCCTTTAGATGTAATGCATAACTTAAAATCCACATGTTCTTTAACATATATACACATAATCCAATGAACAAGAAATCATCAAAATGTAATTGAGATAACTCAAAGATTAAATGGTGGTTGTTGGTTCAGGTATGCTACTATTGTGGTTGTTGGGAATAATGTGGCCTTTGTTGGTGCATCTGCTCGATCCACTGAAGGGAAGTCTGCTATTTCTAACCTCAAAAATGGTGTTCCTGATGTTGGTGTGTTTGATGGGAATTCCCAAAAGACCAAAGTGGCCTTTGATGGAACTGGTGTTGGGGTATCTGTTGGTGTGTCTATTGGGTTTTCCCAAAAGTTGGTTGGGCTCCTGGGGGTGTAAATGTTGGATTTTTTGATGAGCATGTTGTTGGTTCTGTCTTGAGTATGTTTGCAGTCTCTGTCAGTGTTCTCCCTTGTCCTCTTTCTGTCGTTCATGTGTCTCAGAGTGATGATCCTCACACATGTGATGGATCATCTGTTTTGGATTCGTTAGCCTTGCATAATGAGGTTGTTAAGGTGGAGGAAGGCTAGGTTCTGATTATCGGTAAACATTGTAAGTCTTCTCCTTCTTTTGATATGACTCTTTGTTCCCATAAGAAGAGTGTCAAAAGGAAACCTTAATTGTTTCCTTGTGTGCTATGTCTTGGGTTGTGGGTTCCTGTGTGTCAACCCATGGGGGCAGTTTGGGCTTACAGAGTATCTTTCTTGATGGTAAGTCTTTGTGTCCTTTGGGTGTCTACTAGTTTTTTGGCAACGTTCTGTGTTGTGGTCCTCATTGAATATTTCTTTATTTTTTGGTTGTTAAGGGTTTCGGGTCCCTTCAAAACCTGAATTTGTCTTTAATAAAAAACTTGATTTTGCCTTTAATAAAAAAAGTCAAATTATCTGCAATAAAAAATAACACATTTAAACTCAAAGATTCAAAATACATTCCTTTCTTTCTTTGATGAAGGCTATTAGCTCACAAACTACCTTGGCCCCATACATAGATCAAGCCTAAACAAAAAATATACTCCCTTCCCTCAATTACAAACGTAAAAATGCAAAGCCTCTAATCGTATCTCCCTCAAGCCTCAAAGGACAAGGGAGATTAGAAAAATCTGGACCCCTTGCCATCTCTACTCATTACATATTTATAGAATTTTTTTCAACCAAGCCTTTCAATTTTGTAAGTATCCTCTCTTTCAAAAGAATCAGTTATCAAAATAAAATTTTCAAACCCTCTTTATGTAAATACAATGATAATATCTTAACTCATTAAAGAATTAAATTAGTATTATATGAGAATTTGGACTCGTATCAGTTTCATTTGCAAACTTCCATTGCTCAAGATTAATTTTGTGAAATCCCTTCTAGCGGAATATTCATTTGGTATCCTTTGCCAAAGATCTTGTGATCCCCTAGATTGTTGTTGATCATATAATAAGCCAAATTCTTTTCGATAAAATGGATTTGTGGAATTAATAAAAATTTCTAGTGTTATGTTGATTCCATCACAATGGGGTAAGAAAATTGTGTTAATTTCCTTGCCATCATGATGCAGTTATAAAACATATAAGTGGTTTATAATGATCCTAGTAGAAAACCATGCAAACCCATCCACATTCCAATAGCAAAAGCATACAGATCGTCTAATGCTTCATTAATTTAAACAAGAAAAGGATCCTTTCCTTCAAAGATCATACTACAATCTTAGAAAGAAAAGCTTAGTAATATTAACAAGTTATCTACCACATTTGCAATGCCCATGGATATGGTACGATCTTGTAAGAGGGAATTATAATGCCCCAGCTTTCATCTTTCTTTCAACACCAAATTTACTAATAATCTTCATTTTCAAAATAAGAGTAGCCTCAATAACAAGTGACAAGAGGTTGTCAATAAATGTCAGTTTCTTTGGATTCAAGCATTGCATCTGATATTTCAATGTTCGGTGGATTGTATAATTTGTTATCTTTGTGTTTCCAGATGTTGAATGCCTCTTCTTTCTAGAATTTGAACTTGACTTTTATGGTCCATGCCTCTACATATCATGTTTTGGTCGTATAGGTTTCTCGAGGACCCCTTCACCTTATGATTTAGATCCTTTAGTGGATGTCTTGTTGCAAATAGAGGACTACTATTGAGCAATATAATCATGTCTAGCAAGAGCATGATTCCATATACTTATGATATTTGAATCCCACTCTCTAGAGTAACTCATATCCACCTTAAATGTCGAACCTTCCCGAGGACTGTTTCGAATTTGTCACTAGAGCCTAGTCAAAGATCTATTGGAACCATTAATGATAATATAGACACTTGATATTTTTGCCCTTGACATTTTTTAGAACTTCATAAAGCACCATAGGCTCTATTGGCATTCCCATGTTGCATTGAACTTATCAAAGATGTATTTCTTTGCCCTTGGGTCTCAAAATAAAGTTTTAAAATTTCCAATTTCTGCATTTGCAATGGCCTAGTCTTTAAGTGCTTGTAGATTAGGGACGACAATGGCTACAAGAAAGGACTCAAACCCAAATTGAAGCAATAGAAGAACAATGATTGTATGCATTCTCAATATTTTCTACAACAACATACTCACCATGTGATAGTTTAAAAATATTCTTCATTCTATCAATGGTTTTCATTATTCTGTCATGTTGCCACTCACCAATGTCACCCGTGTTTGGATCATCAATTACATGTTTTGAAGGTTTCAATCATTTTCAAGGGCACAATACCATGAAATGAGAACAAACTTAGCATAGTCAATTTTTGGATCATCACAACCTTTAGACCTAGGAGATGCCTGATCATTGACCTCATCATGTCACATAGATGAACTAATAAAAGCATGTGAGTGTGTCCCTTGGAGTGGTGTGCCAAAACAACACTTGGCATCAGCATTGCATCCATATTTGTAATTACACATACTCCTTTCAACTGTTGATGGAAGTGACAATAGCATTCATCCTAAGATCCGTAAATCATAGTCATGTCCATCAGGCATTAGGATATCAAAGCGAAAAGCCAAAATTCGTGTATCCAAACACTCGAGCCCAAGATAGCATAAAGTCATCACTCCTTGAAGCGGTTGCAATGCAGCAATTGGCCCATCCCCTCTTGGACATCTAGATTGGCACTTTAATCAACTATTGGAGGCACCATTGTTTTCATTTATCCTTCACAAATCACCAACAAGTTCTTCTTTGCCTTAGCCACCAATTCCATGAAGAAATATAATCACAATCACTTCCTTTCAAAAAGTTCATCCTTGCTACGTGGCATCCGACGTGAGTTCAGGAAGAGGTGTTAGGAAACTAACTTATAATGCCTCAATGTTTCCTTTATGTAGTTCAATTCATCTCGTCGGAGGCTGACCCAACAAATTGAACAGCATCACTCAAGCAAATTTGAACAAAATTGAGTTCAACACAAAATGTTGAAGGCCGACTAGCCACAATGCTTTGGCTTCAACATCTCAACTTGTTTTGTCGAAGTCTGCCAACTGAGGTGGAACTCAAAAGAGACTTAACAAACTTAAGATTTGTCCAAGAAGCACCAACTTGAGGGAGTTCCACATGACTTGTCAAAGTTTGATGCATATTCAAGAACTGACCAAAAACTCCACCTAACTTAAAGACTTAACTCATTGAAATCGGACAAGGACCAAACTTAGCCGAAATTCGAACATAGGGTAATTTTGGGTAACATAAGACAAAGGCAGTTGTGTGTCATTTGTCTAAGAAAGATTATATATATTATCTCCATAGATCTCATTTTTTGGAAGGAGCACGCCATAATTAATCAACTTCTTGTGCATTCCTTAATTTGCTTCATGTCATTTGTCCTATAATTGAACTTAATCATTTACTACAAATAAAAAATAAAAAAATCGTCATCCAATCCTATCAAATACCTTTTTAACCGATGTTTGATGTTCTATAATTTTGTCCATTGCTTCCTACTCTATAATATTGTAAAGGGAAAGAATGTGCTTCTCAATAAAATCCTTAAATCTATTGTCTTCAATGGTTAGGCCAACTACAATGTTTGCATGTCTAGATTGATAAGCACAAAGTATACCATATTTGCAGCAAAAATATAGAATTTCTTTGAATGAAAAATTAGAAACATTGGCAATCCAAAATAAGACAAGACTACAAACTACTTAGATGTTTTAGTGTATACAGCTTCCACCCACTTGTTTTAAGTGATAAGTACATATGTTGTCATCTAATGTCATACTCTAAAAAAGGCAACAATTTTTTTTTCTAAAATTTAAAAAAACTTGATTTTGAGCTTCTCTCTTCAATCCAAGAAGGATTAAAAAGAGTTAAAAAACAGGTTTTTCTAAAAATAGAAAGTTTGATATCTGGTAGACAAACTGCTGATTTTTTTGGATCTTCTACAGTAGCAACTTTATTCTTAAAAGATGACTCCCATATATGATTCTGCCTAAGCGTGCTAGAGCAGATTTGCCTTAACATTAATCCTTCTTGGCATCTACCACCATAGTCCTTTTTTTAAAATTCACTCTTTCCTTTCTCTGTCCATGTTGGAGACTCCTTTAAAGTTCAAAGCTTGGCAATGTTCATGATGAACATCCTACACCTAAGGACTTGACTGTTTGACAAAAAAAAATAACATAGTCGACAGTGACGCGACGAGAATGACCTAGCATTTGGCTACACAAATAATTGATTTTGAAGTTTTTTTGGGTAACAATTTTGGGTACCAACATATCAGACCAATAAAAAATCTAAGAGTCTAAATAATTGACTATGTAGAAAACATAAATATCATTAAAACTAATACTTTTATTTGTAACCTCTCTTTTAACATTTTTAGCATTTAAAAGCATGTTCTCAATTTGTAACACTTCATGCAAACATTTTTAAGTGATAAAAAGAAGGTAAACTATTTGTTAAATAAACAAGCAAATTAGGCATACACATATCTGCATCCTAAAGCAAACTTGTAATATAATTAGGACAACTTATGAGCAAATTCTAAGTGCCCAACGAAGAGTAGAAACTTTACTATTCAGCCAATCATTCGATTTATATTTATAATTATATTTTATTATGCGAAAAATATAGCTATTTTCAACATGTCATATGTGATTTACAGCAGAACCATAGGCAAGGGCCACCTAAAATCATGCCATCCCTTGCAGGCCTCATCCCCACTTCTCAAGTCTCTTCCTACAACTTCCCTCCCATCTCAACAAGTATCTAGTAGGAGAATCAGAAACTCCGATTTTCGAGAGGCTGCTTTTATAACAATCCCTGCCACAGTAAACTTAAACTATCTGAAGGAAAACAATTGAAGGCCTAGATTTCAAACAGCTAAACTCCTACTTGTAAGTCAACCAATCAATACCCAGATTTCAAACAGGTAACCTCCCACTTGTAGGTCACCCAATCAATACCCTGATTTCAAACAGCTAACCATCCACTAGCATGTCAGGCAATCAATCTTTACACTTCTTGATAGAGTGGTCCAAGCCTCCATTTCTCTGATAAGAAGCCCCACTCCAAGTGAAAAGGGAATTTTTTTCTAATTACTAAAGACTTGTTAAAAACCGATCATTCCGTTTAGGTTAACTCTACCTTTGTGTGTGCAACTTATGGAGAAACATTCACACCATACTACGTTTAAGTACAGATTTTATTAATGACTAATCTAAAGATTAGATCATTAACAATAATGCTGATTTGACAGATTAAGTGAAAGCAATCTCCAAATGTATGGTCTTTGCAAAAACAATAAATGTCAAATGGCAACTAACCATGAGTATTTATAAAATAGGAAAACTTCCAAATAGGCATGGGTCCTTTTAAAATTTTACCATGACTGAAAAAAGAATATGTTAAAATTGTACAACACGTATTAGAAAGCTTCATTTTGAAAAAACCATTTATGGAAGCAAAATAGTTAACCATTTCATATGCATTTTGTGAGAAACATCATTATCAATACAAAAGAATTATGAAGATTCTTTGTGCTTCCACTGGAGAAAATGTCTATGGTGACTAATAAGTTAGCTTGGTTTGTCATAAAACATCATGATTTGACATGTTGAACATCAGTCCAAAGCATTGCACCTGCCAATAATGTGATTGTTGCTGTTTCAACTCGTAGTCGACGAGGCCCAAGACCAACAGGTATAGCACCTGCTGTAGTCAATGTTTCTATCTCTTTATCAGTGAAATCTGAAATCACATCCTTATATTAGTCCATTCCATCTTTCATGGAAATTATTGACAAGACAAACCACTCTTAGCTTAAATGCAATTCGAAAAGATTTTCATAGAATTATGAAAAAAATGGCAAGGTGTGTCCCTTAATAACACCAGAAAAAAAGCACAATCCACTTATGGTCTTTGGAATGGATACTACTGATATTATTAGTCTCTAATGTAACTCTCAAAACATTTATCAGACCAAAAAGGACAAATGAAGAATTTTCATATGAAATCAACCACCCAACAATAGCCAATAGTTGTGGACTTGAATTGCCTGTTAGTTTGTGGTCTAGCATTGAGTTTGGGCATATATTGCCATGATGACATGGGTTCAAATCCAACATGCATACAAATCATGTAATAATGCAATTAATGGAATTTGAGAAATTCAGTCAAGTACCATGTCCAAGGCTTAACTAAAGAATGAGAAAAAATAACAATCTACTCCAATGCATAGAATCAAATTATGACACAAATCTGAGTGTGTTGCTGCCAAACTTAGGCAAAGATAATAAAGGTATCATATAAATATATTGAAGCTCCAATAACCATCATATTTACAAATGTAAGATGTAAACAAGGACGTATTCTGAAAACATGAAAGATAATTTTTAGGCAAAAGAATGAGGAAAAAGCAAGCTGTTTGCAATAGGCACAGCATAATTGACAACAAGAAGATGTTTTCGAAAAATATATTTCACATTAGTTTACTAAACCAACAGTCTGTATTGTTTCTTGCAAGAATAATCAGTCTCTAGAAGCATGATGAATGAAATAATCTTTGACCTTGACAGTAGATCAATCATCTTCATAACCCCAGGCAATGAATGATATTTTACTTTCCCGGCATAGGCTTGTGATCAATTAAAATAGTGGATGGTTAGGATTCCAAATTTTGAATTTGAAGTTCCTTCGTTCCCAAGGCAACTAATGCAAATATAAAATCTAGGCATGCCCCATATATTCATATGATGAACCATCAAATTTAAGTATAATATCACAAGTGTTGCCTAATTGTATTATATGGTGCAAAGATGATGTCGCCACTTGGTATTAGTCTATTTGTCTAGAAAGTTATGTATCCTTCTTGTTTTAAAATTAAATCTAGTTGCTAGATTTTCCTACAGACTGGTTGAATACTGGTTTAGTTCATACCAGATCCATGATCAGGTCCACTCCGCTTGTGGATATGGGCAGGATGCGAGAGTGTGAGGTTGCTTTGTCCAGGACAAACTTGGGCAAGATCTGGGGGAACCAAAGTGAACCTAGGGCAAATCCATCCATCTTTTTACCTTTTTTTCTTTTTTGTTTTTTTCTATAAAAAAATCCACCTTTGACTTTTTATTTTGAAAGATTTATTAAATTATTAAATGGTGTGCACCATGAAGGTCTATATAGTCTTGAAGGTCTTCATTTGGGCTTGATGGCAGGGGCTTTGCCCATCAAGCCCATCTTGTATCATGATAGGGAACACCCCAAAGGTAATGCCCCTAGATCCCATCATTCCCACTACAGGCGCTACCCCTAGCCCCTAACAAAGTTGTGGGATATGGCGCCAAAGCAAATTGATTTGGATGCTTCCTCTTTCCATATGTTACACTTGAGTCTGAAAGTGAGCACATTTTTAGTGCAAGTGGCAATGACACTGCTTGTGATTCTTCAAATGTTCCTGCATCATCTAATGTCAATGATAATGTTGGTGTTGATGATTTAGAAAATCCTTACAACACTGAAAATTGATTGTTGAACTTGATATTATCATTTTAATATTGAACTTGAAAGTTGAACAAAAAATATTTAATAATATTTGATCATTTATGTTTTAAATAACATTGAAGTTTATGGTGGTTTTGTTGATTATATTATGCTATTAAACCTAATTCTTGTTTATAGTCTGCAAATACGCACACAAATATAGATAGATAGATAGATAGATGGATGGATAGATGATCTTTACTTCTTTTTTTGAATGAATGAACCCAACCCCTAATATACTTTTTCCCAGATCAACAAACTACACCAACAAACCCAAACTAGGGTCTGTACCAAAACCGGTATCATAGTTTTAAGCCATCAGCTTGTATTCATTAATCCAGATCAGTCAATAGGTATATAGTATAAGATCATTTAAATAGATTAAAGGCTATGTTCTTGGGGCATTTTTGATAATATTTCTCATATGTACAGAGAGCATGAGTCAAATGAATAATTTGTCGATTCTATTTTATCTTACATTGAGTAAAACCTTGACAAGTAACTTGCCAATGTTAAGTACCTGAATGCAAACAGACCCCAAGTGGTTTACTTGACCACAACTCATTACCAAAAAACACATGCATAACTTGCCAAAAACTAGTGAGTACATGGCAAAAACTCACCTGACATAGAAAAATAACAATTTTACTATGGATGGTTGATTAATACCAAAAAGTAATAAAATTATGAAATGGCATGTGCCATGGTGGTCTATGTGGTCTCAAAGGCCTTCATTTACACTTTAAGGAGGAGGCTCCAACCCTCAAGCCTATATTGTATTATGCCATGCACAAGCTGGTGTTACTATCCTTCAAACCCACTAGGGGCTTTGCCCCCTGTCCCACCTCACTAGAGGCTCTAGCACAAAGCTCCACAAGGATGCCACCTTTTTATCCCACCAAGGGCTCTACCCTGCATCCCCAATGATGGGTGCTACGACCCAAAAACCCCCACTCTATTTTAAAACAATAAAATATAAAAATTATTTTGGGCCTGTATATTTTGCAGATGAAATTTTTAAATATTAATATGGATATATAATTTATAATCATATGACTGATGGCAGTTTCTGATCTATAAATGATGGAAAAACTACGTGTACCCTCTATAGATTAAGTTTTATACATATTTATATGATTATTTTACAGGTTTGCATGTTTTTCAACATTTGGAATTTTTTCTTGGTTTTTCTTGAGTCTCGCATCCGTGACAAAGGTCAGGCTACCGGGTTATTGTTTAATTTGAAATTATGAACAATGATCTTGTTAGTCCTAAGGGTCCAAGATTACCTGAGAGGGGAGGGTGAATCAGTAATCTAAGATATCTGATACTTTTTACTTCTCTTAACACAAAGATAACATTCACTAGTTTACCGATTGATAAGCAAATGAAACTTAACCAAATAAACACAACCACCACAACGCATGCAACACATAACACATAGATTTTTACCATGGAAACCCAAATGGGTGAAAACCACGTGTGAGATGAAACTCACAAATTGTGTACTCTTCTGAAGTACGCCCTATTAGGAGCTTAACCCTGTTAGTTGTTTTACAAAGACACTGTTCGGTGTCACCCAATTATGGGATTTTCCTCTAGCCTTGTTAGGAGCTTTACCCCGTGAGGAGTAGCCTTGTTAGAGGACTTCAGACACTAGCTAAAGTGTCACCCTATTAAAGGATTTACAAATAAGATCTATTAGGATCTACCCAATTAAGGGATTTACATATAAGAAACCTGTTAGGGTCTTGTGATCTGGAAATAGCAACTCCTTTGCTTGATCAGATCCTCTGTAACACCTTCAATCTTTCATCAAACAACTCTAGAATACCCTAGCTTGATCGCACCGTCACAATCACAATCTACACATAAATCTTCGATTCCATGATATAAATATCACTGCTCAAGCCCTAAACTACCACCGACCTAAAACCTCATCCAACACATTTGAAATCACTTTTCCAATCTTTGTGCCCAGAGAGACCGCGCCAAAACACACATCGCAAAGTAACAACCATCTTTACCAAACAGGTCAGCCAAAGGATAGACCCTTACAATTTATTTTATCAAGAAAAGTCAAACACGTTTTGACCAAGTCAACCTTCATCTTGATAAAACATCTACCTCGATCAATGTAATGTCAACAAGTCATCACAAATGAATTGAGACACATCAACATGACAGTTGAAATTCAAATAACTCATCACAACACGATCACCGCCCACCAACAAAAGATTTACCATTGGTAGCTCTGGAACACAGTCACCTTTCACAAAAACAACTTCTATAACCACAAAACATGCTTACTGATCATCCAAATCAATTGCGGTCATAACCATGAGCTCAACATATCATTAACAACATAATTCTATGATCGCGCCACCAAACTCACCATAGATTTGATAAATCAATCAAATCACTCATTGTCAGTCACAGACTGTTCTAGCATTTGCCCTGTCACACTTCAATCAAACATAACTTATACAAATCATACATTCAACAGTTGCGATCATACAATTATCATCTAGAGACATTCGCAAGTCTCCCTTAAGAATTGTGACCACTGGAACCACTTGAAACACACTGTTCATTCTTCTCACATAATTGGCAACACACTAAAAACACTAGGTCAATACTTGACATCAATGACAACACAATAACTGATCATCTCAATCACCAAATCTGTACCATCACATCATCAGTTATGCCAACATATCTTACAAATCTCAAGGTGGTAGCTGTAATATACACCCCTAATGTTTTTGAGCATATCATCAATTTTAACTCAAATGCAAGCAACTTCCTTCCCACTTTTTTATCACCTATATCCCAGTATGAGTAAGGTGAGAGCATACAATGTTCTAGATTACAATTAGATTGAAAGTAGCCAATTGAACAGAAAGCACCGAGTGGCAAGCCAACAAAACCCACTAATTCAATGGGGGAGCATATGCAATTCTTAAAGAAATTTCCACTTATTCAGTGGGAATTACAAGGGCACTTCCTCTTATTCAGTGGGAATTACAAGGGAACTTCCATTAATTAGTGGGAAAGCTTATACAATACTAAAAATAAAGCACATCTTCCACGTATCCTATGTTGAGCAATTACAATTAAATCTTGTTGAGATGCCTACAACATAGATGTGCTTGGTATTGTTGATGTCAGTTTTGTACCACTACATAACATATAGCAATTGAATATTTGATATAGAATGCCAAACACTCAACCCTCTCTTGAAAAGTAAATACTCATGAAAAACATGAGAAAACTCCAAGATTCCTTACACTTGTGGATACTAACTCAGTTATATTAATGTGATTTGTTGGTTAATCACGCAGGCGGGCTTACGTTGCTCATTCAAAGATAACTCGGTGGTACTTCGCTTGCTTGACTTGTTCTTTTCTCCTTGATCACCTTCACTTTCAACTACTCCTACCACTAACTGCTTACTGCTCTACTACTACTCCTATGAATGAAGAAATTAGCAAATGGACGGGGATCCAACCAAATGAAAGCTTGCCTGTGGCGCTACCTCCATTGGTGCAATGATTCAAAGGGATACTCTTAGAATTTTCACACTAACACCTATCTTACAACCCAACTTGAAGTACAAGCGGAAAGATGAAATGCAAGTAGAACTTGGGAGCGATTGGACTAGATTACCACACAAGGCTTCCTAACAAGCCACTAGGATGCTAGTGGCCTAGTATATAGATCCCTATCAAACATTCACTAACATCACCCTACAACTAGCCATCTACTTCTACTCTAACAACATGAAATGAAATCCTACTTTCATTTGAGAGATGAGAAGAACCATGCAATACACCAAAATGATCATGTATATCCACCATGCAAACCACAACAATGAATAGAGAACAATTTTGATAGTATTTTGGCAACAATTCTCCAACATAACTCTCCTTTACCAATGAGAACAAATGGCCTTATATAGAGGCTCAAAATTACGAGTGGCCAAGATTAAGGGGCAAAATCAAGGGCCAAGATTAAACCTTACAAACCCTAATTAGGGTTACCATCTTTCAACCAATTACATGAGGGCACCAACTTTGTGGGCCAATGAGAAAATTACAATAATTTGTCAACCAATGAGAACATAGGACACTTGGCATGATTTGATTGCATGCACATGAAATTGCCACCTCATCAACCTTATCTTATAAATTTATTTAATCCTTGAGATGAGGTGAAGCCTTGGATGCTTGAGCTCGTCCTTAGAAACTTTCTCATCACCAATTGAACTTGCTTGTACCTGATGTCCTAACCTTGAAAGGGTGAGGTCTCTATGAACTTGGAGTAATCTTGCCTTGGCCTTGGTGGCTTGCCTGGATGTGAACCTCCTTGCAATTTGAGAGCCTTGCTCTTGGCCACCACCCTGAAATCGAACTTGACCTCTTTCAAGCTTTCGTCTCGCTTTCCTCCTTCATTATCCTTGCCTTCCTTAACCTTCCTGGTCTTCTCTAACCTTCCTACTCGAATTTGGTTTGCATGCACCCCCCTCTACTTCAATACTCTTGGGTTCTGGGGGCACCTACCTTGGCCATACCTCCTCAAATCTAACCAAGCTAGCTTGCACGAATAGCCAAGCCTTGCCTAGCCTCAAATATCTTCAAATCTCTTCCAACCTGCAATGAAACTTGCTTCCTTGCTTGTACCTGCAATGAAAATATGGAATGGAGGGTGGGGGTGAAGCGGATGTAAGTGAAAGATGGAGATGGAGGATGGAGCTATGAAAATGTGGTGGCAACCCGTCTTCTTATCCTTCTTGGCCAAGGGGGAGGAGCTCTCCATCAATTTGTCTCTCAACTATATCATGTTCACTGTGCTAATGCTGGTGCCACCCACTTGCTTCAATTTTGAGAAGAAGGTGGTCTTGGGCATCATATCTTCCTTGTCTTACTTGGTATGCATTGCCCTTTGGCTCTTGCTTGCACTAGCATCCGCCATCCTAACCCTTATTTCTGCCTCTTCTTTCTACAATATGAGATGGACTACACTTATTTCTGCCTCTTCAATCCTAGGGATGGAACTACCACTTATTTCTGCCTCTTCAATTGCCTATCAAACTACCCTTATATCGCCTCTTCATTCCTAGGGATGGACCTACCACTTATTTCTGCCTCTTTGAATCCTATGAGATGGACTACACTTATCTCTCCACTTCGTTCCTAGGGGTGAAACTACCGCTTATATCTCCCTTCTTCAAATCCTATTAATAAAAACTACACTTATATCTCCCTTCTTCAAACCCTAAAGATGGAATGATGAAATGGTGGATGAGTAGTGCAAGAAAAAATGGGAATGAACCAAGCAAGAACAAGGAGAAAATCTGCCTTTTAGACCATCCTTCACCCTCAAGCATGAAGATCCTCCTCTACACCAACAATTTCTCCTCCAAAGAAGAAGAAGACACCTTGCAAAAAAATGCACTCCACCAAAATTCGCTGCCCCTGGAAAAATTAGCAGCCTCTCAAAAATCACAGTCCTTCCTTCTAATTCACAACTCCAAAATAGCAGCTAGGGCACAAAATTCGCAGCATCCTTTGGGAATTTTCGCTGGCACTTTCCAGATTTTTGCAGCCTTCTCCCTCACCAAAATCGCAATTTCTTCCTTCTAATTCGCAGCTCCAAAATAGCAGCCCATCAAACAAAATCGCAGCTCCTCTAGCAAATTCGCTGTCTCTTCTTGACAATTCACAGCCTGCTACCAAATTTCACTGCCTGTTCCAGATACAAGGCAAAGAATGAATGAGAAGAAAGGGAGGAAGGCCCTCCACTTATACCTGATTTTTGCCTCTTAAAGAGGGCCGACCTGCATGGAGGAAAAATTAAATAAAAAGCCAATTCAACAAACACTCATTAAATGCGTGGGAAAAATCGCACAACCTTGGGTATCTAATTTCAATTTAAAATTGGGCCAGCCTATGGCACAAACGAAAATCTGTGCAATTGTATGTTATTTTTTTTTTATGAAATTGGGCCACTCCAAAAAAAACGATCCATATGGGGCCCCCTAAATATTGAAATTAACCAAGCCATGGCCCCAAAAAAAAATTAATTCACTTACCCCAAAAAAAATTGATTTAAGGAAAGGGCAGATTTAGATTAAGAGAGCCACTTGCATTGAATTGTGCAAAATTATGGGTTTAAATTAGCCAAATCCGAAATTATCATAGGCCCTAAAATTGAAATTTTGAAAAAAGGTCATGTAGGCCTCTAATATAACTTTAAACCTTCTCCATTGTGGACCCAATAACTTACCTTGAATTTCACACCTCTTAGGCCTTAAAATACATTGAATTTAACACACAAAGGGGCTCAAATTAAATTTCTAAATTACAAACACTCAGCCCAAAAATATGATTTTTAAATTTGCACAATGGGAGTTGCAAATTTTAAAATTTTACAAGTGTAATGCATACCTCAGCCCCATTAGCAAAATCGAATTTCAATGGGAGTTGTTCATGATTTTATAATTAAAATTAAATCTCCCATTAGCAATTTGCCCCTTTAAAACATTTTCAAATACAAATTCAAAAAAAAAATGCTTGCATGTTCAACATTCAAATTGCCCAAAAATACATTTCAATTTCAATTTCGCTTCCCCTTAGCAATTTTAATTTCAAATCCACCATCTTGCCATTATCTCCACTTGACAATTTAACATCTCCACTTGACTCACCTGCCAACCCATTAGCAGTTAGACACACCAAAATTTTGCAATTAAAACATTTATTTCAAACCGAAATCAATTCTCACCACCCTTAAATTTTACAAATTTTCCAAGAAAATCATTAAGTCCAAAATTCTTTTTTTTTGGAAAATTTCTCAAGTTAGACAATTTCTACAAAATTTTCAAAGCCAAAGATTTTAAAGTCTAAAACTTGTAGATTTTACCCACGAAATATTTCAATCCAAAATAAAGCATCTTCGTTCAATATCGTGTCCAGCCCAAGGCAAAATCGTTATTTCAGGAAAACCAGAGTGTATGTATGGTGAGAATGGGAAAAGCTCACTTGCAAAGCATTTGGAAACGAGTTCCAGGTAAAAAATCAAGTTCAAGACTCCCTAGAATCCTTCCAAATTTGGCCGAGGTACTTGAATTGCTCTCAAACCTTACCTTCAAATTCCTGACTGAGAAAATTGCTAACAACTATTCGAAAAAAAGGGGGTCCCCAAATTCTTTGGGGCGATGGTGTGAAAACTTCACAACAGGTATGTCTGATGGTGTAGTAGCCCTCCCTGAATCCATGCTCAATCTCACAAAGTAGAGCACCAACCCGGCTCTCCCCCACTTGTTCTCGAAGGGCCCAATCATTCATCCTATCTAGGGTCTCAGTAATTGGCCACCCTCAAGACTCATAACATGCAGTGAATGCCTTAGCATAGCCGACTCGTACAAATGGCAACAGTCGCTCTATCTCCTATGCAACCCCTTCCTAAGCCCGTGACTGAGCTGAGGTCACTACCCTTCGTGCTCCTGCAGCCACATCCACAATGTACTGCTGCAAATCATCATCACCAAGCTCTATCAAAAGCTCCAGTATGCCCTCATGTTGAAGAGTCAATGTCAATTGTCTCACTGGTGAACCTTCTCTCTCCAATAGTCTAACAAGCGAGTTCTCTCCCTCGAGATCTATCTCCTGAGGGAAGGGTAACTCTCTCTGTTGTGAGAGAATGGCAGTCCCCACTGGTGCCAGAGGTGTCATCTTGAAGTTGCTTAGCCAAGTACTCATAGCCTCCTCTGATGGAGCACTACTCACCAACGTCTGCACCTCCCTCGGTTGCTTGGCTACCAACTCCACTCCCACCGTCACCACGGCCTCCATCCCTACCACTTCAATAGTCACATCTGGCTCCCTCACCTCGAAGGTCATCTTTGCTATAGGCATCTCAACACTCGACAACTCCTCTACCCCAAACACTACTTTAGCTTCAACTATGTCATCTGCTGGACATCCCTCTAGGCCTACCGCCAACTCCATTGGCTCACTCATAGGTGGTGGAACTGCCCCTGGCATACCCACACTTGGATCACTCACTGGTGCTCTTGTCTAACCAAATCCCGACATTGGAACTATTGCCACCGTGGTACCGAAAGATGTGGATAGCGTTAAGGAGGCTGCATCCAAGAGGAGTGGCGGGGCAAATAGAACCTGTGCAGTATCACCACCCAAAGGAGTGGGCATGTCTATACCTGCCGCCACCGCCAAATCTGTTGTCTCCCCCTCAATTTTCTCACTACCTCCACTAGCTCCATTGGTATCCTCCCTGACACTATCTACGTCATGCTCTGACTTCAACTCAGACACCACATGTCGTTTCCTCTTCCGTCCCGTCGGCACACCACCTGTATCCAAATGTCGCCAGTAAAAAATAGATGGCTCCCTAGGTGTCAAGCTGCCTTGCAGCTTTACCACCAACTTGTCATGTGGTATCTATACACAAGTGGCATCCAGAAAAAATCCAATGGTGTAGTGAGGCATGTAAGACATTTTGTGCTGAAGGGCAGTGAACTCATACATCCTCTCTGCCAGTAGGGATGTCTAATCATACACAATACCATTTCTGATACCATTCATGAGAAGAATCTGCAGAAGGGCAACATCAGAGGCTCTATTGGAACCCATAAGCCTGCTCTTGACAACATCCATGAGACACTGCCACTCACCAAGTGCAACAAACGACTTCTTTATCCCGCGGCTCTTAGAGAAAGTATTGGCTATGGAATCCATCTCCGCAGGTGTCAACATTCTCAAAATCATTTTTATAAATTTTTCTTTTTCTTCTCAAGACATTTTCTTCGCCTTGGTATCAATTTTCTTCCCTTTCCTGTCAAGAATGCCAAAAACCCTTTTTGAAATCAGCTGCTGCGAGAGTGATGGTGACGTCCTAGTCAAAATACTGGAAATTGCTCCTGCGGCTAAACCTGTCAAATGTGTCGATCATCATCCTCAGTGTTCCCTCATAATCCCAAATGCAAAAAATAGGAATTTGTATCACCCAATGCACCTCTACCCGCCAAATTTGCCCCTTTATAAAATCATTATCTAGCGTCTCCTACCACCATGTTCTGCACTCCAAACCATTCAATCCCTCAAAGGCAACATTTTGTGGTGTGACGACATCGTTTTGGACTGGCATTTGGACTTTTGGCCTCACCTTCTGGCTGGCATCTGTGTCCACTCTTCCCGCAACCTTTACTCTTGACGGTGACAACCTTTTGTCTTTATCCATGGCTAAAGAACTACTCGATGGTGATGCTTGTAACAGCTTTTTCTAGTCTCTCTTTCTTGTGTCGAAATCCATCTATAACAATTTTTGTCTTTTTGTGCACAATTAATTAAAAATAATTCCCCAAATGGAGCGGTTAGGGTAGTACCGCTCCCAATCTTGAAGGTGCAACTTGTAAATGTATGGTCAATACCAATACCATCCCTCACTATACTTCTACAATCAAATCTTTTACTTCCTAATCAGCAAGTATGTTGGTTATAGCGTACAACCTTCGTCTCCTCTTACTTTTACCCTACCGAATGAGAGAGACCAACTTACTATATAGTATATATATTGCACGGAATTCAATTTTTCAAACCCTATCGTACAGTTGCGGCTCCAGCTGCGTTCCAGCCTTGCAAATTTTCTCATAATGTTGTTGGTACTGAGCACGGGCCATATGGCCTTCTATTTGCTTTCTTTTGTCATTCTCATCTCTTTATCACTCCACTGTTCCTTCATACTTTTTAGTGCGATACTGATATATATATATATATATACTTTCTCTTTCCTCCTTTACCTTCCCGTACAGTGCCTAGAAAACACAAGCCTTGTTTCGTACGATTTTTTTTTTTATAAAAAGTGGCTTCTTTTTTTCCATGCCTCACGATGACCTTTTGCTCACTGTACGGTGGTAGTCACTCATATGGGGTCCACCGTACTCGTACAATGTGGACATCATATGATGAGTTTGCCGGTTTTTTTTAATAATAATACATTTTACCTCTAGTTGGGTCCGTCGAGGTGAATCAAGTCGTCCCTTCGTCGCCATTCATGATACAATTTTAACTTCGACTTGTTCACAGCATCCGAAACCTCGCGACCATCCAACGTCCACAATTTGATTGTGCCATTCTCCACCACCTCGCAAACCTTGTAGGGACCCAGCCATCTTACCTTGAACTTGCTCGATTTTATCTTGTTCCTTCCATTATACTTTAAAACCAGTTGCCTGAGGGTGAAGCGCATACGTCGTAGGTGCTTATCATGCCACACTTTTCATCGTTGTTGGGCTTCCCCCGTCGCCCACTGTACCATTATTCGTCATTCCTCCAACTTGTTGAGGGTGTACAACCGCTCCCTCAAACTTTCCATGTCACCAAGTCTGTTTTCAATTGCTATTCGAAGGCTTGGCACCATAAACTCTAATGGTACAATTGCTTCTTGGTCGTACATCAACTGAAATGGTGTCTAGCCCGTGGTCACCTTGTAGGTTGTGTGGTAGGCCCATAGCACAGAAGGCAACTTCTCCTCCCAATCTTCCTACTCAGCCCCACACGGCTTGTAAATTACAAACACCAAAATCTTGTTGGTCGCCTCTACCTAGCTGTTGGCTCTTGGATAGTAGGGGCTGGACTCTGGAGAGAACGCCAAGGTAAAAACGATGCAGCCAAGAGTTCAAACTCAAATGCGAATGGATGAGGTGACAATAGATAAGATCACCTTCAAGGGTTTAAATGGCATGGACTATAGAAAGTGGTGGTAGGAGAACCCACACGACCACCCAATTAAGAAAACCTCGGGCGCACACAAGTCCAATGGGCTATCCAGATGCCTATGTTTTGTATTAGAGATTTTGTAGTACCCCTACGAGCTATGGTTGGCACCTACGATAGGCACAAATGGCAATCTGTGTTTGACTACCAACAACACCAAATTACAGTTTCATTTGCAACTTGTGAATTCACTTGAGTCCTTGGCATTGCTGGCACGCAGGGAAAGAAGATTGATAAAGTACAAAAGATGACAGCTGAGCAAAAAGACACTCTCTTATGAATGATGCGTCGAGATGACTTGACACCCACCGAATGTGACACTCTCAAAGTCCTAAGCATGCGAGTAGAGGGTGTGGTGTGAAGTTGTTTCTTCAGCAAGGTGACTAGAGGTATCTGTTGGATGTCTTGAAGAGCCGACTGATAGGAGCCAGTCGTGTGACTGATATTGTCGTAGCTCAAATAGCTTTGATGGATGGGCTGGGAATGGTGTTGTATACGTCTGGGCCTCCGTGATTGCAAACAGGATGGAGGAGTTCATGATGTTACAGCATAGGACGTCTTACATGCCCCATCATGCCATTGGGCTCTTCCTTAAGGTTGTACGTATGCAGGTATCTCCCCACATACATGAGTTGGTGCCACAAGATCATGTGCACCCCTCCCAACCCCCTATTTTCTATTGGGTGCACTTAGACATTTTGAGTACAAGAGGTGAAGTGCATTCCAATACAAAACGCAAGTGTCGCATAGCTGTATCAAAAATGGAGTCAAAGACAAATGAGGGTGGCAATAGCTGCCATGAGGAGTCAGGGGATACATCGAGGGCTAGAAGAGGAAGTTTTCAGATGGTGAGTCGCGGAGAGGGTCACGTGACAAAGGGAGATGCATTGGACGCAAAGGTTGGAGTTGGGGACCTTCCTCAAGACACACCCTCAGGTGGGGCACATCTTCACAAGGGAGAGTTCTTTTTGTTCTAGCACTCCTCTCTAGGGCCATCCAGTTGGGCCCGCCTACTTCCTTGGGTGTGACAGTAGCGACTATTCTCATACCCGACATTGGGCAATCGAGGGTCCCAGTTACTCTCACACCTCCTAGTGGGAGTACGGCAATTGTGCCCCCAACAGCAGTGATAGAGCCAGAGCCCACAATAGTAGAGCCTGACGGAGTAGAGTCAGCCATAAAGGTGGTAGAGCAACCCGACCAGACAATAGAGGCCATGGAGGAGCTAGTAGACCAAGAGATGCCGACAAAGGAGGTGGTTGCCATGGAGCGCGTCGACTCGGAGATGTCGAGAGAGGAGATGGTTTGGGTGGTTGTGGAGTCAAATATCCCTGCAGAAGCAACTATGGATTCTTGGCTCACTCGCATCCAGATTACCCTTATGCCACCCATTGGACTTCCCATTCTCTCACCGCAGTGCAGGTAGCAGGAGATTGTGGATCTCGAGGAGGGAAGTATGCAATCTAGAGAGTTGGAGTTGGACATTCCTCAAGAGGACATGATAGTACAAGGTGAGGAGTTTGAGAGCAGGGCTTCACAACAGTTGCAGCAGGTGGTAGAGATGGAGGCTGGTGCACACAGGATAGCAACCTCGGTACAAGCACAGGCTTAGGGGATGGTAGATCGGGTTGTACAACACCTATTAGAGTTTGCTACTGGGAAATGTGCTCAGGAGTTTGAGAGATGTTTTGAGTCTCGAGGATGGCTTGCCATAGAGACCCCGGAGATGATAGAGAAGTGGAGGGTCCAGGGGCTAGTTGGCCAAAGCAGGACTCATGTTTTCCTTCGAAGAGTTTAGCAGGGATTCCGCTGGATGTACTATGAGCTTTGGAGGGCCCAGCACTTAGGATTAGGGCCTAAGGCCAAGCAAGTGGCCGCCATGACAGCTCGAGAGGAGTTCGCCATTCGGCTCCATTTGGTAGAGGAGTTAGTACAACAGAAGGCTTAGATGATAGCTTTCGAGGCACAACACAAGGCTGAGGTGACTGCCTTGGATGAGCAGCACCGAGATCAAGAGGCAACACTAGAGATTTGTCTTATGGCACCTCTGGAGGAGGTGGACAAGAAAATAAGGAGATTTTGGAAGCAACATTCATGGTGAAGGGCGCTCGGGAGAGACAGATGATTGCTGAGAGGGATTTGCAACATAGGACTGAGTAGGTTCACAAGTTGAGGGCACAGTTGGCATCTTCTACACCACCACCGACACCTTCCTCGTCAAGGATGCTCTCTTAGTCCCCAATTCCTTGATTTCTTTTTGTATAGTTGTATTAGTCCCCATTTTGGTTGGGTGTCGTCCAGAGACGACTTTCTTTTTTTTTTCGGGGCCGGGGGGGGGGGGATGATGACGTTGTCAGCTAATTAGTGTTTGTTGAGGGATAGGTAGTTGGGGGACGGTTGGCACTCGCACCCCCTTGACACCTCTATATATATCCTTGTACTTATCTCTGAGAGGTTGTGGTTGACAAATAGAAGTATTGTTGATGTCATTCTGAGATACATTGTAAGCATTTATGAGATTAATGAATATGCATATGTGACTTCTCTTATATTGCATCTATTTTGTTACATTTACTTTACATTCTCGTATGTGTTAAACTTTACCCTATGGGGCAAACACATGCTATTAAGAATCGACTTTGTTTGAAGAAATAATAAAAAGGATCATTGAAGGAGACAATACATTATGTGATTTTGTCATGATAAATGTGAGTAAGTAAAAGGAGAAGCAATTTATCAAAATCTTGTGTTTATAAATAACCAAGACAATTCTAAAGGCAGCGATTAAAGTAAAATACTTGTGCATCGATTATAAGCAGTAATTTATATAACTACAATGATCTTATCATTAGTCAGTGATTTATAAAATTCAATGATTCATTTATGAAGAGGTGCGATCAGATTAGTTTGCCAAGGGGTGTGTTTCATTATGATTCTAAAAGATTATAATAACTCTCAAGAAAGAGTGTGATTAAGAATGATTGACAAAGTATAATTTTTGTTACAGAAAATATAAAACAAAAGGATGCAATTTTCTTAAGCAAGGAGAAGGTACAATTTGTTTAAATGAAGAGAAAGGTTTGAAATGTCTATTTCCAAAAAGTATGACACTTCATATGTATCATGAAAAATATATAGGGCAATTGCAAATCATTTGAGAAATGTGTGGTGTGTGCTTTGAAGTCAATCAAGTGTGTGGTGTGTTTGTGTGTGTGTAGATATATACACACCTGATTTGAGAGAGTAATAAATGAAAAGATCATATTAAATTTGGAGAGGGCTAAATATGAGAAAATTGTTTCAGAATTGAGATGAAGATTATTGCGAGTTCGTAGCATATTTTTAGAGGATAAAGAGATCAGTTTGTGGCAGCTTTATGATCATCATTTAGCAGAGTTTATCGGTGAAGTTGGTGCTTCATCTTTGTGAAGTTGGTGCTTCATTTTTTAAGAGGTTCCTCAAATGCTAAACATTGTGAAATTGTGTGATCAAATAAGGCAACTCCAAGGTTTACACTGTGAATATGCGACTTTATGTTGGATATAGACTTAGTAAAATGATGCGATCTTGTTGGTGATCACGAGGGCACTTACATAATTGTTCCTAGACTTAATCAATTATTTTCCCTCAAAGCAGCTCGAACTTGAATACCGGACTGACTCGAACATCAAATAAAAGATAGAAAGGATAAGAGGTTAGGGAATACAATCCAATTCTATCTAACACCTAAGGATAAAGATAATAATGGATGATGCTTGGATAGATGAATTTCTTAAATCAAGCTTTGCTTCGCCACAAGGAAACAACTACACACAACTTGATGCAATCTCCAAAGGTAACAAAGGATTTTCATATTGTATCATTCATCCAAATTCCTAGTACTAGCGTTGTTGGTTCCCAAATCAACAGATTGGAAATCCTATGAGCTTGCCTAACTCAATGCTTGGACTTTCCAACTGACTTGGCCAACGACCAGGAATGATTGATTATGATCCTCTTCCCCTGCTCTTTAGGCTCTGCAGGACCAAGGCAGGTGTACCTATTCCTTCACCTAATCTATTGGTTGAAGGATTTGTATAGCAGATATGATTGTATTATAGCTTATGGTTGATCTCTCCAGATGGCAATGGGGTCTTGAGGGAGATCGAATTGTGTACTTCACAATTTATAAATAATTGTCTTATCCTTTTCTTTGATCATTGAACTTATTTGTTAATTACTTAGATGAAAGAATCAAGAATGCTTTATAAATTGATTTCTTGAAAATTGTTCCTGCTTTCTACTTGTAATCTTTCAAACAATGACTTTAAAAGATAATAGACCAATGTGTTCTTCAATTGGGCTATAGAGACAGTCTCTTCTTAATCCTATGTACAACTTATGTGAGACAGGAAACAAAATGTTCCTATCAATTGCTTTCTTTTGATGCTTTTAATCACTTTATCATCCCACAGTTAGTCTTATTGAATTTAACCCAAACTTAATGAGACCAATAAGATAGAGATAATAATGCTTATTAAATCTAATGATCAAGTTGCACAATAATATAAATAATCTCCACACACACAAAGATTGAAAGCAACTTTACCTTCTGGAAGTAAAATCACAAAGGACTGATTAATCCAAAATGATCAGATCCACAATTTCAAATTGAAAGAACTTGCTGATATATATTGATAATGAAAAGTCTTCATTGTTTACAAAAATAACTTGCAGAAATGTAGTATATATAAAGTAGTATCTAGATATGATTGCTTGTGTTTTAGCATTACAAAATGATCTTCTCTATATAGTAGGAGGATCCATACAAATGAAGAGACACGTCTCTTCATCATCAGTCACAATTACCTTGTGGAAAAAAAACTAAAACAACTGAGTAATAATAATAAAAACAAGCCTATGGAATTAAGCATCTCCAAGTAGGGCCTTGCATTCCTTCATATGCTCCTTGTAGCCTTCAAAGGTGTATGTGCGCGAAAATTTCACCAAATCTTTAAGCAACCAAGTGATTTCAATGCCTTGTGTGAGCCTCTTAATTCCTTCGATCTATGTATTTAATGGCATCCTCTGGTGGTTTTTTTTTTTAAATCGAACAACTGATATGACAAAGGTTGGGATTGGCATAAGTCATTCCGATCAATTTTAGTCTTACGCACCATCGGCAAAACCCTTGGTATACTTCTCCGATAAGCCAGTTATTCATTACCATCGACATAGGTCACACCGATCGTTTCATTGGGTATCGGTGTGACTTTCGTTTTGTTACTTTGCAATGTAAAGTTGCGTCGATGAAATCATTGACGTAACTCCTCCCAATGTTATTGTTTCAATGTTATCAGCATATGTCTTACCGATATGATCTTCAGTTAGTTTTCATCTCCTTATCGACATAGCTCCACCCGATGAAATCATTGGGGCTCGGCACAACATTTTGGTTGGGTTCCCGATGGTATAAGCTATACCGATGAATTCCATCGGCAAGACCTTCCTCGATATGTCTACTTTATCTCCATCAGCGTATATCTCTCGACGCCAAATGTTTTAAAACCTTGCACATTCCATCAGTGTAAGTTATACCGATTTTTCCATCGGGTGTCAAAAAAACCCTTAAATAGTCACCCCAATAGTTTAAGTTATGCCAATGACATTCATCAAGTAAACTCCCTCCAATATTATTTTCCCCTTTGCAATTGTCATCGGTATAGGTCATCCTGATAATCTTATTGAGTGTCGAGATAGCTTAGAATGTGCTTCAACGATGGTTATTGTTATGCCAATGAGTCCATTGGTTTAACTCTTCCTGATGCTTTCATCTTGTATTATCGGCATAAGTCCTCCTAATTGTCTTTCTTATAACAACCTCAATCACCTTTTATCATTATAAGTTGTGCCGACAGGTTCATCGGGCATCAAGGAAACTCAAACACACTCCTCCCGATTACTATAGCTACGTTGATGACTTTCATCGGCAGAACCTACGCCAATAGACACCTTCTTTTTAGTATTCATCGAAGTTGGTCTTACTGATAGCCTCATCGACTATCGGCAAGACAAGAAATTCCTTTTGCCACTAGTGTTAGTCTTGCCGATGAATTTGTCGGATAGCTTTTGCCAAGTAGGTATTCCCTGTGGTATCCCTACATCGTTTTATTGGTGGGACTATTGTCGATATCTCCTAGATTATTGCCTTTTTCTTCCAACCAGTGTAACTTTTGTCAATGAATCCTCATCGGTATAACTTACTTCTGTCGGGCTAACTTCTGAAATCTTTTGCCACTTTGTGATCTATATCGGTTATTTTGATGATTTTTTTACCATCAAGCTAGCTATCTTCTAGTCCTGTTGTTACTTATGTGTATTTGTACAAAGTGAGATCTGTGTAAAGGCGAGTCACACCTATGATATTATCTTTTGAGAGTATTTGTATACAATAAATTCACAAGTTGCAGATTCCACATGTAGCTAACTAGAATAAATATGCTTCACAACATTCATTGAATACTTTGTCTTTGATAAAGCATCCTCTAATATGTGAGTGATTCATGGGTAAAGATAGTCATTTTTAGGGTCTTCTCATTATGTAGATCCCAAAATTTTGCGGCAATTTTGAGCTCCATCAGTGGCCCTTTCTAGGAATGTATGCCCCCAGTGGGCATAGCGAGAATCCAGTTATCTCTGGTAGAAGCAAACCGAGTGTTGAAATATCATTGCATACATTGATTCAAAAATCACATCACAACCCTGCTTGGTAGTGATCATCCCCAAAACTTACATTTTCCTCTGTCAAAAATCTTATTTTCATCAATCTATAAATGATACTAAGATATGTCTGATAAAGCATATTGATATCTCCCCTTAAATTAATAAGTTCAATATTATTAAATATCTCAAAATCAGGTTAAAAAATACTTGCGCCTCTCTCATGTATGGCATGCTCCGCCTCTCTCATGTATGACATGCTCCTGTATTTCTAAATATACATTTGTATTTTCTTCAAAATCTTCATCAAGAAGTTCTTCTAGATTTGATAATGCGTCTACAAACTCATATGTACTTGTATTTCCCTGACTAGTAGTACTACATTCCAAATAAAAATCTGCATGTATATTATTAGACTCATCACACCATACTCCCTTCCAGTCACGGGGATCTTCATTACTATAAGAACTCAGTCGTGTCAAATGTGAAAACTCAGAACTGTCTCTACATGTGTTTTTAATGCTCAACTTGTTCACCGGTTAGCAAACATACTGCTTCATAGGCCTTATCACTTGTGCACACATTTTTTCCATCACAATCACAACACAAAGAAAAAATGGATGCACTATCCGACTTACCATTCTCTGAGCAATTCTCTTTTTCTATTTCTCGTGAATATTGATCATAAGGCAATTTTCTAACCTCCTTATCCAAATTCCCATTTTTAAGTGAACTTTTCTTTGTATGACCAATATGTTTCTCATTTGAATACAACATCTCCTCAAGATGAATGAAGATTTCTTTTGGTTCTTTCTCATCACAATGCTTTGCTTCACAATCAAAATCCGAATCTAAGTCCATATCCTCATCATATGATACACTATGTGTAGTGTCATCATATTCCATACCCACAAGAAAATAATGATCACTATCATTATTGTCCTTAACCTGTTTTGATCCCATAACATGCTTATCAAATGGCTCCATCGCAACTTCGTACAAACTGTGTTGATAGGCTGATGCAATATCCTAAATATTTGAAAGTAATTACTCATCCCCATATAAAGGATTTGAAAACTTATAAAAATTACCATCAGCCACTCCTTGACAAGGTATGAATTGATCCCTTACTATTTCTTCATTACACAAATCATTTTCACATATGTGCACATCTTTCTTCTGCTTTTCATAACTATCTACAAATACTACCTCGTCAAAGGAATCATAATCTGTACAATCATCTTCATATGTAGATATTACGATAATAGACAGTTTCTAATTTTATCTCTCTTTCGTCTATTTCTAATGTCACTCTTTTTGTAATGTTTCCATAAACTCTTGTTCGTTATGAAAACTTTCTCTTTCACTCTACAAGAATGTTTCTATTTCCTCTCTCATGTTCGTTATAGAAACATTATCTTGTATCTTGTATATATAGCTCATTCATGATCATTGTTTAATAACACATTCATGATTTTACCACAATAGTAGAAGGATGACAAAAAGACTCCTCTCCATCATCCTCATCAACAAAATTATTTGTGAACCCCCAACCATCATTATGCTCACATGCTATAAATGAATCCCTCTCTGATTCGTAACCAATGTTGGAACCACCAATTTGATTTAAGTCACACATATCCTCAGTCACATCATTTTCATCATAGAGCTGCCCATATGCATAATTTTGAGGATCATAAACACCATCATCATATGTTTCATTATTCCTTGAGTCAGAATCAAGTACGTATCTTCTGTTATAGAATGAATTATAAGGTGGGGTAGCAAACTAGGAGTCACTTGTGATGCTAGTATTAACATCCTGATTGCATTGTCTATTTGCATGCATGGCTCTTTTTCTTGGCTTAAGTCTCAACATCATTCCAAATTTTGACATGTCCTCAATATTCATAGCAACTTTAAATGCCTCATGCAAACTTTTTGTTTCTTCCATCCTTAATTTGTAACTCATCTCTTCATCAAAGGCACCCAAGTAAAAGCACAATGCAAACGCATCATCAGGCTTCATGTGCTTAGGAATTCTTTGGATTATTTTTGAAAATCTTAGGCTGAAGGCCGACATCAATTCATCCTCTTCAATATGAACATCAGCGAATTATTTGAGTAATGTTATTTCGCTGATCCTTTCACCAAATTGATTGATGAAAGCTGATTTGAGTTCCTCCCAAGAACAAATGGAGCATGGTAGTAAATCTGAAAACCACTTTCTTTCCTCATCCTTTAGGGATTGGACAAAGAGTTTCATGATAACATCTTCGTGATCAACTTCCTAGTCTTCTACAAGATATTCAAACTGATGCAAGTGTCTCTCTGTTGACTCATCCTTCGCACCATGGAATGTTGGTAGTTTATTTCTGACATTGGATGGGATAGCATTTGGACAACCAATGGTGCCACGGAAATCCAATGCCTTATATCAGTCAATTCTGAAATTTCTCCTATCATGCAACTTAGATTGGTCGCACAACATAGTTTCTTTCTCACATGAATGTGTATATGGATACATTTTTATACTTTTGATTGAAGAATTTGCAGCTATATACAAATTTTAATTTTTTAGAGTCGCCGCCTCTTGATGAGGAAAATTTTATTCTATTCTACAGGCTCTTCACTCCAACAAAGTCACCTTCGAAACTAGCTACACAATTCCTAACTCTTCCCAATGGTGATCTTCTATGTTCTTCCCCAACGGAGTCGCCAATCTATTGGTTCCCAAATCAACAGATTGGAAAATTCTATGAGTATGCCTAACTCTATGCTCAAATCTTCCAAGTGATCAAGCCAACTAACGAGATCAACCAAATTATGGTTAGACTCCCAAGTTGGTGCCTTTTATAGAAGATTGCACTTTGTGTTGGCATTATGCGTAGTTGTCATCATTGGCAAACATCAAACACACCGGTCATAATGTTAGAGCAGTAGTGGTGAACCGGTAATTGTCACAGTCGACAAACATCAAACTGCACCGGATACATAAAGGGAACCCGGTCACGACAATACCGGTCTTGTCAAACCGGTCCAGTAGAAAACTACAGAAGGCAGATGACTCAACCGACAGCACACCAGTTTCAGCGCAATAGTATCAGACCTACCGGTCTGTGCTTTTATGATTTCCAACTATCTCGTAAATCTGATCCGGTTTTAACGAGTTACGTTTTGGCATGAACAAAAGATCATCTCTCTTATTGTTTGAAGTTTGTGAAAATCCATTTATCAGGGTGAACCCTAATAGGTTCCTTTGTATAAATCCCTTAATCGTGTGACATCTTGATTAATGTTCTTAAGTCCTCTGGCGAGGCGACTCCTAACAGGGTTAAGATCTTAACCGATCTATGTTAAATCCATTCACAGGGTAGCACTCTAACAAGTGTTGTTGTAAGCCTTTAATAGGCAACTTTATTACTACAGTAGTGAAGATTGTGTGTTTTGTCCCAACGTGATTTTCTCCCTCTGACCGAGGGTTTCCACATATAAATCCTGTGTAAGTTGTTGCATGTGATTTATGTTTAAGTTAAACATACATTACATTTTCATTATCACACAGTAGCTGTATTATGTTTCATAGGATAAGATTTGAAATAAGTTGAGTTGACTGATTCGCCCCCCCTCTCAATCACTGGTTAGGATTAACACTTTGTTTATATTGTGACTGTTATATGATCTCTCAAGATGGCATTAATGTCTTGAAAGAGATCCAATTGTGTATTTCACAACTATTTCCTATTATCTTCAACTACTTGATTTTGTAATTTTGGTTTAAATCCTCTAATTGCTTTGTATCCGATCACTTTGTTGTTGTTCCTTAAGTAACTTTTAATGTTATTTTTTTGACTGAAATTTTGATATATAATTATATTGATAGACCAGTGCCTTCTTTCTATTGCGCTGCAGATTCACTCTTCTCCTTGATCTTAATGTATAACCCTTGTGAGACAATTTTTAAGACCACCACTTGGATGACCCTGTCAACTTATCTTACCTTCACTGTCTTCAATTATTAGATCACACCACAACCAGTCCTATTGAATTTAACTCTTACTTGAAAAGACCAATAAGACAAAATAAGTATGGACAACAACTTCGCATACAAATTTTGATAATCAGACTGCAATGTAATGCAAATAATCTTCTCTACACAAAGACTCAAGATAGCTTCTATTTTCTTGAAACAGAAATCACAAAGTAACTAATCAACTTAAAGATTTCATCCACAACTCGATTGAAAAGAAAAGAACTGGGATATTCTATTTGTTAAAGTATTGTTCGTTCGTGTTTAATAAACGATGAGACAATAATATATATATATATATATATATATATATATATATATATATTATATTGAATGGAATATTAATATTATTGAATCGTATAAACTGTTATTAATATGATTATCACTGCTATATACAAACAATCACGATACTATCAGACTGTTAGTATATGACAGTCACGATAGTATCGTGACTGTCCAAGTGTATTAATTCCGCCAAGCCTTATGCATTATGTTTACCATATGGTTCAAAACGATAATCATTAGATTAGTTAATATGAACAGTCATGACTTATCAATTAGTATGATAAGTCATGTCTTTTCATATTTATTTCTTCAGATTCAATATATATATATATAGTCATTGTATTTTTTTTTGTAGGATCAATCAATAACCAAGGCAATTGTATTCTACTGCATACATTCGGTTTACATCTTATGATCTATAATTACTTAACATGGTATCAGAGCCAGTTCCTTCTGTAAAGCTTAACCGCTTGAAGGAAAGACCTGGGCAAGGACAAAGATCAAGGAAGAGCCGAAGGTGATCAATCTTACCCTAACTGAGCACAGGATTTCATGTTAATTAGCATAAGTTCGATCATGATACATATTGACATGTTTAGAAGAAGAAAGATCGAAAGTATCGGGCTGCGCAGACCAGTTCCATAGAAAGAAACCATGATTAGGGTGTAAGAGAGTGGGGAATGTTTCAAAGTTAATTACAGCTGTGAGCAGTTTGTTTAAGAGTTTTTTATATTTAAAGAGTCTTAGAACAGAGTCATTCGAGACCCGTAAAGCTTGGTGAAAAGAACTCGATTTGGTTTCTCGACGATTGAAGGCCATTCACAGTAGGTGATGACTGCAATCTAATTGGAGGGAAGCAAATGTATCAGATGTAGATGCGGCTGAGAGCAATATAGTCATAGGGTATTGTTCATGAGGAGAGTACATAGTTGGATTCGAGCAAGGAAGGAGTCAATGCTCGTTACCGAGCCATTGAGTACAAGGTGTCCATGACATAAGCCTTGAGTGAGGTGGTTTGAAAGAGGCGAGAACAATCTCAGTCCTTGAAGAGCCGAGAAGGATACACTTAGAATAGTTTGTCTGTTGAAGGAGACAGAATTGACTATCGACTGCGAGGGGCCGAGAGTATGCCAATAGCAGATTATTTATCTATAGACCCGAGAGTGGGCACTTCATAGTTGAATTCTCTACACAGAGCAAAGGAGGGCCAAGAAGATAAAGGCATATGGATTTTTGTATTGACAGGGTGAAAGGAAGTGTGACATGGAACAGAGAATGTGTGGCACATCCACTGCATATCCAACAATCATATGAAAGATTGATTCATGCGTAATCAATCTTTGTCAGGTTGATTCGAATTACACTACATTTCATCTTTGCCGGATACGAAATAAGGAATTCAATAAGCAAATTATATTATCGTGATAGGAAAGAATGACTTTGTCATTCTGACATGAAGGTCTATGTTGAGATAGTGAGGGGAATGTATATCTCTTTGAATGAGGCGCAAACATTCATCTTGAATACAATGGAGAGCGATGATCGGTTCTTCAACAGGCATCAAGCATATTATGGCAACGAGACAATGGTGCTATGCGGGTACATTTGAACATTTGGATGTGTACAGATTACTTGGCACATATTTCTGACATTGCAAATAGTTCAACGTTCTCGTAGAAGAACATGACACTGAAGATATCATTGAATGAAGTATTTTTGGTTCAGTTTTTTTTTTTTTAGTGATATGTTGGGCCATGTTAAGGGACGATTCTCTTTAATATTATTTTACTATGACATAAAAACTCGGTGGGGTAAATTAGCAAATTGAAGCAGTACCATGATCAATATCAATCAATTGCTAAGATTTCATATTGAGAGAGCTAATGTTTGGAGGAGTACGTGGAAACTTGAAAGAGACAAAAGTATCAATAGTGTTGTGAGAATGTCATCCTTAATATTATGTGAATCGAGGTCCATTACCAACACAGTGGGTTTGGTTTCTTTAGTCCATTAATTTTCGTGATTGGAAAGAATCTCTTGGTTGCCAAAAACTATACTTTATATGGTTCCAAGCTTTGGTTTATGTGAAGCATTTTGTATAGTCATTTTGTAGAAACAAAGCATATGGGAATCGAGTTTTAACAAGGGCATTAAATGATGCGATGCGTACAACAAGGTGTCGTGAGGTTGTTGTGAATTCTCCAGGAGTATCATACGTATATAGAGATAAGTACTTCATACCCTTGAATAATGTTCATGAATTTTTTCTTTTTTTTTAGTCATTCATTCATGCTATAACATTGAGATAGTAAATCTTGTATGCTTCTTTCATTGGTATTTCCTTTTGGGATTGTGTAGTTTTATGAACTATTTTCAGGACAAATCTAGAAGCATATGAGACTGCATTCAAGGGAGAAAGAACTTAATGACTGTAGTTATGGAGCTAAGTTAAGAGTTGATATCAGAATCAAAGGGAGTCTGACAATCCATCATAGACAACCACCAAAGGTTGTAGCAGAACATGAGCAACATGAGGAGGCTAAATCAATATTAAGAGGCTCAACATCATCGTGAGAGGGAGTCTGACATCTTTAGAAAGATCTAGAAGTTGGCAAAATTCAGCTTCTTGGACAAACTCGATCATATTGATTGGAAAATATCAAAATGCATCTTATGCTAGCCGATGTAACCTTGTGACTATTCAGATTATTCGTATTGGTTCTCTCAGGATGGAAGGTATGAAGTGACATCCTGGAATAACACTGAGTTGAGTATATAAACAGGGTATGCTTTCGTGATAGAGGGAGTCAGCACAACATCTAGAGGATATGCCTTATTTGATTTCCAAGGATCTTGGTCATATTGATACAGCGGGAGTAAACCATATCGAGATGGTTTCCCTAGTGACTAGGAAACTATAAAAGGAAAAAGAATTATGATGAAATTCCATGTATGTGAACTAGAAGACTTTTATGCAGATATCTAGGTCATGATATTCCTAGATAGATGGTTGGAAATTCAAGATAAGAGCGTAATGTAGACTAAAGGACAAAGACACGACTTCCTCACAGAAGGTTGATATTAGATTCAGAGGGAGTATAATAGTTCATCTAAAACAACCTTGGACGAGGAGGTGAGGAGGTTGTTACAAAGACCTTAAAGGAAGCATCCAGAAGACTATGATCATGAGATTGAGTCTCATGTGTGCTGCTAAAATACTTTTATGCTATCTCTTACATAACTTGGGGTTCACCTAGAGTGATGCAAACTATATAAGAGATATAGTGCACAAGTATGCTATTCAAGGTACATTATCCCTACAAAACTTATGGTTGATATTCTCACCAAGTTTCTTGCTAGAGGTAAGGTTGTGTACCTTCGACATAAACTTGGCATGTTGGAGAATGAAGCCTTAGATGAAAAGGAGTTTCATCTATCATCTTGTATGTTATTGCATCCTTCTCCTTGAGAGAGAAGTCTAAAGGTATTCCTCATATCAAGGTGATATGTAAATTTGGGTATCACATGTTAGGTGATTCCTCATATCACATGTTAGGTGATATTGAAAACTGGGTATCACATGTTAGGTGATTCCTCATATCACATGTTAGGTGATATTGAAAACTAGGTATCACATGCTAGGTGATTCCTCATATCACATGTTAGGTGATATTGAAAATTGGGTATCACATGTTAGGTGATACTTCATATCACAAATTATGTAATATATGATTTCTTAGTATCCATATGAATCATATTAGGATCCTTCTAAACTTAGTATTACATATTGATTAAAACCTATCACATAGGGACATGTCTTTACACAAACTTAGTATCCAATATCGGTCAAAACACATAGAGATACCATATCACTATGTGAGAGATATAGTAGACAGGAAGATCATTAAACTGGTCTATATCAGTATTGAAGAACAAAATGTAGATATCTTTACTAAATCTCTTGCAAAAGTAAAGACATATTTCTTCAGAAGGAAAATTGGTTTGATCAAAATATGAATGTAATCATTAATGTACATTTTTTGTTCATGAATAAAATATTGAAATATTTCAAAATTGTGAAGATGACGATCTTCTGTGTATATAGGTTACTATGTCAAGGTGACGATCTTGACAATAGTAACCAGGCTTCAAGATCGACTCCCGTAAGGGTTTGTCTCGGATAGGACCGAACATCTTGTTGCTTATATTATTACTTGTTGGGTAATAAAGTTCAAGATCGACTCCCGTAAGGGTTTGTCCCGGATAGGACCGGACATCTTGTTACTTGTTGGGTAATAAAGTTGTTAGGATTGACTCCCAAAAGGGTTTGTCCCGGATAGGACCGGACATTATTACTGTGTAATAACTCATCATGATCGACACTTGTTAAGTGTCTTGGATTGGGCCAGATATCATGATATGAAAAGTTCTACAAACTCTATTAAACTCTCTCTCAAGAGGGAGTGTTAAAGTATTGTTCGTTCGTGTTTAATAAACGATGAGACAATAATATATATATATATATATATATATATATATATATATATATATATATATATATATATATATATATTATATTGAATGGAATATTAATATTATTGAATCGTATAAACTGTTATTAATATGATTATCACTGCTATATACAAACAATCACGATACTATCAGACTGTTAGTATATGACAGTCACGATAGTATCGTGACTGTCCAAGTGTATTAATTCCGCCAGGCCTTATGCATTATGTTTACCATATGGTTCAAAACGATAATCATTAGGTTAGTTAATATGAACAGTCATGACTTATCAATTAGTATGATAAGTCATGTCTTTTCATATTTATTTCTTCAGATTCAATATATATATATAGTCATTGTATTTTTTTTGTAGGATCAATCAATAACCAAGGCAATTGTATTCTACTGCATACATTCGGTTTACATCTTATGATCTATAATTACTTAACACTATTAACTTCTGATAAAAATATATTACATTGTGATTGTATGATGATATTTGATTACAATCTTAATGCTTTCTCTCTTTACACTTTACACTTTACACCACACATATATATGTGGTTGAATGGCTTTTACACCCCTTTAAGGTGAAAAGACACCACCCTATTAAAAACCTTTTTTTTAAAATTAATCAACTAATTAAAAAATAACTACCTATCATTCGGATTTGGATTTGGTCGGAAATCCAAAACACCTCATGAAAAGCTAAGATTTTAACCGAAGCTTGGAAATCGGATTTTTTGAACTGTGTCTTTTTTAGATTTTCAAATTTCGATCATTTTCATCCTCTGTTGACATCATATTTACAGCAAGTCGAAATACCAGCATCTCTGAAACCTTCGCTTTCAGAATATTAATTGTTCCTGTCATAGAGCTTCCTTCCTTACTCTTTCAGCTTTTAATTAAAAATAATCAGACGCTTCATCCCATTTCATCTCTTTATACATGCATTTTTTCATCTCATCAACTGCCTTGATTGAAAAAAAATTGTCAATTTGTCGAGCCACAATTTGTCCCCAACAAATAGTGTAAGTTTATGAAACATTTTGAATGCTATAGTGGTACTCATAGAGCTCTGCAAATGGATAAAGGAGTACCTTATTATACATATAATCATGTGTAAAAATTGATTTGGTGAGGAAGAGCTTAGACATTTAAATTTCTACTCATGAGAATGACTTACTTGGAGGGATCTACAAGATGCACAATCCAAACGAACATCCACAATTGAACTCGTGCTTAAGTGGGTTCAAACTAACCATGCAATGCAAGTTGCAATCAACAAACTACAAATAGTATGAAGCAAGCAATTCATCAAGTATCTCCACACTTCTCCATTCAAATCAATTAAGTTCAACTAAAACTTGAGATGTAGAAACAATGCAAAATGTAGAAACAACACACAAAGATCTACCATATCTTCAATGAAAATTGTATCTTCATTTCGCCATGGTCTTGGCAAAACTCTTCGATCTCCTCCTCCAACGGCTACTACTATTGCTACTTGCTCTAAGGTCCGCTCTACCACTAGGGACTTTACAAATGAGAAGGCAAAGCCTTTATAGACCTTTCGATTACAATGGACCTAGATTTATTCTAAATCGACGACCAAGATAATTCAATGGAAACCCTATTTGAGGTAGTTACAAGTTACAACTACCACCTTCATGCATTTAATATCATTCAATGAGAAAATTACAAGTTCTTGAATACATATCCTTTTGAGGATGAACTAATGAGAAAATTGATTGCAATATTGCATTCAAAGCCTTCCACATGTCTAATTGTTTGATGAAGGTTTGATGAACTTGGACGCGTCGACTTAGAATTGCTTGATTTGTTGGAGATGAGTAAGCACCATCCCATCTTGCATATATTGAGAATTTCATCACAAAGAAGTCCTTTCTAGCTTTGATTAACTCTTCTGAAACTATCTACTTGTGAATTTCATCATCTTCATGGTAATCCTTCATTGTTTTTGGAATTCTTCTCCTTGGATGTTATCTTGTCTTGATCTTCTTGTAGTATTCAAATCCTTCATGTTGATCTTGGATTTCCATCCTCGTTATATTCTTCATTTGTAGAGAAATCAACTGCCTTCGAACTTGATCTTGAATTTCTTCTTTGTTCACTTCCTTGTACGACTTGATCTTGTGTTGTGAAGTCTCGCCTTCTCCATCATCATCCCATGCATCAATTCTACCAAAAGGAAGAATATCTTGGATCGAATTTATGAATAAAAATGAAATACAAGTTTGAAGAATTTAAAAAGATTTTCACAATAAACAATTCTTCAAAGATTGGACTTTTCAATCTTAATTGCATTTGCATTTGGATGGGCAAATATGACTTCAACTTTACAATCGTAAACATTGTCATGAAAACCTTTTACAACACTCATCGTAAATCTGTAAAACATTTAAATTGCTGATGAAACTTGCATTTTGATTCTGATTTAATTCACCATTAATTGCTAGAAATCGCCTTGCATATTGCTTGAAATTGCCTTTAGATCTTAAATTCTGTAAATTTTGCCCTTAATCTCCTCCTTCAAAATTTTCTAATGAGAATTTCGCCTTTGATTTTGATTTAGTTTTTTTGCTAGAAATTGCACCTTCAGTTTTGATTTAATTCACCCTCAATCTTCTTTGAATTCGCCCTTGCATCCACCTTGAACTCACCTTGAATCAGCTGGAAATCACTTTGATCAGGTTTAATTCCTCCTTGCTATGTACTTGAATGATGTAGAAATGTTGTTCTTTTCTTCTCTTTTATGGCACTCAAGTTAGAGATTTCGATTCACTTGGAGAAGGCCAACCTTATTAGCATTATATTCTCATTTCAAACTTGCATTCTCTTCATGCCAAGTCCACTTCTATATTATTGCATTTTAATTTTCCTTCTTTCCTAGGGGTGAGAACTTAGTAATTGCAAGGACTTATATTTTAAATTGAGATTTCTTAATGCAATGTCGATTTTTAGCTGGAAATGTTTGTGCAATGTCGATTTTTATCTGGAAATGTTCATGCAAGATCGATTTTTAGCTGGAAATGTTCATGCAAGGTCAATTCTTAGCTAGAAATCTTCATGCAAGCTCAATGTTTAGCTGGAAATGTTCTTGCAAGGTCGATTTTTAGCTGGAAATGTTAATGTTATGTTGATTTTTAGCTGGAAGTCTTAATGCAATGTCGATTTTTAGCTGGAAAGTGAAAGAAAAACTCAATCTTGAGCTGGAATACTAAGGATTTTTTTTATTTCTAGAATTTTTCTTGTTTTCCCTTTTTGGGTTTGAAATTTTTTATTTCTCCTTAGCATTTTTTATATATTGAATTTTCATTTTTTCGCATCACAATTTCATAATTTCATGACTCATCCTTTACTTGTCTTAACAAAATTTTGACACCAGTTTGCAATTCTTAGACTTTGTGAAATCTTTCAAAATTCTGCCTTCCATTCCCAACTTTGGCAATTCTTACTTTCACAACTTTTCAACTCCATATTTATCAAGAAAACCTCATTATCTTACTCTATTTCTTATCCTTAAGGGTTGTCTCAAATCTTACAATTTGGACAAGGACATTCACATTCCACTTCCAAATTTCATACTTCAAACATGTATTTCCAAATACTCATCATTTCAACTTATGTAAGGATTGAAGGGGAACCTTGATCTAGAGGCGGATTTCCTAAAAGAAATCCTCCTCAAACCTAGATTTTATCATTGAGATTCAATCCTTAGAAAATTTCTTCACTCCAAATCTCAAATTGGGAATTCCTGACTTGACTCACCCATTCAATAAGAACTAGGAGACTAAGAAACTCGAAAAATGTTGCCAATCTAAGGACAACTAATCCAAACACTAAGCTACTATGCAAAAAAGAGGGGGTCCCCATTTGCAATGGAGCATGTGTGTTTACAACAGAACAGGTTTCCACATAAATTTTGTGTTCTTTGGTGTCCTTATTTGCTAAAGCTTGCATATGTGTTGATTAAGTTTTTAACAAGGCATTTTTATTATTTAATCAAGTTTTAAAAGGATAAAATCTGTTATTATGTTGATTCACACCCCCACTCTCAATATATTTGTGTGCTCTTCCTATAGTAATGGCCAGTGCCATAAATGTCCACACCTCTTCATATGATTCTTTCCATGTCATGACACATGGTTTTCTATCATAATGTTTATCATACTTACAGTAGTCCCAACTATAGGTAATCTTGAAAGGCCTCCATCACATCAATGTACAAGTCCTGAATAATATATTCATGTTTCTTTAGCTTTAGGATTTGTATTATCACATCTTTAATAGAAACAACCATTTGACATTAATGACAATATCCAACAAACTTGTCCATATATCAGAGATCCTTCTTCACATGAATCCTTTTACATCAATGACAATATTTCCAACAGCCCCGGAACCTGATCTGCACCAAATATGATGGAGACTCACTCTATTGATTTTATTATTGTTGAATTTATTTTTGAGTTCCTTTAGCCTATTTTGGTCATTGACAAACATTAATATAATATTATTTCATTTCATTTTTAGTTTCATTTCAAGAAGTGTAATTTGATTTGGATTTAACATGAAAAGATAAAATTCAAACAAATACAAGAAGCCAAAATAAAGAAGAGTTACAAGGCCACAAGTTCCCTTAAGATGGACAACTATTTCTTCACAATAAAGTACAATTTTTGTGACAAAAAAGCTTTTGATATTCCAAATTTGCAAAAGACAAATCAAGGGATGTTATTGTTTGCTCAGAGAAAAAAGAAGCATCTTGCCCACCAACTATTAAGATTCCTCCAAGAGATAGTGCCCAAGTTATAAAGATTCATCAGTACCATGCACGTGTTACAACATCTACATGATAAGGAAATAATATATTGCTCAAAAAATCCAACATTAAAAGCACCTCATTTAAGCGATGATCCAAGTGAAAAGTTTTGTCCACAATAATGTGGAAATTTATCCCCATTACAATACAATAGGATCTAACATTCTCTTGTATTTGCAAATATATCCTTATTTAGTAAGTGCATCAACCATCCCAACGGTTCAATGCTCTAGTTTTGTCTTATAAAAACTTATACATCTTATCATTCATAGGGAAGTAATTCAAATTTTTGGAGTAATTAATTCTACCCATCTGAACAAGAGTTAGTTCTCCAGTCGTCAAATACATATTTTCAAGTGAGCGGACACAAACTTTCAAAAAAAGCAAAACAAATTTCTCTTATGCATCCCTCTCTTTTCAAGTAAGTATAGCAACATCATTTGCAAAGACAAGCTTTCCTTGGATCAATTTTGTCTATCAAATGAAGAACATAATTTCACAGAGCTGTGTCACCACATATTTTGACCATCCTAGAACAAGGCAATACATGTGGATTTTATCCCAAATATTGATTCTTGAAAACATCCATAGTTGGAATCATGGAGGAGCAGGATAAAGAATCTCACCTCCTTCAGGTCCAACTAATAGCAACCCACCAGCCTTTTTGTCCACTGCAGATAATGCATCAACAAGTGGGGTTGCCTCTGCCATTGCCAGAAAAGATAAGCTCGATGCTGTTATCTAGAATGCAAGAAAAGCTGCTAGCAGTCAGATGTTTATTGGTTATCCACTGTAACTGCATATGCAAGATTCCAAGCATGCATCTAATTAAAACAAAATCATTGCAATATCAAAATAAATTTACATGTCTTTGACTATAGTATTGCTGAAAATTGATGAGAACCATTGGGCATTTCATAACAGGCACAAGGTCTGATTCAAAAGGAAGCAATTTTCTTTTAACTTTTTTTAGTCAGAAAGATTCTAGGTTCTCTTCCTGCTTGGACGTACTTCAGTTGACCAACTAATTTGGCTTTCGGTCCTATGTCAGTGAATTTATCTCTCAGAACCTAGCAGCATTTGTGGATCATTTTAAACAGAAAATACTTTTACATGACTAAATTAAATACATTAAGCATGTGGAAACTTAACAAGTAAAAATATACCAAAACATCCAATTGACACTCCTAGAACCCACCTGTTCGAATATAAAGAATAATATATGCAAGATCTTCCTATAATACTTTGCTATCTAATTGATCATTTAGAAAGCTTTACTGTTTGAAAGTTTTAAACAAACTAGATTGAGGCCATTCCTCATTCCTCATTAGATTAGCTATCACAGAGTGATGTGCCCCACATTGGAAGTGACCCAAGTATTTTTTACATGTTGCAAGTTGATTTGATTGTTTTATGTTTCATTTACTCTATTTTATTATGTTGCTTCTGTCTGTGTGCTCTGCATGCCCATTTGCTAGATATTTATTTGACTTGCAATCAGCTGCTACCCAAGTATCATATCCTCCTGCACCATAGTCTCCTTATCCAGCTTTACATTTCTACATAGCCCTTGACTTTGGCAAATTTAGTCCCCAAGACCAGTCCCTGCTTCACCACGTCCCCCATTTCAAAACTCTGAGCAGCTATAAATTTACCAGCAAGAAGCTAGAGTATTATTACTGCATGGTCAATATATTGATGCAAGCTCACTGCTTTGCAATATATTATGCTTCAAGCTCATTGCATGTACCATATTTAGAAATTGCAATAGTAAGCTCTTGTTGAATTGAAAGTACTTTTGTTGCTTTGTTATTCTCATAATATTATTGTATTGGTGCCAATTATCTTGCATAGGTATTGTGTTTCTTAGCAAAGGATGCTGACTTTGGGCATCTTTTTGGACCTATCAGTGCTATTCTATATGTTTATTGAAGTAGTCATATTTGTAAGTTACTTCTTTGTGTGTACATGGTGCTGCATGGACATGCATACTGTGCATGTGTGCATACACATCTTTGTGTGTGTGCATGTATGCATGTGTGTCATTGTGTGTGAGTGAAAAACAGTAAGGTCATTCCACTCCATCTTAAATGCACCATACATGTTTACAAACAAGTCAGCCACAACAGCAATAAAAGCCATTGATTCAAGTTCCAAAAACAGTTACAGCATTTCCTTTGGTGTTGCCATGCGCCCTGAAAATATAGAATAGTAACAAATACATGTTTGGATCTGATTGTGCCACAAGCTGAATTCGTCCATTGTGTCTTTACCAGCCATCCTTGCAGGCAACTATCCCCACTCACAATGGTTGTCAGTAACACTGATGACATTGAATCCTCTTTGGACTTCCACCACTGGTTCCACAACATATGTCTAGAGTTCCATACTCACATGAATGACTTGAAGTTGTCTATTCAATGGTATTGAATACCTTGAAAAGGTGAGGAATTGAAGATTCAAGTTTCTGAGGTATCATAGAGTGACAGATTCTACATTGGATGTGGTTCATGCCGTATTTCTTTCAATTTTCTAGTTAATAGAATTGTTTTGTTTCATTTCCTCATCACCATCACCGAGATCTTTGGAACCAACGGATAGGATTTATATGTTACAATGCAAATACTTGGACCGAAGCACAACGACCACTTTCCAAAGAGGACCGGACCCAAACAAATGAACCACATTATGTTGCAAGATAAATGGGACCAGCACCCACACAGCTAAAGACAAATCTTTAAGGCACATCATTCGGAGCACACTCTATGTAATGTCCCCTTCCTAGCAATAGGCCATTTTGATGTCTGATTAGTCTATCTACCCATCCGGATAGGCTAATGGCTTCTTTACGGAGGATGCCAACCAGTCACAGGGTTACGTGGGCAAATATTTATTCTTTGAGCTCTGTTTCTAAAGTCAAAATAACTTTATTTTATAAAGTGTTGTTATAAAGTCACTTTATGTCTTATTATAAAGTCACTTTATATTTTAAAGTTACTTTACTTTATAAAAGTGACTTAAGTGAGCTTTTATACCACATGGCTTAGTTTTGTGTGCTTGCACTCACTTCGAGGTTATAAAAGCAAAAGGTACACCTTGGGAGAAGCACCATGAGATATTAAAAAACAAAAGAAAAGTAATCTGGTTGCTTTTTGTGACTGGTTATTCCAAGGACGCAAACCCTTAGGAATTTGAGAAGAGATTGGACGTAGCCCCAACTCTCTTCAAAGTGGAAGCATTCAGTTTTCACATTGAGCCTCATTGGATTGGTAAGAAAACATCTTCAGCATTTGACAGTTTCAGTGGTACAACATCAGTTGTCTTCATAAGAGTAGGGAAAGGCTTCACACATATCATTCCAACAAACTTCTACTAGTTCGAACCAGACGCATATATCTTGGCCATAAGGGGGATTGGTATGCAATTGCAATTGCAGACTGGGCATACGAAATAGTGGGACTACAGGTTACTCCTAGCTTACTCCACGCTGTTGGGTTTCACCTTGGTGTTGTATTCTGCCGCCAGCAGGTGTATTTGACAATCCCAACCGATGCTGAGAGGGGAGGGGTGAATCAACAACTATAAAACTTTAAAACAAATCTGATGTAATATACTACAACTATAAGCAAAACAGATTTTAGCATAAGAATAGCAGCAAACAATCAACCACAAAGCAACACCAGATTTATCACGTGGAAACCCAAATCGGGTGAAAACCACAGTGTGAGGAAACCTCACAAATTCTGCACTTTTCTAAAGTGCGCCCTGTTAGGAGTCTTCCTTGTTAAAGGATTACAAGGCACTGTTAGATGGGACCTGGTTAAGGGATTTAATACAATAAGGTATGTTAGTGTCTGTCTGGTTAGAGGACCTAGAACACCTGAATAGATGTCACCCGATTAAGGGATTTAGTACAAGGGACCTGTTAATGTCCACCCAAAATACTGAGATTTAGCTATTGTAATTGTTAGAGAACAATAGAAGGATTGACCTTTTAGAAATGCTTTGCATAGCCTGATAAGATCTCTGTTATAATCAACTGAGAAACATCACCGTTTGCTGCAGGTATGTTCTCCTTTCCTGTTGTGCTTCTCTGCACACTCTTCTCTCTTCTCTTTTCTATTCACCTCAACTTCTTCAGCATACAGGTTCACTCTTTACTTTTGCAGAATGAGGCAAACTATATTCTTGACAGACAGAAGAATATATAGTCATTGCCCTAATTGCTTTTCTCATGCATGACCTATTTACAGATCCCCTTCGGATTCATGACCCAGTGGACTATTAGTTCATTGAGGAAAACATATGATGCATGCTATGCTTTATCTGCTTTAACGAAAGAAAACAATGATGCGTGTCAAAAAGCTTTCCTTCGCAAGAGATAACTCCATGTTTTAAAGCCATAAACTCCGGCATTAAAACCTTCAATCGCGCCTTGTACTGATCGTCTTGATAACTCAAAGTCTACCGGATTTAGTGCAGTAAATCCCAATCAAGGAGTTAGATAACAGACAGTTGACTATGACTTCCCCAGTTCATCTTATCACGACGAAGTCTTTACTTGATCGGTACAAGATCCTTAAGTTGTGCACAAGTAAGAGTCTTGACCTGTCACCTTTCCTTCCTCGGTCTATATCGGTTGCATCATTTCCTCGGTCTCTGTTACCGGTTACCGGTTTCTTTTCCCTTGGTGACCGGTTGCGTTTGATGAACAGAAATAATCTCTTGTTCATTGCACAGTGTCAACGGTTGTCAAACCAGTCTCTCTACACATAGAATGTTGACAGCTAACTGATAATTGTTTTCGATTCACAGATCGAACACTAGTGTCCTTAACTGATAATTGTTTTCGATTCACAGATCCAACACTGGTGTACTTAACTGATAATTGTTTTCGATTCACAGATCCAACACTGGTGTCCTTAGATTGAGATGTCAACACCTCTTTCCTCTTTTCTCTTTTGCCAATCAATGACAATACTTAATTGCCATGTACCATGTTTACCGGTAGCAATCTTACCAATTACCATCCCTTAATGCCAAAAGTATTTGCGCACAGGAGTTGATAGTCTGCATTCATATTAGCCAGGAGTGGCGATGGAATCACCCAAGGACCTCACACGCTCCCTATCGGCTGCCAGCAAACTCACGGGCTAGTGCGTGAGTGGTGACAGGAGGCTTGGTTGACTGTAGAATCACGCACCCTCTTCCGCAGACAGTGACTACACAACCAGCGCACGTGTGGTGACCAAATACTGGGAGTGGAACTGATCCCATATACAGTGCGTAGGTGTTACGAGGAGCTGGGTGGAGTTGCGGGCTGTTACTTGCCTCACGTGGAGGAGCTGCGTAATAGTGAGGATACGCGTGACTGCAACATCAGCAACGTGCATGCTCGATTCATATTACTGATTGGCTGGAGACTATGGTTGGTCACCTTCATTCTGTTAACAGTCATTTCGATTTTTATAAGAATGTAAAAATAAAATACTTGGCTTTTCTTCTTCATTGCAAAATAATTATTGTCTAGGATTAACGGCTATATGTTTGAAATATTAATATGTTGAATGAATACATGAATTACATGCCTCATAAATAAATGAATTACGATCACCAGCATTAGCCTTGTTTTTGAAAAGTCTTTGAGAAACTCAACTAGATTTTAGCAAACATACGAGTAAACTGCATACCATTTGTGATATTGAGTAGTCAGGAAACATAAAACACTCCTACAGTCCTAATCAGTCAGAAAATTCATAGTTGAGATAGCTTCAAATCATTACAGTGGTATCAGAGCTAGCAATCTTGCCAGCCTAGTGGGTGTATCCACAGCTTATGGTAATGTTGTCCAGGCATGCATAGCAAACATAGGCAGTATAACTTTAGTCACAACAGAGCTGAACAAGGACAGCCAGAGCCAGTACATGTTGACATAGAGGACAACCATACCGAGGCAAACGAGTATATTGTTTTTGAACAGGGCACTCGAGGTACATGCATGGCAGAGGAAGATAGAGAGGTCAGAGAAACAACGAGGGCTCTTTGCGAGGGACAAGACCACATTGCTGATGTGTTACATCAGCTCATAGGGTTTATGCAGCAGTTGACAGTGACAACCAGGAGGACCCAAAGCCATCACAGTGGTGGTAGTAGTGTAGCAAGGTCACCCAGAGCAGCTAGAGCAGGCACTCGTACTACAAATAGGCCCCTTATGCCTACGCTCATAGAGAACAATGCAAAAGAAGAGGTAGCTCAGCCTAAGACAGCAGCCGGACTCCCCGATAATGTTGTAGCCACACACGAGTGGGATATGTTACCTGAAAGAGTCAAGGCTGACTTGACCTTTGTTCAGTACATGGCACAGAAGAGGGATTTTGGCAGAGCATAGTAGGATAGGAGACCCAGGGGTCCAAACAGGGATCTAAAACAGGCGATGAACAAATTGACCCTTCCTACTTTCGATAGCAGCGGTAAGACATCCGCGAGAGCTTGGATTCATAAGCTAGACACCTTCTTGACCCTGAAACCCATGTCAAAGACGGAGGTGATTAAGTTCGCAACCATGCATTTAGAAGGTGTGGCCTATGATTGGTGGCATCATGGCCTTGTCACCCAGAACCACAGGTTGATTGCATCATACAAGATCTTTAGCGCTAAATTGATCACACGCTTTGACCGGAAGGACATTGAGGTCTATTACAGGGAGTTAGCCCAACTGAGACAAAGTGGGTCATTGGACCACCACATTGATAAGTTTCAAAGGATCTCCATTATGGTCCCGGATATGGCCGAGAAGAGGAAGGTAATGCTGTTTATTGAGGGCCTACAGGATAGATTCAGAGGATTGGTTAGAGTCCTCAAACCAGACACACTGGATGACGCTATTAAATTAGCACATGACTTGGATTCACCATCTTCCATCCTACAGCCACCAAAGAAAACCTTTAAGGGGTCTTCTTCCTTTCAGAAAAGTAAAAATCAGAATAAGAGCACACCTCCTAGACTTGACTTCAAGACAAGGAATGAGTTGAGAAGAAAGAAGTTGTGCTTCACATGCAGAGAGCCTTGGGCTCCAGACCACAGGTGCCTTGGAAAAGGCAAGATACACTACATTGAGGTGGTTTCTGATGATGAGTGTGAGCAGCAAGAGGGCAGCGATGATGGGGACAGCGATGAGGAGGCTCAGGACTAGCATGCAGCAGAGGGGAAGAAGAGGGAGGTTCACCCGGGGCAGCCCCCTATTACTTTAGCATCCCTCTAGGGTATTCCCGCTTGTCACTCTTTTCGTCTCAAGGGGGTGGTTAGAGGATAGCGGATCATTTGCCTTCTAGACACAGGGGCAACACATAATTTTATCAACACCAGTTTGGTTTCCAGGAGAGGACTCCCGATAGAAAGCATCTCGGAGTTTGAGGTAAAGGTAGCCGGGGGAGATTTGTTGAGTTGCACAGGGATGATTTCAGGACTCCAGATTCACTTTGGAGATTATCTCCTAGAGGCAGATTCCTATGTCATTGACTTGGATAGTCTTGACACCATCTTAGGCATGCAGTGGCTATAGACCCTAGGGAGATATACCATCGATCATCAGCTGAAACAGTTAGAGTTTATGCAGGTTGATCAGTTGGTTACGCTTAAGGCCATGACAGACAGTGGATCACGAGTGGTTTCAGCTCACAGGATGGAGGCTATCATCAGGCACAGCAATATGGAGTGGGCAGCCTAGTGCTTCATATCCTCCAGACCCTCACTGGATTCAGGGCAGCAGGATCACACTGACATACAGGATGTGCTTGATAAGCACAAGCGGGTTTTTAAGGACATCCCTCCAGGTATACCTCCAGATAGGGGCTTCGAGCACATCATTGAGTTGGAGGAGGGGGCCAAGCTCGTAATCACCACTCCTTATCGTCATCCTAGGCACTACAAGGAGGAGATTGAGAAGACGATTAAGGAGCTTTTAGACATGCAGCACATCAGACCTAGTTCCAGCCCTTTTGCTTCTTCAATAGTTTTGGTGAAGAAGGATGGCACTCTTCGCATGTGTATTGATTACCGTGCACTAAATAAGAGAACCATCAAGAACAGGTACCCCATCCCCAGGATTGATGAGCTTCTAGATGAGTTGCATGGGGCAGTTTATTTCTCGAAGATTGATCTTCGATCAGGGTACCATCAGATACGTGTCCGAGATGAAGATGTCCATAAGACAGCTTTCAGATGCCACTACAGACACTACTAGTTTCTAGTGATGCCATTTGGACTCACTAACGCACCTGCCACGTTTTAGTCTTGCATGAATTACATATTTAAAATGCACTTGCGCAAGAGCATCCTGGTATTCTTTGATGACATTCTAGTCTTCAGCAGGACATGGGCAGAGCACTTATAGCACTTGGATGAGGTTCTGAGCATCATGGAGACTCAGTCTCTATTTGCAAAAGAATCCAAGTGCGAATTCAAGTTGATTGAGATTCTCTATTAGGGGCATGTGATACCGACAGATGGAGTTATGGTGCACCAAGAGAAGATCTAGGCAATTCAGGATTGGCCGCCACAGCGGAATGTGTTAGATTTGAGAGGGTTCCTTGGACTATGTTCTTACTACAGGAGGTCTGTTAAGGGATTTTCTCAGACAGCGGCTCCCCTCACCGATCTTACTCGGAAAGGAGCCTTCAGGTGGACAGATGAGGTTGAGGCAGTCTTTGACAGGCTCAAGACCGTCATGAGTACTTGTCTGGTTTTAGCTCTTCCAAACTTCTCTTGCTCCTTTGTTTTAGAGTGTGATGCTTCAGGGAACGGGATTGGTGCAGTTTTGATGCAGGACAGACACCCCATAGCATTCGAGAGCAGGAAACTCAAGGATAGTGAGAGGCTTTATTCCACTTATGACAAGGAGATGCTTGCCATTATGCATGCCTTGGCTAAATTCAAACAGTATCTAGTGGGTGGCAAGTTCACAGTCAAAACAGACCATAATAGCTTACGCTACTTCCTGGAGGAGTTGAATGAGAGGCAGCAAAACTGGATCAGTAAGATTTAGGCATATGATTTCGACATCGAGTATGTCAAGGGGAAGAATAACATCGTGGCTCACGCACTCTCCAGGAGATCCTCAATAGTGGCTTGTTGTGTGTTGTCAGAGATTTCCACTGATTGGAAATCTCTTTTACTAGTTGAGTATTCTAAGAATACTCAAGCTTGTCAGGTTTTGGACGAACGGTTTTCAGGATAGCAGGTACAGGGTAGTTGATGACATTATTCTTTATAAGGACAGGATCTACCTAGTGTCGGGCTCTAAGCTTAAGGCTAAGATACTGAGGTCTGTTCATGATGCACCTACAGCAGGACATCCGGGATTCTACAAAACTTGCAAGCAAGTCAGAGAGAGGTTCTCATCAAAGGGCCTCAAGGATGAAGTACTCCAGCATGTCAGAGAGTGTCAGACTTGTCACTAGAACAAGTCAGAGCACGAGCATCCGGCATGGTTATTGCAGCCCCTTCCCATTCCGGCTTAGAAGTGGGAGGGTATCTCAATGGATTTCATCACTAGTTTGCCGAGAGTGCAGGGCAGGGATAGTATCTATGTGGTGGTCGATAAACTCGCCAAGTTCGCTCACTTCTTTGCTATTGCCGCAGACTGATCAGCTTCACAGGTAGCAAAGTTGTTTTTTCGAGAGGTTTTTAGATTGCATGGTCTCCCTAAACCATTGTGAGCGTCAGGGATAGCAAGTTCCTCAGCACCTTCTGGCAGGACTTGTTCAGGTTGGCAGGCACTGAGTTGACTCCTAATACTAGTTACCACCCGCAGACAGATGATCAAACTGAGCTTGTGAACAAATGGGTGGAAGGCTACCTCCGGAGTTATGTAGCGGGACAACAGAGAGCATGGGTCTGATGGTTGTACTTGAGGGAGTTTTGCTATAACTCCACATATCACATGACTATTGGCATGTCGCCATTTTGAGCTCTCTATGGCAGCGATCCACTTTCTTCATAGATTTGGCTCCTCAAGACAGCAGGGTCCTGGTTGCGGGAGATTGGCTATAGGATCACTAGGATATTCTCAGATCTCTCAGGGAGAACATTCAGAGGGCACAAAATCAGCAAAAGATGTATGCTGATCGACACAGGACAGAGCGGAGTTTTGAGGCAGGTGATATGGTTTACCTTCGCCTACAGCCTTACAGGAAGAGTTCACTGAAGAAGAGTGGGTCAAAGAAGCTCAGGCCTAGATTTTATGGTCCTTATCGCATCTCAAGGAGAGTTGGCAAGGTGGCTTACGAGCTAGAGCTTCCATCAGGTAGCAGGATCCACAATGTTTTTCACGTATCTTGCCTCAAGAAGGCAATCGGACAGCAAGTAGTGGTTTCGAATGGATTACCCCCACTGGATGAGGAGGGGAAACTAGTTTTGGTTCCCGCAAAGGTTATTGAGGTCAAAGAGAACTACGGAACAAGGTTGTTCGTGAGTACTTGATTCAGTAGGACTTGCCATACGAGGATGCTTCATGGGAGGGTGAGTCAATTCTGCAGCACCCAACATTGAGATTGTTTGAGGGCAAGCAATCACGGGAAGGGAGGACTGTAATGTCCCCTTCCCAGCAATAGGCCATTTCGATGTCTGATTAGTCTATCTACCCATCTGGATAGGCTAGTGGCTTCTTTATGGAGGATGTCAGCCAGTCACAGGGTTACGTGGTCAAATATTTATTCTCTGAGCTCTATTTCTAAAGTCAAAATCACTTTATTTTATAAAGTGTTGTTATAAAGTCACTTTGTCTTATTATAAAGTCATATTTTAAAGTTACTTTACTTTATAAAAAAGACTTAAGTGAGCTTTTATCCCACATGGCTTAGTTTCGTGTGCTTGCACTCACTTCGAGGTTATAAAAGCAAAAGAGACACCTCGGGAAAAGCACCGTGGGATATTAAAAAATAAAAGAAAAGTAATCTGGTTGCTTTTTGTGACTGGTTATTCCAAGGACGCAAACCCTTAGGAATTTGAGAAGAGATTGGACGTAGCCCCAGCTCTCTTCAAGGTGGAAGCATTCAGTTTTCACATTGAGCCTCATTGGATTGGTAAGAAAACATCTTCAGCATTTGACAGTTTCAGTGGTATCACATCAGTTGTCTTCATAAGAGTAGGGAAAGGCTTCACACATATCATTCCAGCAGACTTATACTAGTTCGAACCAGACGCATATATCTTGGCCATAAGGGGGATTGGTACGCAACTGCAGTTGCAGACTGGGCGTACGAAATAGTGGGACTACGGGTTACTCCTAGCTTACTCCACGCTGCTTGGTTTCACCCTGGTGTTGTATTCTGTCGCCAGCAGGTGTATTTGCGCACAGGAGTTGATAGTCTGCATTCATATTAGCCAGGAGTGGTGACGGAATCACCCAAGGACCTCACGCGCTCCCTATCGGCTGCCAGCAAACTCAAGGGCCAGTGCGTGAGTGGTGACAGGAGGCTCGGCTGACTGTAGAATCACGCGCCCTCTTCCGCAGACAGTGACAACACAACCAGCGCGCGTGTGGTGACCGGATACTGGGAGTGGAACGGATCCCATATACAGTGCATAGGTTTTACGAGGAGTTGGGTGGAGTTGCGGTCTGTTACTTGCCTCGCGTGAAGAAGGAACTGCGTAACAGTGAGGACACACACAACTGCAACATCAGCAACGTGTGTTCGATTCATATTACTGACTGGCTGGAGACTACGGTTGGTCACCTTCATTCTGTTAAAAGTCATTTCGATTTTTATAAGAATGTAAAAATAAAATACTTGGCTCTTCTTCTTCACTGCAAAATAATTGCTGTCTGGGATTAAAGGCTATATGTTTGAAATATTAATATGTTGAATGAATACATGAATTACATGCCTCATAAATAAATGAATTACGATCACCAGCAGTAGCCTTGTTTTTTAAAAGTCTTTGAGAAACTCAACTGGATTTTAGCAAACATACGGGTAAACTGCATACCATTTGTGATATTGAGTAGTCAGGAAACATAAAACACTCCTACAGTCCTAATCAGTCAGAAAATTCATAGTTGAGGTAGCTTCAGATCATTACACTCTACCAGATCATCAAAACATTCAATCCACATCTATGCATAGGATTTGTTGACATCAATGACAACCATTAATGACAACAACAATGATTGCATCAGCATCATATTCTAACAGTGAACATCAGACCCATAAACAGCTTCCCTACCTAATGCAGCTTATCTTCCCTTTGTTGAGATCGAGATTAGGAGCATCAAAGTATCTAGTGATGAGCATATGACCAATGCAAATGACATTTTCTGCAAGTGAATAGAGGTCCAGACTCCATACAATTGACAAGTTTCTCCTGCCAATAGCATCCAAAGCTATTTTTACATAATGACATGATGCTACTTACTTGATAGCTATTTTCTCTGAAGAACTGTATCTGGTATGTATGGAACTTCAAGAAAATAATTATTTGTGGAATGAGAATATTTAATAACCACGTTGCAGATCATACAAAAAGTATGTATCCTAAGAAGCTTCAAAGTATTACAACATCATAATCATTTACTTGTGGTAAAATGCAGTCAATTCCAACTGGAGGCTTCACTACCATTTGATGTAATCTTTGACCTGGCATTCACAAAGTATCAATATGATCAGAATACATGTCATAAAGACTCCGGGAGCAAGCTGACTTCCACTCACAAATTTTCTGTGCAAATGATGAAAACCCATATTCACAGAGACAGATAATATTACTTAAAATGTACAACAGCTTGCTTGGAAAACATGTCTATTTGCATAAATAACTGCTGATTGCAATTGATGTTACAGAATGATGAGCTTTGGTTCCTCTTAACTGCTTACTAATGTATGAGATAAATTATTGTTGAATGTTTACATGAGCTAATGAAGAAATGGTAACCCTTCTCAACCAACTTCAAGGAAAACAATTGAGAAGATTATACAAACAATTGGGAATTGATTAGTGGTACAATGATACAATTGAATTCACAATTACTACCATGTCAATGTAATTTCTTCATATACTTTGAGGCTTAAAATGTTCTTAATACCTTTAACAACAAAATATCCACAACAATAAGATGGATGAGAACACTTCTTTTAGAGAAAAAAACAATTCATTAATTCAATAATCCAGCATCACCAACAAATAGGAACATTCTTTCCACTGAAAAAAAAGTAAATAATTTCAGTCAAAAAGGACGTGGAACTTTAGGCAATCCTGACAAACAAAGCTTAGTCAACAAAACCAAACCAGAACTGATGAAAAACACCTCAATTCTAATGTGAATACCGAACTCAAAAATACATGGCCAGCACTTGAAAAGATAAATAACATAATGGAAATTTATTTATAGCCTTTTGAAAGAGATATAGAAAGAGAAAAGCAGCTTTTGGACAGGACAAATCCAGAATGCTTACAAAACAAAGAAATGTGGTAGCTAGGGAAGGAACATACAAAACAAAGAATGTGGGAGCTGATTGAATAAAACAGGACAGATGTACATGGTCTGTGTGCAGTTAAATATTAAGAGACAACTAAATGACTATAAAGGTTCGACATGCAATTTAACTTTTTTCAAACGTGGTTATGGTTCAAGGATAGCCCAATAAGGATTCTTACCCATATAAGGATATTTAGCCCAATAAGGATTCTTAGCCCAATAAGGATATTTAAAAGAAAAAAAAAGATTTACCCATATAAACTGGATGGATTAATATCCAACTCCAAAGGGTTTTGGTATAATGTTACTGAGAGGCACTTGTTGTTTTCTCTAAGTTACTACACTACCAAACTACTAGTTGCAATATAGAATTCTAATTGAAATAAAAAATCAAGAGCATTGGGCAACATGGAGTATGGGGAACATTATTTTTACTGCATAGGTAGCATTCAGCACAATGCATACTTAGTACAGGGAGGACAGGATTATAACAACAGTGCCCCTACCCTGACATTATACAAGCTATTTGTAGGACTAGAAGTTTTTGGATGACACAACCATTGGCCCCACCCTTCAAGACTACAGTTTGAACTTTGAAGTACATTACCTAAGCAACAATTGCATATTAACAAACCAAGTTGGATACAAAACATGTGATTCACTATTAGAGCATATATTATAGCAATTTGATTCATCCCCTCCAAAAAGAAGTCAAAGTCTCATCCAGCAAAACCCAATTGCAACATGAGAAAAAAGTAGAGACAAAGTCAAGGATGAATTATATCTAATCCAAACAAACCCAATGTGTGTAATGTCCCTGCCGAAGGTGGAAGACACAAATAAATGAAGCACATGTGACGATTGATGTCCGTACGGCACTTAGGCCCGGCATACGGTCAAAAGGTTGTCATACGATTACCTTCTCCTGCCCGTATGGCCCACACCACATTTGGCATATGGTTAGCCTCTGATATAAACCCATGGCACTCCTCTAACACAGTCGTACGGTAGGCCGGGCTCCTCCATACGATGTTGTCACCGTACGGTCAACAGTGACTCCCCTACGTACGGCAAACACCGTATGGCTATTGTTCTATACCGCAAATGTGCCTTTGTAGTGCGATTCAATACACTCGCCGTGAATGCCTTGTCTTCGGCGTATGACCGCTACAAGTTTGGTCGAATTCCACAATTTGATAATGCCAATAATACTAGTACCAGGAAAGAAGAAGATCAACACCATAGAATTAACTGGAATGCACATGCAAGAGAAATTCGTAATAATCATAGCACTTCAGATTACAATAATCTCGAACAAATATCAGATATTGTCGTTTATTACAAATTTGTCTTCAACAGAAGACTTCACAAATTTGAAGCACATTGTGAAATATCGGAATGATATTTCCAATGGCAGACAAGGGTGGGTGTGAACCACCGAAACTGCAATCATAGAATAGGGAGGGTCTTCCACCTTCGAAACTACGTACACACCACCTTCAGCCTTTAGCTTTCGAAAATACAAAGAAAACATAAACTCCACGACAGCTCCCTACGCTACGAACCAACGCCTTATAAAGGCCGCAAAGAAGTTTCTCGAAAGTTACAAATAGGTCGACAAATATTATTTATTAATTTGGGCCCCTTTTGTTTATTAGTTAAATTAATTAGTTAAAGGTCCTTTATAATATTATGTAAATTTTGGGACCACTTAATTAGTTAATTTAATTAATTTGCTTTATTAAAATTGGGGACATTAAAAAAAGGTTGCCCCACTAGGTTTCAATTGCTTCACTACATCTTTGAAATACCAACAATGAAATTTAACCAATCGGCCAAGAAGGCCACAATTCTTCATCAATTCATCAACATTGGTAGGTTTAAACACGATCCCTCCTTGTAGATGTATGGTTTTCCTTGAGAACCATTCTTCCTCGTAAAGTGTTGCTTATGCATTGAGGGAAAATTGCAACATTGCATGTGAGACTTATATCATGGTCTATGATGAGTCCTATACATGAAGAGACTTGTACTAAATACTCACATGGGTGCTTCTAAATTGAGGACTACCTCACACTTTCTAAAGTTGCAGCTTCTCTATTTTCCTGACTAAATCCTTTATGCTTATCCATAGAAGTTCATTGCCTAGTTCTGATCAGTCGAGACATATAGTAACTTAGCAACTTATAGAGGTTATTACACCTCTAGCCCATGCTACGACATTTCACTAGGTCCTCAGATTCTTAACATTGCATCTTTGTCTACCCAAAGTTAGACCCTCACACTTCGATTACTGAGAGGGGGGGTGAATCAGTAAATTCAATTTCTACTTCTCTTTTAAGCAAATAGATATTCTTGTCAATACAAAAATCAAAAGAATATTATAACCATAAACAAAAATTAAATGCACAGGTCAACACAGCATTTATACGTGGAAACCCTCGGTTAGAAGGAAAAAACCACGGTGGGACAGAACCCACAAAACTCCACTACTGCAGTAATGAAGTTGTCATGTTAAAGGCTTACAAAGCACTAGTGAGAGTGCTACCCGGTTAAGGGATTTGATAGAAGACCTGTTAGGATCTTGACCCTGTTAGGAATCGTCTTATCAGAGGACTTAAAACACCAATAAAGATGTTACTCGGTAAAGGGATTTACACAAAAGAACCTATAAGGGTTCACCCTAATTGAGGGATTTAAATATGCTTCACAACTAAAGCAATGATCTTATGATGACACTATATCTGTCAATTCAGATCATACCTGTTCACCCTTTCCTTTGCTTGGATGTTGAATCTTTCTCTCCCTTTCACCTTTTGTGACTGTGATTCCTCTCAAAAGATTTTGCTCTCCTTCACTCTATGCTCTTGATTTTCAACAACACAACTTTCATGTCTTTCGACCTCGAAATGCTCGCAGAAAAAACAAAGCTAACTCCAATTCCACTGAAAAAGCAAACTCCAGTTTAACTAAAAAACGCTCTGCATAATCCGGTTCAGATTATCATGCACTTAACCGGTGTATGATTTGTATCCGGTTAGTCATCTATTCCCTGTGTGCCTGCCAACACCGGTTGGACAAAACCTGGACCGGTATAAGCGTGACCGGTTGAAGTACATTGCTTTCTTGCTCAATCTACCCGGTTCATAATCATGAGTACCGGTGTTCTGTTGGGATTGATGTTTGCCAATGACTTTACCAATGACAACTAACTTTATGTCAACAATCTTCCCCTTTGGCATTGGTGGCAAAACATATCAACACATCACTTGGAGACTTCCCCTGTAGATCTGCTCGTCTACCTGTAGCATATTTCTAACACATTGTTACTGATATCTGTCATTTGTTTTTTTGTCTTCTCTTCTCTATTCTCTGCACTTATATCTTCCCCTTTTTGCCTCCAAGGGACAAAGGGTTGTTACTCTTTATAACTGTAACTTATTGAAGATATCTTTATAGATCTTCTTTGCAAATTCTAGGAATGGTTTCCAGATACCTGTTACATGATCTAAATTTTTCTTTGTAGCTTGCAGTGAGACAATGAGATTTTCCATGTCCTCTACTATCTTGTAATCAGGTTCCTTGAGAAGTCTATCTATATCATTTGTCGTTGACTGCATCAAATCAAATGTTGGTGCAATGAATAACTGAAATCCAATAAGATCTTGGAATCTTTTTGTGTTTTCTTCTTACGCTTTCCTCAAAGTGAGAGCAAGACTTGTCAGCTCCCGGCTGTACTCAGTTACAGAAGAGCTCTTAGCATCAAATTTTGATGTTTGTTGTCCTGCATTTTGTCACCACAAAATGTAGGTAATAGTACGAAAATTTTGAACTTAGTTTTGTGTTTCTCTATGTTGATTCACTATTTAATTAGCCAATATTGATCAATCAATTGATCTCAATATGTTTAGTGAATCCTTTTGTTGAAGGCTTTCGTCAAGTCTTTCATTTTTTTAGTGTCTTCCTATACTTGATTTTTGAATCCTTCAGCGTCCTTTGGTGTGTTTTTTAGTGTGTTTTTAGTTGCTTTTAGTCTTTTTGTTTCGTCCAATCTCTTGCTTTCGGTTTTCCCTTCAATTTGATCTATTTTAGGGCTTAATCAAACTTGTCAGTCAAAAGATCTGACCATATAAGTGCCCAAAAAGTGGACTCTCCAAGCTCAAATGCATATTTAAAAAATAGATGTTATTTTCTATAGTTGAGTTGCACTTTTTGAAAAATATAGCATAAATTCAGTTTATGTTATGTTTTGAAATTACTTTATCACTTAAATTTATCACTTAAGTGATTATAGTGCACTTTATGTTATATTTTGATGTTGAGTTACTTTTAATTTTTCACTTAAGTGACTTTATCACTTTATAGTTCTATTTTAATGTTGAGATTTACTTTATGTTTTAAATCAACATATAAGTTAATATTGCTTTATGAAATAATGTTTGCACATTATATATTCAAATATATAGTGTAAATAGTTATTTTTGACCCCTTAAGTGATATTAGACTCAACATTTCATTAGACATGTGCTAAATAGGTCACTTAAGTTGTGTATTGCAACAACATGTCTTCAATCTCCTACTTTTTATGCAATTGCATCTCCAGAATCCACTTTGCAAGTAAAAGAAGCTAAGACTTATTAAAAAATATGTCATTGCATATATGCAATCCCTCCTCTAGAGTGCGATTTGCATTTAGGAGTGAAAAATAATACATGTATTTGCACTTCTAGAGTGTGATTTGCTTGTAAAGTCACAAGTTAAGTCAAAACTCATCTAAGTGCAAGTTTAAAAATACATGCAAACACTCTCCTAGAGTGCGATTTACATGTAGAAGGATTCTTCTTTCAAATGCAGCACATGCACCTCTAGAGTGCGACTTGGATGGGAGGTTGCATTTAAGACAAAAACATGTCAAAATGTAGCATGCTTATGCATCCCAAGACTCCGTTTTGACTTGGAGACTTCATACAAGTCTTCTACAAGCCAAAACGTCATATGTTATGCACTTCTAGAGTGAGTTTTGCCTAAGAAACTCTTTTCAAGCAAAAACATGCCAAAACGTTACATGTCTTTGCATCATTAGAGTGCGATTTGTACTAAGGGCATCATTCCATGCAAAACGTGACATGTCATAGCATTGGGAGACTGCATTTTTGTTTGGAGATGTTATCCAAGTCATTTGCCCTCAAAAATAACTTATGTTATTACATCTAGAGAGTGCGACTTGGCTGGAAGCCTGGAAGCCTTCATTTAAGCTAAGAACACTCAAAAACATTGTATGTATATGCATTGGGAGGCTGCGTTTTTGGTTGAGAGTCTCTTTTAGAAGTTTTTGCTTGCAAAGTAACTCATGCACATGCACTTCTATAGTCTGTTTTTCCTCCATATGCATGTTTCATTCTTCCAAGGGCATGTTTTGTGCATTCTCAGCCCAAAACACTTCTTGCAAGGGCATCATTTGAATGCATTTTCAATCAAAAACGCCCAGCAAGCTTGTTTTTGGTAAAACATTTTTGCATTGGAAGGTTTTTGCAAGTTGTTTTTGATCAAATGCATGTAAAATCGTGGCATGCTATTGCATCTTGAGATCATTCTTTGCAATTTGGAAGTGATCAAAAGTTTTTAAGTTGTTGGATGCAAATACACTTCAAGAGTACGATTTTGGAAAAGACAAGTTAATTTCAACTTCTCCTTCTTCCATTTTTGGCTCATTGAGCTCCAAGTAAGTAAATGTATTTGATTTTGCTTTTGTATTTCACCTATTTTCCTACAATATTGCATTTTATGGCTCATTTGTATCTATTTGTTCAAATGCAGCCCATGTATTTTGCATTTTTGTGTTTAAATAAGTTGAAATCTTTTCTTTGTCAATGCATAAAAATCATCCTACACTCGAAAACAAAATTGCATGTGAAGATTAGTTTCAAGTTTGACATGTTTGAGTCAATAGCAAGAGGTATGTTTTTTCTTGTTTTTTGTTCTTGTTTGCTTGCTTGTTTGTTGTTTGTTTTTAAACAAAGTTGGAATCATTCCCTCAAGAATGCAAGTGCATCCATTCATGCCAATTCATCCTTCATTCTCCAACACACGTAATTGCATCTCCCAAGTCTATTACATATAAAAACATGTCATTCTCCATTACATGTAATCACCTCTCAATAATTCGATTTTGGTAAAAGGTCATTCTTTTAATTACCATTTACACATATCCATGTGCTTCCAACTTGCATTCTTGGCCATACAAACAAAGCTCCACATGCAATCCACCTTCACAAGTTCGATTTTTCTCCTATTTGCCCATACACGTGCTATTCATTTCATTTCCAGCCAACATGTGTGTTCTATGAGTATCTAATCAATACTCCGAACACCTTATCATTGCAAGCTAAAGCTTAATCCTCTCATGGATTCAATCTCTTCAGATGATGTATTTACTCTTTGGAATTTTCATGTTGCAGCACAAGATATGTCAACACCAACAAAAGCCAAAGGAAAAATGAAATATCAATATGATAAAGAGCTGGCTCATTCCACGGCCGCAGTCGTTTCATCATCTTTGGATCAAATCTCAAATACAAGAAATGGGTATGTTGACATGACCAATTTCTTGCAAAAGCTTGAAGATCCTGCCAATAAGGAACTACGGCGCATCAAGAAGAGTAATATTCACTTGATTTCTACTTTCCCTATGGCTGCTCTAGAACCTGAATTTGTCTTTGAATGTGCACGTCATTTCAATCCCAAGGGCAAAACAGTCAAAGATGCAGATGGAAAAGTGATTTTCAGTTTGGATCCAGATGTTATTGAACAAATTTTCAAGATTCTTGCAAACCCTGAATGTGCAGACTTGTCCAAGGATATATCCATTTAGCTATGGAACCAAAATAAGTCAAATTATCAAAGATACATGAATGACCAATGGCTGGTTAATAAAAGGTCAAATTTCTCCAAATGGCCAAAGGCAGTACACAGATCTGACTTCTCTCTAAAAGTTAATGATTTGATAACACTCCTCAGTAGAATCTGTGGTCTCAAGGAATCTTGTAATTTTGAACCATGGATGTATAAATTCATTTTTCAAATTCTCGAAAATAAAGAACCAATTTACTAGGGAGAACTCATAAGCACAGCATTGTGCGAACAGTTGAGCCATGTGGGCACATCAGTACCTTTTTATATGAACTCTTATTTGGTCTACATTGCTATAGCCATGGGGACATTTTCTAGACTCTCCACCAAAGGTGATCGATCACTGGTACCCATTTGGGAATATCATGATCAAATCACGCTTACACAGAGCAAATATCATTACAGGAGAGTGCAAGATGCTTTCTTTGGGCATTTCAGGTGCCTTTTTGATAAAGAATTAGCAATCAAGAGGTTGTTAGATGAAGCTTGGGAAAAGGTAAATCAATTCGGGCGCATCTTCCTGCAATTTCCAACTTTTACCTACTTAAGAGTGGGTTATTTCCAAGGAGAGCCCTATACCTTACCAAGATATCCTACTGATAGGATCATCCTCATGGAGATGGCAAGGCAGCTCATGGAAGTGCAATCATATCAACACAGTCAGCATAGGCCAAGTTTTGTTATCACCACCGCCAAACCCTTCCAAATTGGTCGATATACACTCAACTCAATGTATAAGGCAAAAGCAAAGGAAGCAAAACTTTAGCTTATCACATTGAAGAAATTCAAAGCTAGGACTGACTTTGATTACCGAGGGATGCATTCAAAAATCAAAAGGGCCTTCACCCATGTTCATCGCATGGAGGATGTGTGGATTTATTTACGCACTGAGGTGGATATTAGGAGAATGGATTACTACAGGCTCACATTACGGCAAATCATTGATCTTAACATGGTCAAAATTCCAGAAGGCTTTGAGATTGAAGATGATGGCCTGGTCTTGGATCCAAAGTATTATAATACTCAATTTGAAAAGCTTGTCCCTTTTCCCATTCAATGGCAACAAAAAGAAGGGAATTTTGTCTTTGATAGATTCCAATCTATTTTGCTAAATACAAATAAGTGGCTAAGAAGCAAAGGCCTCAAGAGAGCACATCCAAAGGTTGAGGTAGACTGCAATCATTTTGGCCCTATTGGAAAGAGATCTCAGGTGGAAATCAGAAGCAAGGATGATTCTTCTTCTTCTCAACCAGTTAAAGCTATCAAGCTTACACTCAAAGGAGAAAAAGGGTCAAATCCATCCTTAGGTTCTATTCAAACACCCCTGCAAGAGGAAGAATCGGATGAAGATGGAGAAATAATGATCATATCTCCTCCTCAATTGCCAAACAACGAGAATCCATCTAATCAAGAGGAGCCATTTCTGAATATGGTAGATAATGATGTGGATTCATTCTCCACGGTATTCACTCCTGCTATTGCTATTTCAGAGGTGAATATGTTTGCATTTCCTAAGTCCTCTGGAGCTCCTTCCATCCTCACAGCAGGGCATTGCGAGAAACTGGCCAATGTTTTTGGTGACTTCCCAGCTCTCATGGAAGGTCAAGTTTCCGAACTTGATACTTCGGTTGCAGGCTTTGAAGCATTCATGACAGAGTCGTCTTAAAGAACACCCATGGTTTCTACTATGCAAACAAAGGCATGTACTATGACAACAGAGATACAATCAGGATCAATGCCTACTGCGATCACTGTTACAAGTCCAACGAAGGAGGGTTTCAGTTTGCCATCATGGTTGGGAAAAATCACCATGAAAAGAAGAAAGGTCACATTGCCCTTGAATGATTTCTCTACCAAGAAAGGTAAGTCTAAGACCTCAAAGGCCAAGGTTGTCTCAAGAATCATTGTTGATGATGAGAAAACCAAGTATGCTGAGATTGTGGAACCCTTGGTAGACAAACTAGTTGAAGAACTTACTTGCTCCGATTACATGTTCACCAAGGTTGAACTTGGTAAACAATCACGATTGGGATGTCTACAGGATGCTCAAGATGCACTCTCAAATGTGTCTAAAAGAAATCATGAACTCTAGGGAAAGAAGAACTTGTTGAAGTAGGAAAATGCTCGTCTTCATGAGATTATTCGTCAACAAGCATCTCAATCTATCACCATTTCATCACAAATGGCTCAGGTGAACGAGAGAGCAAAAGCAGCAAAGGCTTGGTTTGAAGAAGTCTCATAAGGAGTCAAGTCAATCAAAAATACACACAAAGTCCTTGAACGTATTAGAAATATTGAGGAAAGACTCCATGACATGATTGCTTCCTTCAGCCAAGACATCAGTAACCTGAAAGAAGACTTAGGCACGGAGCAAATGGATGACAAGGATTTAGATACTCTTATCTCATATGACATCATTCTTGGCAAGTTTGAGCACTGCTTGATTGTCACAAAACAAGGGTGAAGGCCTTGCATGAGACATTTTCATGTCAAAAAGCATCTTTCATATTCATACTGCCTCAAACGTTGCTTCAACAGTTCCCCAATATTCTGCTTTTGTTGAGGAAAGAGCTACCACCTGCTCCTTGTTGGTCCATGTGACTAAACCTGTACCAAGACTGAAAACATACCCAAAAGTGGACTTCTTGTCATCAACTGAACCTACCTAATCTGAGTCTGTAAAACCAATCAGCTGAGGATCTTTGCTTCTGTTGTACAAAATGCCTGAGTTTGGCTCCCTTCACATATTAGAGTACACACTTCGTTGCAACCCAATGTTTTTCCTTAGGGGCTATCATGAAACGAGATATGTAGCTCACAACATAACTTAGATCAAGTCTAGTGGTTGTAAGATAAATTAGGCAGCCCACAAGTTGTTTGAAATCTGACTCATTCACCACAAGTAAATCCGGTTTAATTGATAGTTTCAGCCCTTTCTCCATAGGTGTAGATGAAGGCTTGCAATCAGCCATCCTGAACTTATCTAGCAAACTCCAAGTATACTTCAACTAAGAAATGAAAATGCTGCCACATGTCTGCCAAATCTCTACACCAAGACAATAATGCAGAAGTTCTGAATTGGTCATATCAAATGCCTGACACAAATTCAATTTGATCTGCTCAAGCAACTGTGCCCTATTACCAATAATGATAATATTATCAACATAGATGACAAGAAAAACGATGTCATTACCAGTGCTTTTGACATACATAGTTGGATCTAAAGGACTTCTGTGAGAACCCTATGCAACCAAATAGGTATCAATTTTGATGTACCCAGCCCTGGGGGGGCTGCGTTAGGCAATAAGAGCCTTGACCAATCTGCATACCTGGTGCTCTATGCATCTGGAATCCAAGCATACGATGTTGAAATAAAGACCTTCAGGTGACTAATATTTGGCTTCCTCCTAGACAATGCTTCCTTTGGGCTCTTCTTTTTGATGGCCTGTGTGGGAGACTAATTCAGAAGGTACACTACAGTATACACTGCCTCTACCCAAAACTTCTTAAGAACATGTCTACGCTCCAACATAGACCAGGCCATTTCTGTAATAGTACAGTTTCTCCTCTCAACAACATTCTACAGAGGGGTGTAGGGTGTGGTAAGCTAACACATAATACCATTTTTAGCACAGAAGTAAAAGAATTCATTGGAACATAATCTCCCCCCATTATCTAGCCTAATAGTAATGATCTGACATCCTAACTCTTTTTCAACTAATGCTTTAAACTTCTAAAATTCATTGAACACATCTGATTTTGCCTTTAGGAAAAATACCCACATTTTCCTATTGAAATCATCTACAAATAGAAGAAAATACCTGGCACCATTGACCGATACATTGGTCCACAAACATCTGCATGAACTAAAATAATATGAACAGATTATTTGTATTGAATTATGTTTACAATGAGCAACACGCTCATATATACAGCACCGGATATTTACAAAATAGCAAGTATCTAAAAAGAGACTGCTATAACACAGGAAGCTATCGTGAGCATTAAAAAGAAACATTCTAAATATTCTAATACCCCCCCATAATGCTCAATTTATCAACACCAATAGATTCCCTGAATTTTAAAAATTTATCAGAACCGAGAGGCTTGGTGAAGATATCCGCGGGCTGCTCCAATGTAGGAACATACAACAACTTGATGGATTTGTCTTCAACTAGCTGACGAATGTAATGACAATGAGATTTGACATGCTTGGTTCTTTCATGGAAGACTGGATTCTTGGCCAATTTGAGCACGCCCTGATTATCACAGAATAGGGGAGTCGGTCCTGTCTGAGGGACATGCATATCCACAAGCATTCGCCGAAGCCAAACTGCCTCACAGGCTGCCTTAACTACTCCCCAATACTCTGCTTCAGTCAAAGACAGGGCCACCGCCTGTTGCTTCTTACTAGTCCATGTGACAACACCAAATCCCAAATTAAACACATATCCAGCGGTAGACTTACGATCATCAACAGAGCCAACCCAATCTGAATTTGTGTAGCCACATAGTGTAGGGTCAGGACTCCGAGTGTACAGGAGGCCATAATCAGAAGTACCGCTTACATAGCGCAGGACACGCTTTGCTATTGTCCAATGATCAGCCTTGGGAGCTGTCATAAACCAGGATCTGTAGCTTACTGCAAAACTAATGTCAGGTCTGGTGATAGTAAGATAAATGAGACTGCCGACTAGTTGTCTAAATAAAGATTCATCCACAACAGGTGAAACGGACTGAGCTGACAATTTGAGCCCAGGTTCCATAGGAGTAGAGGTAGGTTTGCAATCCTGCATTCTGAACTTGTCCACAAGATTTCTAGCATACTTGGACTGAGAAAGAAAGATACTGTGCTCAGTCTGCAAACCTCAATTCCGAGGCAATAGTGCAAGAGTCCCAAATCTGTCATATCAAATGTGTGACATAAATCATGTTTGATTTCAGTGATCAAATGTTCTGAACTGCCAGTAATGATCAGATCATACACATAGACAACTATAAACAATATAGCGTCACCTACATGTTTGATATACAAATTTGAATCCGATGGACTCCGCTGAAAACCTTGATCGATTAAGTATCTATCAATCTTCATGTACCAGGCCCGAGGGGCTTGTTTTAGACCATAGAGGGCTTTGACAAGTTTACAGACTTTGTGTTCCTGACCAGCAACCTTAAATCCAGGAGGTTGTGTCATGTAGACCTCTTCCTGCAAATCACCATTCAAAAAGGCACTCTTAACGTCCATCTGATGGACTTTCCAACCAAACTAAGCTGCTCAAGCAAGGACAAGCCGTACAGTACTCATTTTGGTTGTAGGAGCAAAGGTCTCCTCATAGTCAATGCCTTCTTTCTGTGAGAACCCACGAGCAACAAGACGAGCTTTCTACTTGTCTAAGGTTCCATCAGCTTTGTATTTCACCTTGTACACCCATTTGCAACTAATGGGCTTCTTCCCTGAAGGAAGATCAGAAAGGGCCCAAGTGTGATTTTTCTGAAGACTTTGGAACTCTGCTTCCATAGCCTGTTCCCACTCAGGAATACCGTTAGCCTCAAAATAGGTCTGGGGCTCATAGACACTATGAATGTTAGCCATAAGAGCAAAATTAACTGTAGGTTGTTGTTTGCTCTTATTTCTGGAAGCTCTACCCTCAATGAGCTCATCATCCCTAAGATCACTAATATTTTTAACCCACCATTTAGGCCAGAGAGTGGAGTCAATGTCTGGAGGGGTTGGAAGAGGCTCAGGAGCAGCAACAGGAGCAGGAAGAGGATCATGTTTGAGGGCCTCGACAGGATCAGCATCAGGTGCCCCAGGGCGAGCATTATCTGTATCATCCCTCCCATCAGGTGGTGCTAAAGGAAGAGGAACACTGTAAGGTTGTTCCTCAGAACACTGCTCAGAAGAAGACAGAAAGGGTCCTCAAGTTTCATCAAAAACATCACGACAAAAGATAAGATGATCAGTATCGATATCTATCAATCTGTAGGCCTTATGGTTGTCACTGTACCCTGTCATCATGAGTCTCTGACTCTTGGAATCTAATTTGGAGCGTTTAGCATCAGGAATCCAAACACATGCAAGAGAGCCAAAAATCTTTAGGTGGTTGATCTTGGGCTTATGACCAAACCACAACTCTTTTGGAATTTTGTTCTTGACAGCCTAAGTAGGAGAACGATTAAGAAGGTAAACAGCAGTAAACACTGCTTCTGCCCAATACTTATTAGGAACACTCCTGTGTTGTAACATAGAACGAGCCATCTCAACAATTGTATGATTGCGACGCTCAACAACACTATTTTGCTGAGGAGTGTAGGGTGTGGTGAACTAGCGTTTGATGCCATGTTCAACACAAAAATTGGAGAATGTAGTAGAACAAAATTCCCCTCCATTATCTGTTCTAAGATAAATGATACTGCAACCAGACTCGTTTTCAACCAAAGACTTAAAGTTCTGAAATGTACTAAAAACATCTGATTTTTGTTTAAGAAAGTACACCCACATCTTTCTACTAAAATCATCAACAATAAGCAAAAAATATTTGCAACCAGTAACTGAAGGTGTATGCATAGGACCACAAATATCAGCATGAAGTAATTGAAGTACCTGAGATGCACGCCAAGAATCTCCATCTTTGAAGGGAGTCCGATGTTGTTTACCAGCTTGACAAGCGTCACATACTCCAAGATGTTGCATCTGAATCGGAGGTAGGCCAGAAACAAGTTCCTCTCGGGACAGCTGAGAGAGATACTGGATGTTGAGATGTCCATATCGCTGATGCCACAAAGTACTGAGAGATAAATCACGAGCTGCCATAGCTATTTTAGGAGAATCACCAGTGTCAGTAAGCCGATATAGGCCATGATCCTCTAGACCAGTAGCAACAGTAAGATGATTCTCTCGATCAATAATGGAACATTTGTGGGCACTGAACACCACATCCAACTAAGGAGAATTTCTCATGATCTGACTCACGGAGAGCAGATTGAGTGCCATACTAGGAACGTAGCATACATTGAGAAAGATGAGCTGACACCCACCAGACTGTATCTGAACATTTCCTCTGCCAATAATTTTGAACTCCTCTCCTTCGCCAAACACAACTGAATCACTGTAGGGATAGAAGTTTGTAAACCAGTCACGCCGATGAGAAAAATGACGTGAAGCACCAGAGTCAATATACCAAGCAAACGACCGGGCTAAATTAGAAGGGCTTTTAGCCATAAAAGCATAGAAAGCAGACTCCTTTTTCTCAGAATGTTCAACAACATTTGCCTGTTGATTTGACCCTCCCAGCTTCTTTTGTTCAGAAGCGAGTCGCTAACAGCAATCTTTCTTCATGTGGCCGTACTTATGACAGTAATGACACTGAACACTCTTCTGCTGAGAACTGCTTGAGGATTGATGTGAACTGCCCTGTTGTGATGACTGAGAAGGCTGAAATTTAGCTGCAAAGGCTTGTTCTGACGAGGATGAGGAAGCACAGCTACCAAATTGCTGCTTCCAGGTGTTGTAATTGCTGCCATTAAACCGCTGACTGTTTTCCAACATCAAGTTGGTCAAAGATGCCATTTGCACGAATTTCGAGGCAAATTTTAGACTGACCCAAAAAAAACTGACAAGTACCCAGAAAAGTAGACAGAAAACCCAAAAAGAATCTAAAGTTAGAATTCAAATCCGTTGGCTCAAAAATCGAGGCACGAAAAATGAGGTACCCAAAAAATTCTGACAAAGACCCAGATAAGGTTTCGAAAAACCCAGAAGGAATCTGCAACCAAAATAAAATTTCGACTTCAAACAGAGGATCAAAACCCTAGTCGAACTGGCAGAGACCCTACGCGGCCATGGAGGCTCAAAGTTGCAGAAAATAGGTCGAAAAATTGCAAAGAGATTTGCCAACAAACGGAGGCAAACCCTAGTCGTCCACGAAACGCTCCTTATCTCTCACAAATGACTGCAAACGTCGAGGGAGCGTAGGTGTGCAGAGGTAGAACACAAAATACCAAATGCCTAGCGTGTAGATGAAAAAAATCTTCACAAGAATCGTGTAGCTTAACAAAAGACCAGTTGCGTTTTTGCAAAAGGAAGAAATCGCAATTTTTAGATGCATGAAAACAAAATAGGTAACCCTTGTTACGAGTTGCAGATGAAACAAAAACAAATTTCGAAAAATTTAGAGACTAATAATTTTGTTAGAAATTATAAATTTTTCGAAAAAGTTTGATCCTTTGCTCTAATACCATAAAATAATATGAACAGATTATTTGTATTGAATTATGTTTACAATGAGCAACACGCTCATATATACAGCACTGGATATTTACAAAATAGCAAGTATCTAAAAAGAGACTGCTATAACACAGGGAGCTATCATGAACATTAAAAAGAAACATTCTAAATATTCTAATATGAACTAGCTACAAGACTTTGGATGCTCCCCAAGAATCTCCATCTGCAAAGGGAGTGCGATGTTTCCCTACCTGGCCAGCTCTACAGATGTCATGTGTCTATGATTGAATCTCAAGTAAGCCATTCACTAGATTCTCTCGAGGCAACTAAGAGAGATAGGGTATCTTGAGGTGACCATACCTTTTAAGCTAATGCCAAAGAGAACTAATGGATGAACTCTTCGCAGCCATAGCAACTTCTTGAGACTCTCCAATATCAATAAGGTGAAATAATCCATAATCTTCAAGGCCAACAACAATTATAGCCTTCGACTCTTTGTCAACAATATGACACTTGTGTACTAAAGACAATATCCAACTTCCAACAATTGAGCATAATTTGACTCACTAAGAGCAAATTTAGCTCCATGCTTAGAACATGGTATATTTCATTTCTCCCATTAGATGTATTTTTAGATGTAATCTAAACATTGCCCTTGTCAACAACTATATACTCTTCATCTCCGCCAAAGATCACTAAATCGGAGCATGGTGTGTACTGCATGAACCAATCTCTTCTATGTGTCAAGTGTCAAGAAGCTCCAGAATCAATGTATCAGGCAACTATTTTGACATGATTTGCTAGTCTTTTGGCCATAAATGCATAAAAGCCAAATTCCTTCTACTCAATATGCTCTGCAACATGAGCATTCTGTTGAGACCCTCCCTAGTTGGATTTTTCATCAACCAGTTGTTTCCTACATTGATTCTTCATATGACCAAGTTTAACACAATAATAACATTTGATTATCTTCTTAGGACTCTCCCCAGATTTGGTGTCCTTATGCTGAACGGACTTGCCTTTGCCTTTGTTATTGACTTTGGCAATATATGCTTGTTCCATAGTAGGTGTCTGACTGCTCCCAAACTATTGTTTCCACTTGTCCTGCTACAGGAGCTTGTCACACAATTCATCAAAGTTCAGATCAACATTGGTGGATATGATGTTGAGAGTCTCAATGAAGTGCTCATAAGATCATTGTAGGTTTTTCAACAAGATAACCACCATATCCTCTGTAAAGAACCCTTGTTGGCTCTTATTTTGCAATAATAATTTTCAAAAGAAATCTAACAATTTTGAATTCTTGTGCTTCTAGAAATTAATTTTTCCACTAAACTTTGAATTCCAACTTAGATCATAGTATTCAGAAATTTATTGAATCGAATTTCCATATCAAAATTAAATCTACACTTTCATATTATTGTCATTACATAAATCGAATTACAATTACTAAACACCTGTTTAGACGCTAGCTGCAAAACTAACTCCCAGCTAAGACCCTCACGCAAATCCTTCTCTAGCCACAGTTACTGTTGTAGACTGCCGTGACTAACCAATCACCAAAAACAAGCGTGAGTCCTACAAAGAATGGCCACAATTCACAGTCGTCCTGCTTCCAAAGTGCACACAGCCAGCATCCAGTCCATACAGCTCTGCAGAATTACGTACGGCCCAAGAATATTCACGGCTACCTGTAGAAGTCCATCATTGGCATTCTTACACTGTTCACTGGCATACAGATCCAGCTCACGGTGCTTTCCTTAGGAGAATGAATGTTCTCCAAACTTTCAACGAAACCCTTGTTCACTCCATTATTTTGAACAGCTCCCAAACCCTCAATTTTCGATAATCATAACATGAATGGATGTCTAACGCAAGTCCAAGGCATTTTATAATAAACAACAATCTTCTTCTACACACCATTCCTCAGCTTCAAGGACACACTTTTCACTTAAGTGCCTTGAATCGTCAAGCTCACACTTTCAAAATAAAACACTAAAGTGTCATAATAATAAATTAAGCCAAACTTAATTGCATAAGTATGAAGATGGAGACAAATTAAGAACAACATTGAAGAAGATTGAAGATCAATCCAGAGCCCAATTGCCATACCCGAAATAGAAACCAAGTGTCTTCTGGCTACCAAAAATAGTAAGTGTGCCACAAACACAAACACAGGCTCCTACTAATTTGGGGACATTACAATCCTCCCTTCCCAAGATTTCTTGTCCTCAAGCAATCAGGAAAACATGCAACACCGCCAACCACCTGGATCCCAAGGATGGTTATAAGCAATGTCCCGATCCTCACCATACTCTTGTGAAGAACACACTAACAGAACAATCACCAGCATCTGAGGAACTATCCACAATACCCAAATAACCAACATCATTGAAAACAACATCCGAAGACCAACTGAAGATGTCGATGCAAAAAACAACCCAGCGGAACTCAACCCCACTGAAATAACAACTCTGTCGAATCCTAAGTCCCTGTCTATCCAACACTCACACCCAACTGCACTGAGAACACGACAGTAACCAAATGTACCTAAATCACTGTTATCAACTTTGTCCTCTGATAAACAGTCCTGAGTGTGTGGATATTGCAAGTAATCTAACTTGCAACTACCAAATCCATCTGCAAACGATGGTGCTAATCCATCCCATAATGGATGGTAAGATACTGGAGCCGGTTTACCCCTGCGTGAGATCAAATCTTCCACCTGTGGGTCAAAAGAAAAATGATGAGCATACCCCACCGTATAATGCCGGTAAGAAGCCCGAATCTCTGTCAATGGCTCATCATTACCAAACTGGGAATCAAGAGATGGCTCCAATCTCTGACTCCGCATAATTGTAGGCTGGGTAGGAACCTGAGCAACCCTCTCAAGAAACCCAACCTCGACATCCCTGTGGGGAAGCATAGTAGAAAGAGTCTCCACAATCTTCCCAATCAACCTCCGAATAGCACAAAAGCCTCGGATGAGAGTACCCTCAAACACTCTATATGAATCATGTCGCACATCTGCACTCTCAAGTAAATACTCCATGAATGACTCAGTGCAGTAAAAATTATACGTGGAAGCGTCAACTTGCTCCCTCGCAATCCACAGCTGACCCCTCTGAAAATGCGGCACTGCCAACTGTCCCATGCTATCAGCTATGTGAGATGATGAAATAGATTCACTTCCAGCAAAAGGAAGCAAATCAACATGAGAGCTTGACTCCACTAGTACTCCTGCCTCATCCATTGTAATGTCCCCTTCCTTGACCAGAAATTAATTATAAATTATAATAAGTTAGTAAGCAAAAATAATAAATATAATTATCATTAATTAATTATATTATTAATATGTATAATATAATGTTATAAATGAATTAAAAACTTATTATTAATAAATAAATAATATTATATATTAAATGAATATTATAATTATAATTTGTTATTAAAAATAATATATAATATATCATGATCAATTATTAATATTGATAAAATAATATTGATCAAATTCTTAAATATTAATAATATAATATAAATTTCTAATATTAATAATATAATATTGATATAATATAAATTCTTAATATTAATAATATAGATAGTAATAACTAAGCTTCAATATATGTATATCTGTCATGAGAGATATATGTACAACATAAATATATTTTTATGCATATATAACTGGCTCAATATATATATAAATATATTTAATTTCTTATATAAATCAATAGTATTTATAAATAACTAAGTCATTTATATTTAATAAACATTTAAGCGAATACTATTTATCAATATAAAAAATGAAAGGTAATTTATGAGATGCTTACCTTATCATCGTCTAAACACTCATGATCGGAATGATTGAAGAGTCAAAACTGTATGAATGGCGAAGGCTTAATATTGTTCATAACAATGAGAAGAAATAATTTGCGAATGTCAACGATAGCATAGTGGACAGATGGAAGACACGGCACAAGGGATGATATCGACGGCAAAACCATTCATAACAGGTTACAGGTAATATCGATCATTCTAGATAACGATTTATATGGCCAAATAGATATTCATGATGGTAATGGTGTGAGTCTACTAGACATACAACAATTCAATATTAGCAATGTTAATAATAAGAAACAATATTAGTGGCCAATCAGCTTTGATTAATCATTGAATAACAAAGCCAGTGGTATGAGGAATCATAAAACATAATTATTGGAAGGGTGAGATTAGATTTAGAGTTTGATGAATCACGTTAAGTGTAGTGCAATTACAAACAGTAAACATTGACTGTAATTAACATACACATGCAATCTAATGAAATAACAAACCATTTATGAAAGGGTGCGATCTCTGACAAGAAGAGGATATAATTGGAGGTTGCTATCGAATAAGGGAAAAAAGATAGATTATACACTGCAACATATATATGCTACCATGAGATTATAGACTCCATTGGGGGTTAGATTACGGTGGAAGCAATGACAAATATGAGTAAGCACTGCAACCAGAATTCCATACACAACGTACGCAAAATATTTCACAATATAGAATGATCGCTGCTATATATACATCAAGGAAGTGCCGCTGAATATGGGAGACCATACTCGGGCAATACTTAGGATTTAAGAAGAAGGCAGGGAGAAAACAGGAAAGAGAAAAGGCAATCAGTGCACAGGAAAAGTAGACAGCAATTAATAAGTAAGTACTCTTATATATATATATATATATATATATATATATATCATTCCAGATTTAATATAATTCAAATACATATATATTTCAGATTTAATATATATAAAGATGCAGATTTAATATAATTCGAATATATATATATATATATGACCAAGTTAATCATTCACAATTTATATGATATTCAAAAGAGGATAATTTCAATTAAGATTCATCATAAATAATGTTATGATTTCATTTCAGATTTGTAAATGATAATTTATTAAGGACATTATTGACAAAGTAATTTTCTTATCAAAAGTAATTATTGACAAAGTAATGGAAAGAGCTCTCAAGGGGGATTAAGACCTCCACTAAGCCAGTGTACACTGATGACCCACATATGCATATGTACTAAGCCTTGGATAGAGAAAATCTCTTCCAAGAAGAGGAATGGACCCATGGTCAGCCTATAAGCCCTGAGTGATGCGCTCCAGTGGATGACGGCAAGATTGGGCCAAGGACTATAAAAGATCCTTATAAGGTCATGAGTCTGACCTGGCAGACTTTGCTCAGGAAGTCCCTAAGGATGCGCTCCAGAGGACGGCGGCAAGATTTAATCAAAGGACACAAGGGTCCTTATTAAGGTTATGAGCCCGACCTGGTAGACTTCCTTTTGGAGGGGTTAGCAGTTGGGGTAGATAGTTAATTAATTAGTTTTCTATTCATATTTATTTGTTCATATTATTGTTGCTAACATCTTTCTTGTAGGTTCATTTTTAAGGAAGCAAATTCAAAAATACTAGGGAATATTAAAGATAAATGATAATCAAAATATATATATGATATATCAAGATATAAATTAACAAGAAAATTAATCATAAATGAACAAATCTATTATTGATGAAATATAAGTATTTCATCTATAATTAAGAAAGGACTTAAATGTGAAATTTACGTAAGGTCCCGACAAGGGACATTACATCCGTACCAAGTGCTCCCATATCCCGGACATATGTGTCTGCCACATCATCATGTTCCTCATCACCAACCGTAGGAGCAAACTCACTACCAACCACCTCAATGTCCAATTGAACTGGGTCTAGGGCTGGTGTGGACCGTACATGCTCCAACTCCACGAACACCTCCTCTAACTGAATCTGCGACTCCTGAAGAGCCTGCTAAGTATCTTCTAAAACCTCAGTAGTCGCTGTGAGCTCCTAGGTAAGCTCACTCACCTCCTCCTCCCTATCCATCAGCGCCTCATAAGCTGTACTCCGCCACTCAACTAGGTGATCTCGATCGGCTACCATCTGTAAGTAATTCTGTCTCAAAATCTTGACAGCCTCACGCAAAGAATGAATCTCTGTCAATGAAAGGTAACCACCACTGGGCTCATCTGTCATAGGAGCACCCCAACCATAAACAACCAACAACTGACGAGCGGCATCAAAATGCTCAAGAGTAGAAGTAATATCTCTCTCATCAACTCGCAACTGGCTAGTCACATAATGACTCTGCACAACGGGCCTCCTATGAACGACCTCAAACGCACTATCTACACTATGAGAGGAAGTTGTATCCAACAAACTCCCCTCAAGATCACCGTCTCTCTATGTACTTTCATCTGAGTACACATCTACAAACTGAGTACCGACATCGGACACATCCTCATCTAACCTCAAGGAAGCTGCTACTGAATCCGACTCAACACAATCTCCAGCTCCCTCGTCCTCTGCAGCCAACTGACAGTCCAAATCCTGGGATACATCCACGAGTCACTGACGAAGTAACCCCCTCTCTAGAAGCCCTGGCTGTAACAAACTCCTGCCACTCATAAGCTTCCTTGTCCTCATCTGTGAGTCCCTGTAACACAAAATCCAAGAACCCACCACCACTATATGACAACGTTGAATCTACACTCAAAGTCAGATATAGAAAGCCAAAAATACTACAGCACTCATCATCCTCGCTCTTAGCATCGGAGATATCTGAAATGCTAGTGTACACATCATCTATCTACATCTCCTCTACTAACTCTGGCTGCATACACGACTCAATGTCGTCATGTGAATCAACTAAACTGTGGCATGAAACTACGTCGCCCAAATCAACTGCAACACTCCCATCCTGAGTGTCATCACTAGAAAGCTCCATGCTCACATCCTCAACACAAGAAAAAACCATTGTCTCTTGTACTGATCCCACACTGCGACTGCTGTCATAAATCTCTGAGCTGTCAGAGCTCATACGCTCCTCGCAGTCATCACCCAACAACTCACAGGGGGTGTCATCTCCCATATAACTCACAGCATCCTCAAAAGTGTCATCAGATGTGTCTATACTATTAGCTCCCACATCTCCTGCTGAAATCTCAACTGCTGACACGTGACTCTGCACACATAACTCAATGTCAAGCTGTGCACCAATAATGTTGGAGCACGAACTATCATCAATTGACCCCGCTGTAATGCCCAAATCACCAACCTCGCCACTAGGAGACTCCGTACATGCCTCGGTCCCAACTGAGGAAGCAATTGCCTCCTGAACTGGAGCGGCACTACTACAGCTAACATAAACATCTCCAATAATAACTCCCTCCATGAAAGAGTCTGAACACTCAGTGATAACTGCAACATCAACTGCCTCTGTACAATCCGTAGTGACTGCTCTGGGAGCCTCAACCTGGTGATGCTCAGCACTGCTATCAACCAATGGCACTGAAACATCCACTGGCTCCTGTGCAATAAATCCATCACCACCATTGCGGATGGGAATAGCAGGTGCTGAACTAGATGTAGGAACATCAGCATCATGGACTACTGTCGGAGAAAACTCCAGCCTTCTCCCCTGCAAACTCAATGTCGACCTTCTAAAGGCAGAGACCATATATCTCGCTGCCCTATCTACTGTAACTAGATCCGAAAAACTCTTTGTCAATCTCTGTTGATGCAATCTAAGTCTCTCCATGCTTTCTACTAAACCATTTAATTCCTCTCTATTTCCCTTATTGCTACAACGACTTCCGGAATTGTGCCTCCTGTATTTATCCATAGCTAGAGAAAATAGAAGTGCTGATCACTTTTTAAAAACTTCTGAATAAAAATGTTTTCAGATCCCACAGGATGGCAGGAAAAAGGCTCTGATACCACTGTAAATAACCCTTGCTGGCTCTTATTTTGCAATAATAATTTTCAAAAGAAATCTGACAATTTTGAATTCTTGTGCTTCTAGAAATTAATTTTTCCACTAAACTTTGAATTCCAACTTAGATCATAGTATTCAGAAATTTATTGAATCGAATTTCCATATCAAAATTAAATCTACACTTTCATATTATTGTCATTACATAAATCGAATTACAATTACTAGACACCTGTTTAGACGCTAGCTGCAAAACTAACTCCCAGCTAAGACCCTCATGCAAATCCTTCTCTAACCATGGTTACTGCTATAGATTGCTGTGAGTAACCAGTCACCAAAGACAGGCGTGAGTCCCACAAAGAATGGCCACAATTCACAGTCGGCCTGCTTCCAAAGTGCACACAACTAGCATACAGTCTGTATGGCTCTACAGAATTACGTATGGCCCAGGAATATTCACGGCTGCCTGTAGAAGTCCATCATTGGCATTCTTACACTGTTCACTGGCATACAGATCCAGCTCACAGTGCTTTCCTTAGGAGAATGAACGTTCTCCAAAGCTTTCAACGAAACTCTTGTTCACTCCATTATTTCGAACAACTCCCAAACTCTCAATTTTCGATAATCATAACATCAATGATGTCTAACGCAAGTCCAAGGCATTTTATAATAAACAACAATCTTCTTCTACACACCATTCCTCAGCTTCAAGGACACACTTTTCACTTAAGTGCCTTGAATCGTCAAGCTCACACTTTCAAAATAAAACACTAAAGTGTCATAATAATAAATTAAACCAAACTTAATTGCATAAGTATGAAGATGGAGACAAATTAAGAACAACACTGAAGAAGATTGAAGATCAATCCAGAGCCCAATTGCCATACCCGAAATAGAAACTAGGTGTCTTCTGACTACCAAAAATAGTAAGTGTGCCACAAACACAAACATAGGCTCCTGCTAATTTGGGGACATTACATCCTCTTCTTCCATCGTGCAACCAATAGCCTCCAGCTGATTGTGAATAACCTTTATCTTCACAAGATACTCCGACAGAGACACCTTATCGTTCATTGTAATGGAAAACAGCACGTTCTTAAGAAATAACACTTTGCCCTTATCTGATTGTTCATGGAGATTCTTTAAATGAGTTTCATCTCCGCAGTTGTCTTTGCCAAACAACACTTCAAGAAGCATGTCATCAATGACTGACAACTTGATGAGCATGACTACTTCCCAATTGCACTCATCGTACTTGTCCTGGTCTTTTCTTGTCACCGTGGGACGAGCAACTTAACCGAGTATAATTTGATCCAAGCACCGATACTCGAAGATTGTGAGCATGCGATGTTTCCAAGAGTTGTAGTACTTGTCGTTGAAGCGTTTACTACTTTGCAACATGATGTTGGTCAACGACACCATCCCTCCCATTTTGCAATGTACAACAAAAAAAAAAGTGACGTAAGAAAGTAAAATTTGTACGAGTACAAATCCCAAGGCATTGTGACTTCAGAAAAAATACCTCAAATTTTTATTAAAAAAATCAGAAAAAACTTTAGGGATAAAATTGTAGAAACCCTAGCCAAGAAATCTCATACGATTTTTTTCAAAAAATCATAAAAAACCTAGAAGAAAACATTAGGCACACGTCTAAGGAAAACCCTAGCCACGAGGAAAATGCAGATCTGAAGATGCGTTCTTCAAAGAAATTATGAGCCTTTGAATCTCGTCACACAGGTCTCAAATACACACCGTCACGAGTTTGCAAAGAAAATGGTAGACGCGACAGTGAGGTTGTGGATCTACAAAAACACAACAAAATAAATGGCTGATCTATGACTCTGAGATTGGATGAACATGAAACTTTCCCGCAAAAACACAACAAAATAAATGGCTGATCTTCGACTTTGAGGTTGGATGAACACAACTTTATGTTGCCCAGCCACCAAAGAAAAATGCCAAAAAAATGTGTTCGTGCGGACCCAAACGAGGAAAATCATGTGTAGAAGTAAACGCAATGAGCAGGTCCTGAAAAAAATGCGAGCTCAAATAATGGTGGAAGAAAATGATGCAGCTCAAGAGATTTGAGAAAAAACCCTTACGTCTAATGCCAAAAAATGATTGAAAGATATCAAAAATAGCACCTTGTAGAGGAACAACATGATTTGAAATGAATTTGCGGAGAAAAATACCACAAAAGAAAACTCACAAACTCTACAAAAAAATAATTCAAAAACTGTATGCAAAATAAAACTATCAATTTTGTTGCAAATTATCGAAGAAAAAAATCTGAAAGACTTTTCAGGATAAACCACAAATTTTGTTGATAAAAAAATTCGCCAAAAAATTAATGGCTCTTATACCATGAAATGGTAATTGATTGTTGCATCTACAATGGAGATGAAAGCTCCATTTAAAGGAATTAGAAGAACAATGATTCAATATGAAACAATTGTGAACTAAAATGGGAAATAGAAACTAGCTAATCTAACTAAAGTACATTAAGTGACCATTAAATAAGAAATGTACTAATATTACTCTAATAGATCATGTTGTGATATTATTGTAGATAGGTTATCCAATTAAGTTGACACAGGCATCGCATATTTCTCTATGTTTAACGGTTGCTTTGGTTTGGTGCTAGCAAGCCGAACTTGGTGAAACCCAAAGACAACTTGGTGATAGAATTTAGCAAGCCCCACAAAAGCCATTTTTTTTTGTATGCCAAAGTGGATATTTTATCAAAACTTTATTAACAGTCGCTTTCTTTTCTGAAAAATTTTATTATCAACGAACTGGACTTATAATGGAGCCATGTGAGTGGCTGGGAAATGGAATGAACTATTATATTTTAGCCGGAACAAACTATATTGATACAAGATATCAGACTCTAGAAAAGTATTCGATCAATTAAAAATAATTCATTTCTACAAATAAATTATTTACAAATTACTTGCAAAGAACACTAAATTTTAGACAATTTTTGATTGTTCGATTCTTCACATTTCATTAAGATATGATCCATTTCTACTCTAACTCAAAAACTACAAGAAAAGACAATACTATCATTTATTACCTAAGTTTAACTACAGCAGCAATAGAATAGTGTAATATACATTGCTTAAGTGCAGCTAACATTACACGTTGCCACCGATCAACCCGGTTTTCACTTATTAAAGTAGACCTTTCTGTCAGCAAAGGAGTGATGCTACTTGCTCCCAGCTCCTGCAAAATACTCCAAAAGCAGACCGTCTTATTTATACTATGTTAATGAATAGGAAATTAGTTTAAAAATTTAAGAATTTTATACAAAACCGAGGAGAGAAAAATGCAGACCGTGCTCTTTTCTACAAGCCAATCAGCTCGACCACCTTTCAAAGTCCCTATGCATACGTAACTCAAGTTAATCTTATCAAAAATTTACTGTCAAGCAGAGTCTGATCTGAGTTCTTTGTTTATTTAAACATGTAATAATTGCACAAATATAAATGCAAATGACATAGCTATTCTCTAGTGTGATGAAACCAGACATTGTAAAAGGATGCAGAAAATAAACCTACCAAAAGCAGCAACTACATGCCATTGTGCCCCTGAGGGAGTAAGCATGACTGGATCCTCTACAGCAACAATATAAACACCAGATCGATCAACTTCCAAAATTTGTCCTCCAACAATTTCTCCCCGCCCATTGAAGAGCTCTACCCTTCCAAATTAAGACACATTTGGACTGCCTTCAGTATTCTATTAAAAACTTGGCCGGAAGAAAGTATAGTAAGCTAAATACCTAACAGCAGAACTGGTTTCTTGGAATAAATAATAGGAAAAATCTGGTTTTCATTGCCAATGTGCACACTGCAGATACAACAAAATGACAAAGTGCTACAGCTTCAAACTTTTAAAAAAAAAAAAAAATTTCTATAATTCAGGGCACATTTCTCAATTGGGCATTTAATTAAATTGGTAGCCATGCCTTTCTCTTTCTTTAAGTCACTTTCAATTTTTTATTTGAAGTAAGGTTTTCACTGCTTAGAGAACTGACAGCCATGGTATTACTGTTCTTGGGGGATGCAATATCACTGACATAAAAACCCCTGCAGTACTCCATTACTCATGAGGCATAGCACTACAGTAGAGGTTGCTTCAGATCTATACAAGCATAAAGTAAGGCTCTATAAATACAAATCACAGCCTTTACCAAAACAAATCATAGTCTAGATACCTAAAACCTAGGCAATGAAATAAATTACAACAATGTTCCATTGTAAGGGAACTGAACAAGAATAAGAAGATTAATTTTCAGCAATTTATATTTAGGGAGTCAACTGAGTTAAATTATGCAAGCTGACCCATTCAAATTGAATTAAAACTTGTAAAATGATAAACTGCTTAAGATATTAGAAATGAATTTCCAGATTTTATTATTGCAGAGATTTAATAGACACTAATCTTACTTATTGATTACTGTAGATTTGATATCTTTAAATCATCAAATGTCACTTATTATATATCTCAATATGCAGTCACGGTTTGATGAGACATGACTCGTTAATGAGTCACGACTCATCAAGTCGTGACTATCAAACAATACCATGCGACAGTTATACACCGTTCCGTTTATGCTTCATATTGTAATTTCTATTACTCTTATGTGCCGATAACTATCGGTTAATCTCACTGCATAATAATGAGGGTGATGGACTTGTTTTCCACCGTCGACTTTAGTTTATAAGAACAATAACTCATATCGGTTTATATTGATAACAATTTGTATTCTTATTTAAACCGATACTTATTGGTATTGTTGTTTATTTGCAATGTTTAATAAACCGATATAATCGATATAAATCATTTTCAATTATATTAACATTAATGTATATGTGTGTGTGTGTGTGTGTGTATTAGTGTTACAAGACTCGGACTCGCCTCGGACTCGGCAAGCTGGATTCGGGCTCGGACTCGGACTCAACACCCGGACTCGGCAAATTGAAAAACCCAAGAAATTCAAATATTTTTAAGGATTTAAAACTTTTTTCATGCATCATTCAGTCAATTAACATCAAAGACAAAATAATTGAGATAAATAGAAGCTACTTTGCACACGTAAACAAGTTTACATTGATCACATAAGTATAAATGCGAATTTCTAAAGGAAATAAGTTAACTGTTAAACTAGTTACTAAATAACACATTAGAAATCTGAAATATAAATAGTGTCATTGTCAAAAGTCTACAATATTCATGGAATATGAAATCCATGTAATGAAAAGTTCAAAACATATATCAAAATAAAAGCTAGAGCCTAGAAGACTACGGCCCTATGTCTTCCTACGTGTACGCCTAAGATAGGTCATGGAATATTTTGCAGCCATCTTTTGTCCCTGTGTCTGAGGCTCAACCTCAGTGGCATCCTCATCATCCTCATCCTCCTCATAATCATCATCATCCTCAGACCCCTCACTCTTAGCCTCAAGGCCCTCCACTGGGTCTCCTCGTGCTCTAGCCAATCGATTTGCTAATCTATTTTCTAAAACCCCTATATTCTTCTCCCAAGCCTTTTTCCTCTCTTCTAAGTCTTTGCAAATGATGGAATGACTTTTTTAGGTCTTAGAATCATTAGAAAATCCTTGTTCCAGCTTCAATTTGCCCTCAAAAAGCTAGGAGCGGTTGTGGGAGATAACACTGCTGAAGGCATGCTGAATCCTGAAATTTGGCTAAGTCTAGAATTTTTTGAAAATCTAGAATCTTCATTTTAACTCCTATGAAGTCGAAACCTATCTCAAACATCCTGGAATGTATTTATACAAATATAACTTAAAGTATAAGTGACATTTATTTTAACTCCTATGAAGTCGAAACCTATCTCAAACATCCTGGAATGTATTTATACAAATATAACTTAAAGTATAAGTGACATTTATTTTAACTCCTCTGAAGTCGAAACCTATCTCAAACATCCTGGAATGTATTTATACAAATATAACTTAAAGTATAAGTGACATTAATAAATGTCACTTATACTTAAATGTTATATTTGTATATATCCTCCTGCCCCGGAGTCAAAAAATGACCACGTATGACAACATGTTACCAACAAAAATCTTAAAATCAGTAAAAAAAAATTAGTTTTTGCTTTTGGACGTGGCTGGATGCACTGAGTCCAGGCCACGGGACTTGGCGAGTCCTTTGAGTCCAAGGACTCGACGAGTCCTGCAGACTTGCCTAGGACTCGATCGAGTCCTGGAGAGCTTGGCTCGGCTCGGGACTCGCCGAGTTCTGTAACACTAATATATATATATATATATATATATATATATATATATATATATATATATATATATATATATATATATATATTAATGTATATGTAATAGTAATTACATATACATTAATATATATGTATATATTGATAGATTATTTAAAAATATAATAAAATATATATATATATATATGTATGTATATATATTAGTAAATACATATACATTAATATGTACATATATGTATTCATTATATATTCAATTTAATTATCTGAACGATGCTATCAATTTCCAACACTCCCTCTTAGCTAGGGAAGATAATTTGCCATATATCACCATACTTGTGATATCATGTAATACAAGAAATCATTATTTAAGTAAATGATAACTGTTTTGCACATCACCTTAACTCGTGAAGTGAGGAATCACCTTAACTTGAGATATCAGATTACCTCAGATCATAATAAGAGAAATCATCTTAGATTGTGATACCTAGTTTTCATATCACCTTAGATCGTGACATGAGGAATCACCTTAGATCGTGATACCTAGTTTTCATATCACCTTAGATCATGACATGAGGAATCACCTTAGATTGTGATACCCGATTTTCATATCACCTTAGATCGTGACATGAGGAATCACCTTAAGATCGTGATACCTAATTTTCATATCACCTCAGATCGTGATACAAGGATATAGTAATTTAAGAACATTACATTCCCCTTACATATAACCTTGTTATGGTATGTGCACAAAAATTTACCTTAACAAATCTCCATTACAAGAACGTCACCTTGTAATATCTAATACAAGTGTTCATTGTCTAAAAAGTCGTCACCTCTCAGAAATGTACACAGGCTGGATGAGCCCATAAGAAGTTTACACATTAAACATCTTTATTATATTAATACAAATCAAAAATCATATTACAACCATACCAAGATTTTTCCTGAGGTGATCAACTTTCATCTTAGGAAGTGCTTTGGTAAGAATATCTGTAGTTTGATCTCCTGTACTGATATATTCCAACTGAATCACTTTCCTTTCAACCATATCTCGGACATAGAGATAAGGAATCTCAACATGCTTGGATCTGTCATGAAACACTGGATTCACTGATAACTTGATACAACTCTGGTTATCACAATGAATAGTAGTTGGTTTTAATGGTTTACCAAATAACCCAGTAAGTAGTTTTCTGAGCCATACTGCTTCTCTAGCAGCCATCGAAGATGCAATATGTTCAGCCTCTGTAGAACTTTGAGCAACTGAAGATTGTTTTCTGCTAATCCATGATACCATAGTTGATCCCAAACTAAAACAGCATCTTGAGGTGTTTTTTCGATCAGTCACACTTCCAACCCAATCTAAGTCAGTGAATCCATGAAGGTCCAAGTCTGTCTTTTCATATTTGAGTCCATAGTTTAGAGTATCCTGAAGATACCTCAATAAATGTTTTGCAGTAGTGAGATGAATCTCTTTAGGTTCACACATGAACTGACTTAAGGCATTTACTGCAAAGCAAATATCTGGTCTGGTATTTACCAAGTACATTAGGGAACCTATTATCTGCCTGTATAGAGTAGGATCTGCAAGTAGGGATTCTGTTGTTGCTTCCTTTAGCTTATGAAAATTTGTTTCCATGGGTGATGACATTGGTCTACAGTTTAACATACCAAATCTCTTCAAAATGTCAAGAGTGTATTTTCCTTGATTCAGAATAATACTATCTGATTTATGCTAGACTTCTAAACCAAGAAAGTAGTGTAATAGACCTAAGTCTTTCATATCAAATTCTTTGGCTAAATCCTTCTTACATTGGTGAATAAGGTGATCATCTCCTGTAATCAACATATACAATTAATATCAACATATCACCTTTGTTTATTTTGAAGTAGAGATTTGGATTAGCATCATTTTTGGAAAATCCTAACTTCATAAGGTAATTATCAATCCTCTCATACCACGCTCTGGGAGCCTATTTAAGTCCATATAAGGTTTTCTTTAGTTTGCACACATGAGTTATGGAATTGTGAATCTCAAACCCTTTAGGTTGCTCTAGATATACTTCTTCAATGGTTCCATTTAAGAAAGCAGTCTTTACATCCATCTGATGCACTTTCCATCCTTTAGCAATTGCAATGGCTACGACTGTTCGAACTAAAGTGTATCAAGCAACAGGAGCAAAAGTTTCATCATAGTCAATCCCTTCCATTTGTGAAAAGCCTCTGGCTACAAACCTTGCTTTGTACTTCTCTATACTGCCATCTGCAACATGTTTGATTTTGAACAGTCATTTAGAGGTGACTACTCATTTTTCTTTGGGTCTAGGCACAATGTCCCATAAATCATTCTTTATAATAGACTAATATTCTTTTGTCATGGCATCTTTCCATACTTGCTGTTGGATAGCCTCTGGAACATTTGCAAGTTCTGATTTTGAGAGTTCACTCAAGAGGGCTACATAACTAGATAATCTAGAGGGTCTTTTACTTTCCTTGAATGTCCCTGAAGGAGCTCCATAAGACTTTGCTTCTTCTCTTATCTTAGTGGCCCAGAGAGGTCTCTTTATGGGATTTTCTAATGTTGAGAGCTTTTCCTCATTTTCTTCTTCCTCAGAATACTCCCTCTGAGTCTCAGGTGTAAAGTTTTCTTCTGGAGAGACATGTGTTTTCGGTTCTACAGAATTTCTAGCTCTAGAGAAAGCTATGTCTTACTCAAAGATTACATCCCTACTTAGTTTAATATGATTTTGACCAGGTATATATATTCGGTATGCTTTTGAGGTTTCACTATATCCTACAAAAATACCTTTCTTTCTAGATGGTTCTAACTTTGTTCTCTTTTCTTTTGGTATATGTATGTATACGGGACAACCAAATATTCGAAAGTTGCTGATGTCTGGTTTTGTTCCTGAGAAAGCTTCTTTAGGAGTTTTACTATCAATGTGGGAGTGTGGACATCTGTTTTGAATATATACAGTAGTATTAGATGCTTCTGCCCAAAGAAAAGTGTCAAGATTTTGGTCAAGAAGCATTGCCTTGGTAGCTTCAATAATTGTTCTATTTTTTCTCTCAGCAACCCCATTCTGTTGTGGGTTGTAAGGAACAGTGTACTCCCTCTTAATCCCAGCATCTTTGCAGAATTCCTTAATAATGTCTGATGTATATTCTTTACCATTATCTGACCTTACGGTCTTGATTTTCTTTCCAGAAAAGTTTTCAGTGATTGATTTGAAGTCTTTAGACATTTTCAAGATCACCTCAGATTCTTTATGTTTAAGGAAATATATCCAGGTCTTCCTGGAGAAATCATCAACAAAAATTACATAGTATTTGCATCCTCCTATTGATGAAACAGACATTGGTCCACATAAGTCTGAATGAACTATTTCTAATACATTGTTTGTTCTACTAGAACTGTTTTGAAATGCCCCTTTTGTGTTTTTACCTAAAGCACAACCTTTGCATGCCCCGAGGTGATACTACTTAAGTTTTGGTAACCCAGTGACTAAATTTTCCATAGAAGATAGAGCCTTGCAGTTTAAATGTCTTAGTCTTCTATGCCATATCTCATTTGAGTTAGTGATTTCATTAATTAGAACTTGATTTGATTCAGTACATAACTCATATAGACAACCTTGCCTTCTACCTATGATTTGGGCTTGCTTAATAGTAGATTTCTTTGGCCAGGCCTTTACTTTACCATCCATAAAGGTTACTCTATATCCATTATCCTCAAGTGCAGATATGGATACTAGGTTCCTCTTGATACCTGGTACAAACAGTACTCTAGTAAGTTGAATGGAAATACCGGTCTTTAATTTGATAGTGCATGTCCCAACACCTTTCACTAGATAAGAAGAGTCATCTCCAATAGTCACTTCCTCATCGGATTCTTCTACCATAGAGTCTAGTAGTTCTCTAAATCCTATAATATGTCTTGAAGAACCACTGTCGATAACCTAGGTGCTTTTATTTGAGACTTGGTTTGAAAGTGTAGAGTAGAGCACAAACTTCTCATTTTTAGGTTCTTCCTTAGTCTTTTTCTTTGTTTTGGTGAATGAAGCCTGATGGTTTTTATATGGACAATTTATTACATAATGCCCATGTGTATCACATCTGAAACACCGGACTTTTGACATATCTCTTTTGTTGTTTTCGTGATTAAATTTCCTTTTCTTGAAGTGTCTTTTCTTCTTGTGGGTATCCACATTTAGTACATGAAGATCTTCATAAATGGTTTTCTTCTTTAGTCCTTTCTTGTCTAGTCTTGATTCCTCTTGAAGGCAATCTGTTCTTAGTCGGTCAAATTTTGGAAATTTGGACCTAGCACTTATGCCAGAGACAAAAGTCTCCCAAGATTTGGGCAGACCATCTAATGCGATCAATGATAATTCCTTACCATCGATTTCATAGCCAAGTGTTGATAATTGATCTCTTAGAGCTGAGACTCTCATAAAGTATGAATTTATTTTCTCACCTTTGTTCATGCTTATGTGATTTATCTCCCTCTTCAAGGATAATTTTTTGCTTGCATTACTTATCTCATAAGTTTTCTCTAGTGCTTTGAACATTTCATATGCTCTTTCGTATTTTGTTAATATTGGAACAATGTGATCTCTAACTCCATCAATGATGATCTTCATTGTTTTGTCATTTCCTTCATTCCAAGTTGATATGTCAGGTTTCGCCTCTAGTTTTAATTTGTCTTCTCTTATGAAAGATTCGACTTTATTTTCTTTTAATAACATTATGATTCTGAACTTCCATGATTGAAAGTTGTCTGCACCCTCAAGTCTGTCCTCGAATCTGATAATGCTTGCCATTTGGAATGTAATGTATTCAATCTAAATCTTAAATTCTCAAGTTTATCAGCCGCTTGGATCCTTCAGAACCAGTGCTCTGATACCATGTAAAATGATAAACTGCTTTGTAATGTCCCCATTTTTAATAAAATTATTGTTTTTGGGTTCCGATCAATTTAGTTTATCTCGGGCCCATTTTTATTTGTCGGTGTAGGTGTAGTTGTCACCGTCGGCTCTTTTGTGCACTCTTGGGAGTTTTCCCGACGGGTATTTATGCTCGGCGTGTAGGTTGGATTTTATATGTTGAGATTTATATTTGATTTGTATTTGCGAATTCCTGTGGGGATTTTGTTGTTCGCCATTTCGGAGGTAAAAGATCCTCCTTATTTGGTTTGTTGCAGTTTCGGTGGGATTCAACCCTCACCCTACTCTGCTTGTTCTGCTTGTATCGGATCTGGCAAATCCGAAGTTCCGTCAATAAATTCAATAAGATCTTTCTGGCAATCATATTAGTTGGTGTAGTACTCTGTGTTTGCAAATTCATATCTAATTATTTGCGAAGGAGAAGTGGACTTCAATCGGGCGTCTGGAAGGCATCATCCCTCACCGTTGTACCACACGGCCATCCACCCGTTGTACCGCACGGCCCATCCACCCGTTGCACCACACGACCATCCACCCGTTGTACCGCACAGCCAATCCACCTGTTGTACCACACGATCCATCCACCCGTTGTACCGCACGGCCAATCCACCCGTTGTACCACCGAGACATAATCACCGTCGGGACAGAATTTACCGCTGGGACATAATTCACCTTCGAACGGAATTCACCACCGGGACATAATTCACTGCCGGGACATAATCACCACTGGGACAAAATTCACCGTCGGGACATAATTCACCTCCGAATGGAATTCACCGCCGAGACATAATTTACCTCCGGGACATAATTTACCGTCAGGACAGAATTTACCGCCGGGACAAAATTCACCGCCGAACATAATTTACCTCCGGACAAAATTCACCGCCGGGACAGAATTCACCTCCGGACCGAAATCTCCTTCGAGACATTACAGTGGTATCAGAGCTGGTGATCTTGCTAACCTGTTGTGATGATTGAGAGATTTTGGGATTTGGATCACACTATGGCACCCAGTAGTGATGGACAATGGCGGTTGAAGGCACTGCAAAGGATTAGCAAAGAGCTCAGCGAGGGTATTGATCTTCCATTAGATATATTGGAAGTATGTTTGTGTAAGGTTGACCAATTACCTTCAAGATTTATACAGAGAATCCTTTCTCCAATTAAGGATGTCTTAAGTCAACCCAGGCTTGTGAGACACCATGACAAGGAAATGAAGTTGGCAGCTGTAGCATGTCTTAGTGAGATTTTGAGAATTTGGGCTGGGCTAGAGAACCGTATGATGACAACACCATGATAGAGATATTGCATTTGATCGTTGACAACTTTCAAAGTCTTGATGACTTCAGTGGTGACCCTTTTGGCAAGAGATCTACAATATTGGAGAACTGTGCAAATGTCAAAGTAAGTAACCTCCTCTTAGATTTGGAGTTGCAAGACTTGATCCATGATATGTTTCATCACTTCTTAGTCACAATCAAGGAATGTCATGATAGTAAGGTTTCGGTTGCTATGGAGAGCCTTATGATTTCATGCATTGAAGAGATGGATGAAATATCCCAACCTATCATATCTATGTTGTGGGTTGTTCGCAATCTAGAATGTGTTCCATCTATGGCAGCGTGTAGATTGGTGAGTAATGTATTCAAGCATTGTGAAGAAAAACTAATATCTCATTTGCACAAGTGGGAGAAAGTTGATGACGGCGATAAAGGTGATGCTTTACACGAGGCCCTGTCTGCCACCGAGGCTTTGTCCACCGCCAAGGTTCTCTCCGACACGGTCGCCGCTGAGACTTAGTCCCTTGTCAAGGCTGTGTTTGTTGTCGAGGCCTTGTATGTCGCCAAGGCTGTGTCCGTTGCCGAAGCTCTGTCTGTCGTCGAGGCTGTTGCCAAGGCCTTGTCTGTCACCGAGGCTATGTCCGTCGCTGAGGCTCTGTCGCCGAGGCTGTGTCCGTCGCTAAGGCTGCACACGTTGTCGAGGCTAAGGGTATGTCCATCACCGAGGTTGTCTGCCGCCGAGACCGTGTACGTCGCCGAGGCTGTGTGCGTCGCCGAGACTCTATCTGCCGCCAAGGCTATGTCTGTCGCCGAGGCTCTGTTCGTCGTCAAGATTTCTTTCAGATCGAGATTCCCTTCGGACCAAGATTGCCTTGGGCCGAGATTCCCTTCAAGCCGAGTTTGCCTTCGAATCGAGTTTCCCTTCGAGCTAAGTTTGCCTTCAGGTGGAGATCGCCTTCGAACCGAGATTACCTTCTGGTCAAGTTTCCCTTCGGGCTGAGTTTGCTTTCGGATTGAGATCTCCTTCGAGTCGAGATCGCCTTCGAGTCGAGATCCCCTTCGGGCCGAGATTGCCTTCGGATGGAGATTCCCTTCAGGCTGAGATTGCTTTCGGGACGTCTCCCAAAATTACCTCCGGGCAGAAATCACCTTAAAACATTACAGTGTTGTTAGTGTCAACATCTGTGTCTGTGCCCATGTTGGAAGAGATTGTTGAACATGAGGGTGTGAAAGATTTCAAGGGTTGGTGTTGTTGGGATCCTGGTGAAGGGCATGGCAATAGTTATACCAGAGTGACGCAGTTAAAGCTTGATGACGGTTTACTCGTCCCAACTAAATCCAACTATGTGCATATGGTCCAACAGCAGTACAAACTTTTCAACAAATATTACTACCAACGTCCGCACTTGGCTTGGGATTTGAGCATTGATGAGTTTGATGTTTGGTTTCATTTGGATCCTGGTGACTCTAGGCATGGCAACAATTATATCAGAGTGGAGCAGCGGAAGCTTGATGGAGAGTTACTTTCTCGCTTACTTCCAAGCGCATGCGCGTGGTCTTGTTGCGGCTTGAGGGCTCCAGTGGATACAGTTATCAGTGTCCGCGCCTAGTTTGGAATCCTAGAGTATTGATGATGAATTGCTTGAGGGCAAGCAATCTTTGGGCGGCGAGGATTTGTAATGTCCCCATTTTTAATAAAATTATTGTTTTTGGGTTCCGATCGATTTAGTTTATCTCGGGCCCATTTTTATTTGTCGGTGTAGGTGTAGTTGTCACCGTCGGCTCTTTTGTGCACTCTCGGGAGTTTTCCCAATGGGTATTTATGCTCGGTGTGCAGGTTGGATTTTATATGTTGAGATTTATATTTGATTTGTATATGCGAATTCCTATGGGGATTCTGTTGTTCGCCATTTCGGAGGTGAAAGACCCTCCCTATTTGGTTTGTTGCAGTTTCAGTGGGATTCAACCCTCACCCTACTCTACTTGTTCTACTTGTATCAGATCTGGCAAATCCGAAGTTCCGTCAATAAATTCAATAAGATCTTTCTAGCAATCATATTAGTTGGTGTATTACTCTGTGTTTGCAAATTCATATCTAATTATCTGCGAAGGAGAAGTGGACTTCAATCAAGCATCTGGAAGGCATCATCCCTCACCGTTGTACCGCACGGCCATCCACCCGTTGTACCGCACAGCCCATCCACCCGTTGTACCACGCGACCATCCACCCATTGTACCGCACAACCAATCCACCCATTGTACCGCACGGTCCATCCACCCGTTGTACCGCATGGCTAATCCACCCGTTGTACCGCACGATCCATCCACCCATTGTACCGCATGGCCTATCCACCTATTGTACCGCCAGGACATAATCACCGTCGGGACAGAATTTACTGCCGAGACATAATTCACCTCCGGACGAAATTCACCGCCGGGACATAATTCACCGTCGGGACATAATTCACCGCCGGGACATAATCACCGCAGGGACAGAATTCACCACCGGGACATAATTCACCTCCGAACGGAATTCACCACCGGGACAGAATTTACTGCCGGGACATAATTCACCGCCGGGACATAATTTACCTTCGGACAGAATTTACCGTCGGGACAGAATTCACCGCCGGGACAAAATTCACCGCTGGACATAATTCACCTCCGGATAGAATTCACCGCCGAGACAGAATTCACCTCCGAACCGAAATCTCCTTCGGGACATTACATGCTTAAGATATTAGAAATGAATTTCCAGATTTTATTATTGCAAAGATTTAATAGACACTAATCTTACTTATTGATTACTGTAGATTTGATATCTTTAAATCATCAAATGTCGCTTATTATATATCTCAGTATGCAGTCACAGTTTGATGAGACGTGACTCGTTAATGAGTCACGACTCATCAAGTCGCGAATGTCAAACAATACCATGCGACAGTTATACACCGTTTCATTTATGCTTCATATTGTAATTTCTATTACTCTTATGTGCCAATAACTATTGGTTAATCTTACTACATAATAACGAGGGTGATGAACTTGTTTTCCACCGTCGACTTTAGTTTATAAGACCAATAACTCATATCGGTTTATATTGATAGCAATTTGTATTCTTATTTAAACTGATACTTATCGGTATTGTTGTTTATTTGCAATGTTTAATAAAACGATATAATCAGTATAAATCATTTTCAATTATATTAACATTAATGTATTTATATATTAATGTATATGTAATAGTAATTACATATACATTAATATATATGTATATATTAATGTATGTATATATTGATAGATTATTTAAATATAATAAAATATGTATATGTATATATTAGTAAATACATATACATTAATATGTACATATATGTATTCTTTATATATTCAATTTAATTATCTGAACGATGCTATCAATTTCCAACAAAACTATTTTTCCCTAAGGCCAACTCCCTTTTGAATAAAACCAAAGAGCATGTATTTAAGAGGGGATTACCTCCAAGGAGGGGAACATCAGTGAACAAATGAGAAGCTACAATTTAGGAGCAGCGATCTGCTATAAGCAGCAGACAGAAGAGATGATAAAGAAACAACTTTAAATTATGATAAACAGCAATTAATGAGTAAAACAGCGATTAAGCACTTGAGCAACAATTCTATTATCTAATAAGGAAAGGTGTGATTATGCTAACAAACAAAGGCAGCGATTAGTACTATTGTTTCTGGTTTCATTCAAATGACATACTCTAAAGCTTCATTTTCATTTTTTAAATTATTTTCTTATAACAACATTATATTTAGAATGGTTGCTAGTTCAAGTTCAATAGCCCCTAAGGCAAATAAATAGTTTACATATGATCAAGCGTCTCCTATATAGAAATATATTATGATGATTGAACAACTTCCAAGAGGTGGGGCTTTTCTTTAGAGTTGTAGTCAATGTGAGATCTACTACAAGAGCTTGTGCGATTAAGTGAAAGCTAACTTATGCGCTATGACTAGCCATCAAATTAAAGTTTGTCTAAGGTCAGACAAGAAGGGGTTGCGCAAAAAAAAAATTATGGCACACATTAAAGAACAAGAAGAGGTCAATGTTGTGAGTGATTGAAATCTCATCCTTTAGTCAAGAAAAGATCAAGGAAGCCACCTATATGGTCTCCTTCAATAGTGGTTGTCACACATCCTTTCTTGAAGACACCATCTAACCAGGAAAAAGAATCCCTCTCTTTCTTCCTACAAAAGAGGCCAATTGGATAAAGCATAGTTGAAAAACTCGGACTTGGCAGACCAAAAAATTGGACTCGGACTCGGACTCAAACTTGGAAAAGACTCGGGCAAGGACTCGGCAAAAGAAAAAAAACCGTGCTTTTACCCAAAAAAAAAGAAATTAATGCATTTAGAGAACATAAGAGCCATAATTGAAACATTATACATGTCATATGAATCTCAAACACTAAATATTTCAAATTTCATCATAGTTTCAAACTTTAAAATGTATATCAACAGCATAAGTCTATAAATGTTTACAAAATGACATATAGTGATATGTTCAAATGTGAAAAACAACAAACTAAAGACTACATCTTCCTTTTCCCTCTCCTAAAATAACTCAATTTTTCAAGCCTTGAACTAGTAGGTGTTGAGGTATTTAAATGAGTTAATTCTTCTTCTTCATCATCAAAGTCCTCATCTTCGTCATCATCCATTCCAACGGAATCACCCTAAAACCTTCTTTTGAGGAAGCAAAAAGAACAAATGACTCAAAAAGTTTTTTAAAAAATCAAATTATAAGTTGTTGGGCATGTCGAAGCAGCAACAAGAGTCCATCACAAGGACTCGCAAGTCCTGATGTAGGACTCGAGTGAGTCCATGCCTTGGACTCACGAATCCTTGTGATGGACTCGACTCGCAAGTTCATGGCGAGTCAACTTGGCTCGTCATTGGACTCACAAGTCCATGGTGAGTTCAACGATTTTTTGAACTATCAATAAAGCATTTCGAAATGAGGAAAAAGACAATGCAAATGAATACATTCTACATTAGATTTATGCCAATGATCTTTCTTGCAACCTAGTGAGATCACTATATTGGAAAGAAATGGTGACAGAAATTAGTCGAACACCCTCTAGTTAAAGAGGCTCTAGGTATGAGAAGGTGTGGGATACCTTATTAGGAAAAGAAAAAAAAGATTGAGACATCACTAAAAACAATCAAGGATTCATGGGTTGAAATAATAGAGTTTCTGATGGATAGAAAGATTGCATAAATTGGCCTTTAATGAATGTCATTAGAATGGCCTCATTGGGACAATGTTTTTTTAGGGCAGTTGATTGTGAGGGTCGAGTGAAAGATAAATACTTCATTTCCAATAGCCCCATTGAGTCCAAATAGATGGTGGGTGATTAGAATGTTATCCAAGTCCTAACAAACAATGCGAGAAATTGAAAGGCCACAGGTGCTTTGGTAGAAGAAAGGTATAGGCACATTTTTTGGACAGCATGTCCCATACACTCCCTTAACTTGATACTGAAAAAATTGGTACTTAGAAAGAGTTGATGAAAACTATAAACACAAAGGGTGAGGAGATTCAGATGTATGTGGAAAATCATCATATGTCACAAGACATCTTCAAACTTTTTCCAATTTAGAGTTGTTGAAGGTAAATGTATGAAGTTTCAATATTTATTCTAAAGTTAATTTATGACATATCTACTTATTTAAATTCAATTTGTTATTGCCTTGTTTTTTACACAGTTATGTTGTTGAGACTCTATTCACATCACACCAATTGTTTTGGGATGACTTGTGAAGGTACAAGAGACATTGAGTGCCACATACATCAACAACCAATGGAATGTATAAAGGCAATCAAATTTCATGAGGGCCTAAAAGGTCAAATCGTTATTCTAGATGATTATTGGTGAATTCGTGTGGCCCATGTCTTAAGTTTCACCAGGCCCATCATAAATATGATCAAGTTTGCTAATATAAATCAATCATGTTTGGAAGAAATATATGATGGCATGGAATCCATATTAGAAAAAATAAAGGCCATAATAGCAGAGGAGAATAATCCTAAAGAAATATTCTTCCTAAAACCCATTCTTGATTGCTAGAACAAGGTGACCACACCCTTACATCTCCTTGCATTATCTCCAAAATATTACAACATAGAGATGCTTTCTTTTGCTTGAAAGAATAACACCATACATGAAGTTGCTCAAGAGTACAAGAAACCTTTTTGAAGAATCTTCTCAAATCTAGAGGTGGTGGTCAATGTTAAGACTAAGTTTGTCTCATCACAAGATCATAGTATTTATGATCTTTAAAATAACTACAAGGCACACACCCTGATGCAGGAGCATCCCAAGGTAGTTGGCTATCCTGCATGCTTGGGAGATTTGATGGAGTTATGTGGACTTATTTTCATATGTGAGGGGTTTGGTAGAGTTGGATAAACCCACTTGGGTCTTGGGTAATTGGTTTTGATGTATTTAATGGAACTTGGCATGGTCTTGGTTGCTCAGCATGGCCTAGGGGAGCTCGGCCTTGCTTAGGAATTTGGTGCCTATTTCAGGCCATATAAGTAATTTTCCACAAAGAGTTAGAGGCTGCAAATTTCAGGGATTGAAGAGGGCCTATATTTCTTCCTACGGTTCGAAGCACGAGTTCTCATTCATCCGGAGCTAGGAGATATCGCAATTTTACTAAGACATCTATTTTGGACATTTAATTGTTGTTGTTGGCCGACTTGTGGCATTTAATTTCGGTATTTGTATTTAATTTATTTTCAGGGCCGACCTGTGGCTTAGATTGGTATAAGTAGAGGTTGTGGGGGAAGTCTTTGGCAAAAATCATTGATCCACCTGGGAGAAGAGGAGGTGGATGTGGAGCGAGTTTTGAGGAGAGCTAGTAGCTGCGGCTTGGGAAACAAGGAGATTGCTTGGTGGGCTTGCGAGCACAAGTTTAGATCTTCCTTGGGGGTTCCTACCAGTGTGTGGATCTGGGCTAGCTAGGGTTTTGGTTTGGATCTTGCGAGATCTTGTGGAGTTTCCATTGTAATTGCATTGTATTTGGCCGTAACCCGGAAGGCCTTACAGCCGGGCATGTTGGATGAAAATATGATGATTCTATTATGAGTATTGGCATTGTGTGGATCTATATCTCTGTATTGTTATTATATTCTATTGTGTGGTTATTTGCTGGGGGCTAGGACATCTCCATCGGGGATTCTCCTAACTTGCACTGCATCACACCCATACATGGTGGTATCTCCATGGGAAAAGTCATATATTCCTCCAGCCTCTTGCAATCAAAATTCTATCACTAGTAAACATTTTTTTTGTTTTTTAACATTCTACCGTTTTTTATTTTTTAACATTCTCAGCATTCTTTTGCAATTTTTAGTTTTATTGACTTTCTCTCTGTTTTCAACAAGCTGCAATTTATCGTTGGTTGAGTGGAATTGGAGTACATTCTCTTTTATCCACACAATAAGCAAAACTGATTGGCTGCAAAAAAAGTAAAAGATTTGGTCTAAGTCCACTCCAATTTGTGACTCCTATTACATAAAGAAGTTGACTACAAGCAAGAGGCAATGACGAATTGAGACATAGCCCTTGAGGGTGTCTACTTGGACACATCTGTTGTAGAACTTGCTAAAGTCACTTTAAATGATGACTTGGCTCCTATAGATGATGTAGCTAGTTGGAGTGGCATTGCAATTACTTGCGGTTCAAATGAAGTTGAACCAAATGATGACTTCAATCTAGATGCTTACGTTGAAAACCAAAATAAATAAAAAATTTATTGTACTTATTCAATATTTGCTATTTTCAAATTTTGTTATGATTTGAGATATATGATTTTAACAGTGAATTATCAACCATCTTTATCACTATCAAGTATCATAGTATCAAATATCAAATGCATTTCCAATTTTGTATAGTGTATATTTTTAGAATTGAGTATCATATGTATTTTTGTTTCTGTGTGTGTGTGTGTATACCTGTACCCAAGGAAAATAAATCGCCATTCCAGTATATGTAAACCTGTTCATATACCAGAATGGGCAACTTTGTCTACACTTCTTCTAATTCGTAAATCCGTAGTTCCCCATGACAATAGCACAATGCATATTTTATCAAATATGTATATATTGCTTATTTAAGGATTCACAAGGTGAAAATGTATTGCATGTGTGCTTTAAAAGCAAAAATATTAGGTCTTCCTTTACGCAACCTAACTTCTAGTGAATTCGTTGGTGATGTTTCAGATATTTGTCATACCAAGAACTCGAAGAAGTGTTGTCATTTCCTGATCAGACCATAGAGTCCCTAGAAATTTGATGAGTTCAAAAGGACAGCAGCAGATAACTTCAATACCCTGCAGATGCTTGGAAGCAAGTCCTTTCAATTGATCCCTTATGGTCTGTCTAACCCTTATTGAAATTATTTGGAAAGGTATAAAAACTACATTGAGGACATGTGGATTAAAAACTTAGAATCCAATGATAAAAAGAACCTAATATTGTGCACACTCAATTCAATTTTCAAAATCTCTTCCCCAGTTCAAGGTCTCATACTGTTCTGCAATAAAGGCAGAAAAATAGCATTAGGAGTCAATCTCAGAACCTTCCAATAAATAAGCCTCCTTTATAAAAGAAAACTATTGGGTACATGGCATTGTGACTGCAAACAGTATCTAGGAAAAAGTGACAAGATGTAAATTTATAGAAAAGTGAGCTGAATGAAATCCTTTGTCAAAAAAACATTAGAAGTATGGCATATAGTGTAACAAACGTTTTACCTATCAGTGACACCTAAACGCAACACTCTGGTCATGTGCCAAGACTCCGCACCCTCCACACGCACAATTTTGTCCTGTAAAAGATATTGAAAGAAGCACGTAAATACATTGGTGTCAATTTCAAATTGCATTACAACTGTAGCACTTAGTAATATCAATCATAACAGCTATTCATCTCCTAATTTTCTCTTAAATACTGTGTTTCTCATTAATTGCAAGCACAATAATTATTTTCACTATTTATCAACTGATTTTTCATATACAACAGATTTTCTATTACCTTCAGTTTTTTAATAAAATGGAAATGAATAGACAATAAAACCTAACTTTGATTCAAGCATAATGTTCAGAAGGAAAAAACCTTATTGGAATGCTGGATCAAAGAAGAGAGCTACCACAATAACATTGGAAAAAAGGTGCATAACCTCTAAATATTTGGTGGTTCATAATCACTAACAAGGTAATATGACTCGCATCTGACAAAAAAAAAGAGGTCTCAAAAGTATTTAATAAAATCAACTTACAAGGCAGTAAATACTCTAAAATAATGTGTCAACCTCATAATAATGTCAGTGTACAAAAGAAAGGACTGGACTGAAAAACCAAGGGCAATCTACTTTAATTATCAGGAATGAGAACCTAAATTGGAGTAGAGCAGAGATTAGGTGATGGATTAAAGGAAACTGGGAGAAAGCAACAGAGTCTATTTTCTATCAAAACACTTCTTATTAGATTTCGATCGTGAGGTGGATAGAGACACTGTTCTAGAGAAAAAACCATAGCATGTTGAGGATTTTTTTGTATTCACTCAGAAGTGGACACCAGATTTCAACCATAAGGGGATGTATCCATTGGAAGGCCTGTTTTGGATTCGATTATACAACCTACCATTTTAATACTAGTCCACAGATTGCTTAAATCGGATAAGAAATCATCCCAGCCTTGCCCTAGCGGTCGACGTGGATGATGGATATTCCACACTTTATACACGAATCCAGCATTTTTTCATTGTGAAATTTCTATGGTCAATACATTACACACATCAAGTTGGGGTATGGAATCAATCTGTTAAGACCAAGGAGAAGAGATTTTATTGCCTTAGATGCGGTTCTAAGTCGCACAATGAAACTGGTTGTATGTGACCCACTTGAAAAAGATGAAGCCCAAAGAAACAAGTGGTGCCAAATTTGGCCACAGATTTGGCGAAAGCCTCTCAAGATCAATCCTCTCTGTAATACCGACCAACCAAACATTGTGAATTTGTCGGAGCCTGTTCCACACAAGTACATAAGGATGGAGGTGCTTCCCCCATAGAACTCTTTCCAGCCACAACACATGTGGACAAGGGAAATGATGCTCTCAAAACTGTCAATGAAAGAATAAAGGCCAATTCAAATGCATCAAAGGCGATAGCGATGCAAGAGGCCAGTTTGAAAAACAAATCACCTTCAGATCATGAGATTGAAGATGATGCGCTGCATATTATTGATTCAAGAAACATAAGTTAGCCTACTGCCAAATTATTAAAATCTAGTCCCGTAAAGACAAAAACTAGCTACAAGACCAATAAGCAAAAGAGGGAGGAGGATCCTACTTCGCAAACCTCAATCAAATCTTACCTATTGAGATCAAGGGAAGGTGAGCCATTCCTTGGAGGACAATGAAGATCCCCATATGGAATGTTAAGGGCTTGAATTCCCTTAACAAGAGGCACATGATCATGCACTACTTGGAAAACCAGTCTTATTTGAATTATAATGTACATGATCTTTACTTAAATTATTGGATCAAACCCTGATCAGATAAGTTATAAAACACGAAATGAAAACATAACAGCATTTGGGTAGGGTTCCATTTCTTATCCTGGGAAAGAAAACAAAATGAATGAAGTATAAACAATCATATTAAAAATGAATTATAACAGCCCAAAACTATTGGGAAGTGACTCCCCTTAATTGGTCTTTGACCGTTAAGAACCATACATGTTAAGCAGTTGCCAATAAGTCACCACTCCTTAAGGTCATTAGACCGTTATTACCTAAAATGGACAGCAAGTCCGAGATGGGTCATGGAGACCTCAAAGAGTCTAATGGACTCAATTAAACGAGTAAGATGGTGAAACTAATAGCACAAAGTACAATGCTTGCATTTATAAACCTTGGCCAAGGTGGCAATATGCAATAGCATGCGACCATCAATCACATGAATAGGAAGCACACATCTAGTCAAGAAGGGCATACTCATAGGCGTGGAGGCTAGAGGGTTTGACTGACTAAGATTGTTCAAGGTTCTGAACACCAAAGACTTTGATGGAAATAAGACAGAATCTTGTTTCTGCACCTCTCCTCTAGGGTCGAGCCGCTTGTAAAAGGAAGTTGTTCAAGAGACCAATGGTCAATAGATGGGAGGTAAAGCTTTTGGTGATGCCCTCCCTTTCTCAAGAAGACATTAAAGATACAAATTTACCAGAAAGGATCAAAGCACAATTACTCTCTTTTCATTCTGGTTCATGTTATCGATTGAATGTAATTAGTTAATTTTGTTATTCAATTATATTCCACTTCATATGAATCAATTATAGACGGTTAGTTATTCTCTTGTCATGTGAACACAAATTATTTTATTAAAATTTTATTTCCTTTTACTTTAAGGCAGTTATTTCAGTTATGGAAAGATTTCATGTTCATGTGAAAGAGAAACAGTTTCTTTTTGGTTAAAAAGATAAAGGAAAAATTCATTTTATATGAATCCATCAATAAATGTTTAGAATTTCTTTTGTTATAGTTTAGCATGTTACATTTGGTATCAAAGCTACCAAGTTCAATTCTTGACCTAGGAGCTCACCACCATTCACCTAGAAAATTGAAACCTATTTGTCAGTGTTTCACAAGATGTGGATGCGACATACATCATGGAAGAAGGTTTGTGACCCTAGTATAGTCTACCTATGGATGACCTGGACGATGTATAAGTATTCACGTTGTTCACCCTCACGAGATGATAGATGTAATGTCCCCATTTTTCAGACTTCGGGATTAGCTTGGTTTGGTGACCCTCGCAAGCTAATTGGGCGTTCAGAGGGGGTCAGATTGTGGAGCCAGTGTTGGGACTCCATTCTGGAGGTTTAGTTTATCATATCTGCTCTTCGTTCAAGTCAATTTGGTCGACTTACTATTTTTAGTAAGTGGTATTTTGGGTATGGCCTGGATTAGCAGGGTGTCTGCACGAAGCGTCAGATGTTTCAGGATTGAGTCTCAGGGAATCTCCAGTTTGAGAGACTTACTATTTTTAGTAAGTATATTTTTAGCAGTTGGCTATTTTTGGCAGTGGGTTATTTCCAACAGGGCAGTGGGTGTTTGAGGCTCTGGTGTCAGAAATGAGTTTGTTTCAGTTAGTAGAATTCTGAGGCTTTTGGTTTTTAAAGTTATCGTTATTAAACTAAATTATTTTAATTTAATAACTTTAATACTTTATAACTTTAATGTTATAAAGTGAAGAGGTCATTTAAAAGTCTTTTTAATGAAAAAAGTGAAATTGTGCTTTTTCCAAAAAAGCTATATATTCTACTCGAAAAAAGCACTTTCATTCATTCATTGTTGATTTGATAAAATTTATAAAGTCTCTTGGCTGTGAGAAACCGGCTAGGGTTTTGAGGACTGATTCCTCTTCTGGCAATTTGAGCCATCACAGATTGGTGGTGAATTTTGCAGCTGCTGATTCTGAATTAAATCCAGTGCTAATGTATACTGGGTTTATGAGAAGTTTGTTCTGCAGGCAAATCAATTTATTCATTCTGGGGTTTGATTTGTCTTCCTGTTGGAGTTCTGAAATTGTTTGGAGGAGTTTTGTGTTTCTTCATTTGGTAATTGCATTCGAATTTGCTGAGGTTGTTTTTATTGGGAAATCTTATGTTAATTAATTGCTGATGCTGCAATTGATAAATTGGTGTTCGGGTTTTTGGTGAAGTTATTTCTACAGGCGAATCATTTGTTCTTAAGGATTCTGAATTGTTTCATGGCTGAGGTTTAATAATTGATTGAGAGATTGGCAGAGATCTTCTTGCAGATGCTGAATTAATTATATTGAGATTGAATTCACAAAATCTGGAAACCCACATTAATTACATGGCTGCGTTTTTTAATTGGGAATTTGAGGAGCTTCATTGTTTGCTCACGTGACTGGAAAACAGGGTCAGATTAATATTTCTGCTGAAACCATCAACACAACAAGCCAACCTCATGATATTACATATTTCCATGAATGTACAGGCTAGAGTTTAGGCGTTAGAGAATTGTGGTATGTTTTTATGAAAGACATTACAAAATTACAAGCATTTTCGGATTGCCAGGTGCCTTTGAGTTTTTATATTAATTGAAATGCTTATATATTCTGTTTGTAATGAGAAATGAGAATCAATTAAATTATTAAAGAATGTCATTTTTTCTTGGTTGGATTATTTTGAATTTTGGTGAAGATTGATTATTAAATTGCAATTAAAAGATTTATTGAGCAAGTGCTGCAAATATTTTAAATAAAATAAGTGGATTTGGAAGAAGCCAATTTCGGTTCTTCACAATAGAACATTAGCTGATTGTGTCTGCCACCTTCGAAAGGAGAGGCATAGATGGCCTCCAATGGTCATGAAAACAAAGAAAGCCCCTGTCAAAATTGGAAACTCTTCTGTAAAAAGTGTTGTGCCTTGTGGTCAAGAAGGTCGTCGCATTCCCACTCCAAGATATCACCTCATACCCCTTTGAATTTGATAGACAAGAAGAGTCCATTACTGATGAAAGTGACTTGTAGGGCAAGCACTTAAAAACAATTTTGTATATCTATTAAATAAAGATGTAAATTTTTGGCTTGAGTAATAAAGTGAAATTTTGTGGTGAAATTGATTTTAATGAGCAATTCCTATTTTCTTTTGATGCAAAGGTTATTAAAGTTAAGATTAATCATTAAACTATTTAAAAGTACATTCAAGTAGCAAAGTCTGAAAGATGGACAATGCAATGAACAATGGAGGATCTGATAACACCAACAACCCCCTGGCCAAGTTGGAACAACTCCTTAAAATGGTGAATAACCTAAACCGAATCATGAACCTAGAACGGAAAGTTGAAGAGCATCTGAAAACAACAGAAGAGGAACATGAGTTCCAATCCAAAGAATTACCCCTATAACAGAACAAAACCTGCAAAGTGAGCAACAAGGGGAATTCTCTAAGGCTCAAGATCATAACATTAAATAGAGTCAATTGGCCAACGAACTTTCTGTTAGGAATGAATGCTAAATGTTTGGCAGCCATTCTGTAGCAGTTGTTGTTGCATTCATGACTATGATTGTCATTGATGTCAACACAGTGATCTTCTAGAGACTTGCAGAGAAGCAGACAAAGTTTGAATTAGCGCACGTGGGATATTGCAGTTGGAGCTATGCGATGTTGAGGATATACTCTTTGATATGTTATATGTCTATGGTTAAGAGCGCAAACAGTAATTCTTTTATTCATGGAAGTTATGAGCATTTTGGTGGAAGCAGTATTCAGGCAGTGTTCCTGAGTAGCGGTTTGTGGAAATTGGATGATATCTCCTAATCGAGATGGAATCTGGTTTTGTGCAGTTAAAGGGAAGTTGAAGACACATTGATAGCGACGTGGATGACAACGCAAACTTCGAGGTCGCACGAGTGAAAATTTATTGTATTTGGAAGCCGACAGTTTTGTGTATTTTTTATGTAACGTGTGGAAACTTTTATTTTGTAATTGTATGCCGACTCATTTGTAATTATTTGTGTGGTATAAAGGAAGGAATGTTTTTCCTTGTTGTATAGTAGAGGATGAATATGAAGTGAAGAAAAGAGCTAAATGTGAAAGTGAATTTGTGAAGGAAGACATGCAAAGTACAGAGATCTGAAATTGAGATTTGGTGTAACAGTGAGTGCAGTTTTGGCACAGTCAGAGAAGAGGTAACATATTATTCTGTTGAGTAATACAAAGATTATTTGGACAGTGTGTTCAGTGATCTTACCCTGAAGCTATTTGGGCAGTGGGTCCTTCTGTCTTCCATAACTCTTAACAGGGTTATAATCTTTTAACAGGGATTCATATGTACTGAATGTATTTCATAAGACTCCTAATAGAGTCCATCCTTTCACAAGTTACATTCATATTAGTGCATCTTTTGTGGGCATCATTCCCACCGGGGTTTACTCTTTGATCAAGAGGTTCCCTAGTCAACATATCTTGTGTCTTTGTGTTATTGTGTATGAATATCTTTCTATGGTTGGTATTTATATTGCTTACATGGTTTAATGCTGTTGAAGATGATAAAAGTTATAATTATCTGATAACTGATTTACCCCCCCCCCCCCCTCTCAGTTATCTTGGTGGACTTTACTTTCTAACAATTTCTCTAGATATGAAGAAGGTTAGACTGCCCAAGTTTGCACGCTCCATGTCTAGGGATGTTGTAGAGAAGTGGTTGATAGAAATGGAGAAATATATCGAAATCTATAACTACTTTGGCAACTCTAAGGCAGCCTAGGGAGCATAGCAGCTATCCAAAGAGGTGGCCACATGGGGAGAGTAAAAGAATGGAGCTAAGATTGAAGATTACTGAGGTCGCCTACAGCAATTCATGGGGATTTTTAGGCAAAGGTGGCTACCATAGCTATTTTGTATTTTATGATCAAAGGTTGATAGATTTTCAAAATTTGAGACAAGGGAAAATCTCAATCAATGAAAACTAGGAGAAGTTCACCCAATTTCTCAAATATGTCCCTCAATATAAACATGATGATAATTTTCGGATACGAAAATTCAATATGGGGCACAAAAACCCCATAGAAGGGCCAGTAGATGTGCTAACACCTCACATTATGGACGAGGTCTACAAACGGGCTGTCAACTGAAGACTAAGAAAGATGATGTGTTTAAGGATAAAGGGAAAAGGAAGCTTAACTGGAAACAACCCTCTCAAACTTTCAAGAAAAAGGGCTACAAAGGGAACAATTATGATTCCAGGAATGACAAACATGGAAGCAATGATTTCAGAAAAGAAAGAAACAAACCAGGAAAGGGAACTAAGAAGAAAGGACCAATAGGAGGTTGCTTCACCTACAGTAGAGACCATTACGCCAATCAATGTCCCACAAAGATGCCAAGTGGACAGCGAGAAGGAAATACCCTACCCCCTCAGCAAACAACATTTCAGCAAAGGATATATGCAGCGGTGGATAATAGACAAAGTCGACTACCAAATCACACAATCAAGACAACAGGTATACTTTATGTCAATCCCATAACTGTTCTAATAGATTTTGGAGCCACAAAATGTTTTATAACTCTTAAGTTGTTGAGTAGATTTCCAAAGAGAACTGGTTATATGGCTAATTCTTGGTTAGTTGAATATGCTAACAAAATGAGAGCTAGAGTAGAGCAGTGTTTGTTGGAAGCCAAGGTGAGTTTCCAAGGTTTACTACAAAAGTTACTTTGTATGTAGCACCCTTAGGCACCTATGATGTAATTTTAGGGAGAATAGCAAGCATAAGGCCAAAGTAGATAGTTTCTCTAAGATGGTGGAGTGTTTAGATGACAATAAAAACAAGTTTTATATCCAAGGGACTCAACGAGAAATTCAGGTGCAACAAATTTCAGCTATGCAGTTTAAAAGAAGCAATAGAAAAGGGTGCCAGGTGTTTGCAGTTAGAATGGATGAAGTCAAGGAAACAAAAGAGGTAATTTACCTAGATGACATAATTTGTGAGATGTCTTCACATTTGAAAGGAATGGCAGAAGAGGGCAAAAGAGGAGTAGAGTCCTTTGCTGAAAAATATACTTACCTTCGGGAGTACAATGATGTGTTTCCTGAAGAGTTGCCCAGACTTCCACTAAAAGGGGTATTTGATTTCTCGTCGATCTAGCACCAAGAGCAAAACCAATATCCAAGGCCCCATATAGGATGTCCACCATTGAGTCAATGGAGTTCTACCATCCTAAAAAGTTAGCACCCATAATTGGATGCTCTATTAAGCCCCATTTTGGTGATTTTGAGATTTGATATCTGTTACGCTTGATCCTAGCAACCTAATTATTCTTTTCCCACATCTTCTCCACCATCCTAACACCCTGTTCAAATTTGGGTTAATTCTCATAGATATAGAAAGTTTGAAACATTTTGTACTTGCACATTTTGGCCCAAATTTGGCTCAAAGCCCTATGTCAAGGTATTAGCGTGAAATTAGATCCCGTGGTCGACCTGGCTTATTTTTGAATCCCGAAATGATGGATGAAGTATCTAAACACTCTATCTCTCCTCATTTTGTATGTCATAACTACACTCAAGCTATCAAGTGCAATCAAGAGATCAAGAGCAATCAAGCATTCAAGCCTTCTAGTGGACTAGGCATCCTATGGAATCCTCTCCCTGTGAAGGTGGAGCTTATTTCACAAGATAAGTCTTCGCAACTAGTAAAGATCAATATTTGCATCTCCAGAACATTATCCATTTGTTTAATGTGTATGGCCCAACTAGCTCAAGCGATAAGGAGGCTTGGAGAAGGATTTCAAATGTGTTAAATCTATGGAAAAGGAGGTTTTCAAAATTGGGGGAGAATTTAATGCCACCCTTGAAATGGCAAAGAAGAAAGGTGCTAAGGGTTTATTGAGCAATGTTCAAATTGATTTTTAGAATTTTGTTTCCTCAAATGGTATATAAGAGATTAAAGCAAAGAATGGTATGTTTGCATGCACAAACAAGAGACAGGAATTCTCCAATATAACAAAAATATTAGATCACTTCTTTTTGGCGGCGGGTTGGGATTCTTTCTCTTTGGTGTTTGAGGCATCAATTCTCCCCTTTTGTGGATCGAACCACTTCCCAATGGCACTAGTTTTGCAGAAGGGTTTATGTGCCCTTGAGATGCCCATTTAAATTCAAAAAGATGTGCTTTTGCGAGGATGCCTTTAGGGAAATGGTAACAAATTGGTGGCACAATGCTCCTCCTTGCCAGAAAAAAGAGTTATTGAAGGGCAGTTGCAAGTGCTGAAAAACGAAGTGATAAGAGAAGGTATGGACCAAGTGGACTTTCTCACTGAAAGAGATTTTCACTCCCAATATGTTGAGATTTTAGCGACAAAAGAAACATGTTGGCGATAGAAATCAAGGGAAAACTGGTTGAAGGAAGAAGATTGAAATACAAAGTACTTCCACAATTCGTTCAAAGCAAGAAGATCCATTAACAGGATTTCATCTATGTTAAATGCCTCGGGCAAAGAGTCTATGAAGCAGAAGATATTAATAGGGAGGTTGTATCTTTCTTTTCCTCATTATGGTCTTGTGAAGGTTTTGGCTCATCTAATGATTATGAGGAAATTTTGAGTGTTATTCTAAAACTAATCACTGATGTTGATAATGAAGCTCTAATGGAGCCCGTGCAATTGAAGGAGGTAAAAGCAGCCTTGTTTGCTTTAGAAGGTAACAAATCGCCAAGGCTAGATGGCTTCCATGCTCTTCTTTTCCAAAATATTCTGGGATGTAGTTAAACAAAAAATGTGGGAAGTTGTTGAAGAATTGAGGCTAAGGAGCTTTGTCTTGAGAGATTTCAACAATACCCTTGTCGTTCTCATTCCAAAGAAGGAAGTGGCAGACTCTTTTGAGGATTTCAAGCCGATATCCTTGTGCAATGTGATTCATAGAGTAATCTCAAAGGTCGCTGCTAATAGACTCAAGAAGCTCTTGGGTGTCCTTATCTCAAAAGAGCAAAGAGGCTTTACTCCAACATTCCAAATAGATCAATTGTTGAAGGAATAATTATTGCTCATGAGGCAATCTACTCGATCAAACTGGGTAATCAGAGAAAGATGTTTGTGAAATTGGACATTAGAAAAGCATATGACAGGGTGGATAGAATGTTCCTGTTCAAAGTTTTTGAAAGGTTTGGTTTCAGTTGAAAGTGGATTTCCTGGATTAAAGACATGATAGATGCCCCTCAGATGTCTATCTTAGTGAATGGCAGCCCTCAAGGATTTTTTGAGACCTCGCATGGACTGAGGCAGGAGGCTCCGGTCTCTCCTTTTTTATTTATTTTGATGGCAGAAGTCTTGGGAAGATTAATCTCAAAAAGAAGAGCACAAGGAGAGTGGAAGGGAGTGACGGTAGCAATTTTGTTAATGAAAGGGCAATTATAGACTAGTATACAGGATAGATATTAGAAGTGGTTTTTGGTTACAGTTAGTATGCTTTAGAATCTGGGTTTTAGTTAATGGTGGACTGGTAATGGGCAGTATAGAAGCCCTAGTTTATGGAACTTCACTGTATGAACTTTTTTATAATTAATAAAATATCTATGTTACACGGAAACACATTTCCTGCCCCAGCCCCCCCCCCCCCCCCCTGTCCCCATCCCCGAAATGTCCCCTTTCCCATCCCCAGAACGTGGAACCATCCCCAGAAATGTGTTTTCTTCCCCGAAACACGTCCCCTGCCATCCCACTGTCCCCGTCCCCGTCCCCGTCCCCGTCCCCGAAACACTGTGGAACATAGTAAAATATACTTAATCACCAATCAAAAAAAAATGGAGACAATACTTACTGAAGAATTTGTGAATATTGGACAATGAACAATGTGCAGATCATGTTGGGCACAGGTATATCTGGAAAATTAAAAACCTGATTTTTTGGTTAGAACAAAATTTAACCAGATATATATTGCTTCTTTTCTCTGCTGCCATCCTGAATACCAGATGATGGAAAAACAAAAAAGCAAAGTTGTGCCCAGTCCTGACTCCAAAATGCTTTTTAAATGTTTCAAAAAAATTTGAGGATACTCTTAGCACGAACACACAGTTTGGAGGGAAATGGGTTTGCAACACACCTGTTTGTGGGGGCCCATGGAACCTCAGTGCTGCTCCTACCCAAAACATGCCAATCTCTGTGAGTGACAGCTGTTTGCATTGCATATGGGTTTTGGTCCATTGACATTCAAACATGAAACAAGTATGGAGCCACAGCATTTCTTCCAACTATAAAACATGAAACAGATATGGACAATTGCATTTCATGCAACTATGGTAGAACATACTCTCAAGTAACCAAGGAATTTCCTTGGTCATGAATCAAGTTGCCAAATAAGTCAAGGTGGGCAATGGTGACACCAACAATTTGCGAGAAATACTCAAAAATTCTTCAGCTGATAGCTGATAGTTGAATGATTGACACAAGGCATCACCATGCACACAATGCAGCTTCAAACCTCAGCAAGCCTAGAGCCCCATGTATGTGAGAAAAAGGGGCGGAAGTCTGACATAATCCTTCAACATATTAAAAAAAATGTTCACCATAAAAAGCCACCTTAGTTCTGTAAGAATGTGAGGGTGATCCAAATGACCCAAATATCCTACCAGTATACGTCCTCTTTGACCACTATAAATTTACCTTCATGGGAAAGAGTTAAGTGAAGCATCCAACGGGTATCTGAAAAAAAGGAACTAGGCTTGTCGATGGACTAAAGAAGGAGAACAGTCTTCAAATATCAACAATGTTGACATCCATAGAGAGGATGCAACTTACTATGAGGATATCACTGTTGTTTCCATGCAAATGTTACAAAACCTAGTCGGAGTAACAGTCTTAAATAACAACATAAAGCTTAATAAAAAGATCTCTCCTAAACAAAGGCTAACTAACAAAGAACAGTGAGTCTTTGAAGTTTAACAACAGCGCTCAAGAGTGGCCGGCCACCAAATGCAAACTAGAAATTGCTTCAAAGGACTGTCTGTTTACAGCAGATCATTGGCACGGTACTCTGAACTCCATCAAAAGATGCCAAGAGACTAATTTATAAACACCCAAAGCAAATTGGAATGTTCATAACCAACCAGCACCAAGCACAAGACATCTTTTCAAAGCTCCTACTAGAGGAATTTTTTGAAAGTTAGCGAAACAAGATATCCAAGGGGCTGAGCTGTGATGATCATGGAACACTCATAAGAGCATGACCCAGGTGGAAATATCCTCATTGTAACAAGGTGAGCTTGCATGGGGCAAGGTAGTGGTGTAAGGATTATGAGGTGCATTTGAGCATAGCCTTTTGTTTAGGGAGACACGCATGTTTGCAGATACTTCATTACAGGTCCCACAATCTCACCTAAAATTTATCAAAACAATTATGAAAAATGCTTACATCACGATTTCAGATACGCATCATTAATAGCAACCCTACTCCACCAAACAAAAGAAAAATCGCTGCCTCACATGGTGCAATGTGTTGAAAAACTTGCAAGATAAGAATGGAGATTATGTTCTGATATTTACTCTTAAAGAAACAAACATGACAAATTGTAATGGTGTTACCTTAGAAGCGGGAAGCTGCTCGGAATAGAAACGAGGAAGACCCCCTCTTGCTTTGTTTGCAGAAGATGTTGAAGACCTCACTGAAATTGTCCTGTGAGCAGAAACATTGTTCAACAGCGCGGGGTGCGGTATCTTTTTCTTAATGCCCTGTTGATGAAAAATATGGCATATGATCAGTTCCAAACAATTATTTAGCTAAGGAAAAAAAGCTTCTTACGGAGTTGAAAATTTTTACCTGCTGCCCAAAAATATTGAGGAAATGCCCAAATGTAGAATGGGAAGATATTGAGTAGAGCATTGAATCCCCACAGTGAATTCCTGTGAAGATTTTGAACAATAAACGTGTATCCTAAATTTCCTGGATGTGGTAACTTATAAATGAAAACAATGATTACATACCTGCTTGCTCGTAGACGAGAACAATGGATTATATTCAGTTTTTTATATGGTCGTGTTCTTTCTTACGAAAGAACACTTATATTTAACGTTGAGAAGCGTAAACACAATCTGTGAGACAGCCCGCAATTTCTGCATTTCAACTTTTTTCGTATCTTCGAAATTTGTCACTTGCACTGCCATTGAGTTCTATATTGTCTATATTAAATTAGACCGAGCAATAAAACCAAAAGGTTCCATAAGCACCTGATTAGAAAAATTATTGCAAAAATTTGATCTATTTTTAAATCTTAAATTAATATCAAAATAATTGATATATAATTTTGTTTAACAATCACTACATAACATTTATATCAATATGTATTAACTTAAATTAAATTATTTTAAACTAAAATTGGTTATGTGACATGTATTAATTTAAATAAAATAATTTAAATTACAATAATTAATATTAAAATAACTATAACATAATATTAATGATTACATGTATTAACTTAAATAAAATTGTTTTAAACTAAAATTATTTTTGTCTATAAGTATTAACTTAAATATAATAGTTATGAAAATTTGTTTCTACTTTGAATAGTAGTGACGAAGTCGTTTAGGTTGTTTGTTGTCCCTAAGATTTTTTCAATTGTGCAGTCTTCTACAAGGGCATCACAAAGTTGTCTATGAGGAGTGGGGACCTCGACAAATTTGAATGACTTGTGTGTTGGGAAGAAACCTTTTGGTGTGCAAGTGGAGGGGAAGAATTTGGTGGCGGATCACAGGAGGAATGGATTAGGACATGGCAACGGCACTAGTTCCCATCTAAGTGGGAGTCTAGAAATGTGCATTACAAGGGGCATTTCTCTAGTGAGGGTTGTTCGATGTGGAAGACAAATGACATTCAACTTGTTGTCACTGGGTGTGGTCATAGCTTCTCCTCTCCAGCTCCAGTGTTTCCTTCCAAGAAAGCACTAGGGTACCGGCAACAAGAATTGATGACAAGTGATGTTCAACTACTCATAATCAAAGCCATAATCATGGATTTAGAGAATGAGGTGGAGAATGAAGTGGTGAATAATGTTAGAATCTTCTCAAAGCTCGGGTTAATTGTGTGATTCAAGGCCCTTTAGATGAGTTTGAATGACCTTCATAAGTGGATCATAGATAATTGGGAACCTATTTTGGATTAGTGTGTCCAAATCTATCTAGTAGGTAGTGGGTTTTTCAATGTTATTTTTGAAAATATTCAAGATAGGAACAAGATTTTATGTGATTATCACTGGAGCTAGAAGGAAAAAAATTCATTAATGTTGAAGCCATGGCATCTATCTTTTTGCCCTTCTATTGAAGTCTTTGATAGGGTTCTGCTTAGGGTGAGACTTCCTAACCTTCTTTTACATTTTGGGTTTGAAAACTTTCTTTGAGGCTATAGGGAGCTCTTTAGGTAGCTTCTTGATGGTGGATGAAGGATCTTCAAACCTTCTTCACTCGACCATTGCTCAAATTTTGGTGGAGATGGATATGTCTGAAAGTCTTCACAAAAAGATAACAATTAACACTTTAAAATATTGTTAGATGCGGCCCTTAGACTATTAGGGGGTACCCTTTAGATGTAGAAGATGTTTTCAAATAAGGCATATGATTGCTCAATGTGCCAAACAAAGATTGTTTAAGATGGCATCCCAATGGGAAGAAGTTTCTCCCCTCAATTATATGATGGAGAAAAAGGATGAGAGGAAAAAGAGTTATTCTCAGGCTTTGAACAAGGAAGTGTTGCAATAATTAACTGGGGATCTTGATCAAGTTGAGTGACCAATAGTGAACAATGTTAATGTTGGCAATGTTGGTTGTGATAAGGAGTTGAAACACAAAAATGGATGTGTAATGCTAGAGGGTAGGGAGAAAAAAAGGATCAGTGAGGTCTTGAGAAAAAGGGGAGGAACATCTATTAGAGGAAGGTTGGAATTGGCTAGACATGAGAAGCTCAACTTATATGACAATAATTTCCCAAGTTAATTCTTCATAATGGTAAAAAGATGTTGTCGGGGTGGAAGATGGATGACAAACTATGAAGGGAAAAAGAGAAAAGAAAGCAAAGAAGGATTCCTTTGATATGATTTGTTGGTCTTAGACTAATGGGGGAGCTAGGGGTAAATCATGAATTATGACCTATTCAGGTCATATTTTAGGGCTTTTTGGTTTTAGACTTGTATATAGGTCTTTCATGAGATGCTCTGTTTATTTAGGAAGGTGATTTCCCTATATGTAGCCACCCTTGGTTTGAGCCAAGCTCAATCTCTATTTCATTATAAAATTCCAAAACTTTTCATTGATGAAAAAAATTAGTTATAAAGTAAAATAAAATACCTTCGATTTGAAATGGATACTCAAAATGAATACTCCTCAACTTAATGGTTGGATGGTGATGGTTTGTGAAGGCATTTTGGTCTATGGCACTCGTTCCCTAGTTGCTTCTCCTGGTCAATTATTGTGTACATGGGGGGCTTAGTTTGAGGCATCTGTAGGGAGTGTGTGGGGGCTAGAGGCTTGTTTACTCTTTATCTTTGGTTGTTGTGTCTAGTTTTTTATGCATCATATATGGGATTGTGTGTTTATCAGGAGGGGTGGAGACTTTGTCTTAGTAGAGTATTTTGGAGCTTTGGAGGCTATAGGGAGCTAGGGTTGTATGTTTTGCCCAAATTGGTGATTTTAGTTATGGGTATTGGGATTAGTCATTTTTCCTCTCTTTGTTCTTGGATTAGGTTTACATGACTATGCGATGAGGTTCTTTTGGAGAGACAAACATGCATTGCAAGGGTTTTGTGATCAAAAGTGGCTCCTCACTAATCATACATGAGATTTCATTCTTTGGTGCCAACTATTCTAGGATAGAAGAAGATCCTTCCCAAATTGGGTGTTTTATACATTCGAAGGTGAATTATTGCCTAGTAAAGAGTGACAACATACTTATTCTGATGATTAAGCCTGATTCTATTGAGGAAGATAGGTATTATCTATCTAATCATATTCTAATATGTAAGTTTATGGGGATTAGAGTACATCGCTACCTTTCTTAGAGTCATGGGCTCTTTGCACATGGAATCTAGAGGGGGAAATAAAAGTGATGTTGTCTTCCAATAACTAGTTTTTGGTGAATTTTTCATGCATGTTAGACAGTAATAGGACATTCAAAGGGGATCCTTATTTTTATAATCAAGTTGGTTTATTCATCAATCCATAGCATGTTGGATTCCACACTATGGATGAGCTTTTGTCAAGGGTACTAGTATGGGTGAGGCTTACATGGTTTCCCTTGGAATTTTGGAGAAATGACATCTTTAATTTAGTTGCAGCTCATCTTGGCAGGCTAGTGGGCCCTTCACAAAAAAATTTGGAGAAAAAGGTAATCACTTATGGTCATTTTTATGTAGAAATTGATATGAGAAAGCCTTTACCTGACTCCATGAAAATTCAGCTAGGTCCAAACTCATGGATCTAATAGATTGATTATTAAACTTTGTCATTCCAATGTCTATTATGTCATGAATATGGATATCCATAATGGATGCAACCTAATTCTAAGCCTACAAAGGTTTCTAGAAGTGGGCCTATTAGTTAAAATCCTACGAAGGATAAAGGGAAGGCTCTTGTTATAAAAGACAAGGAGGACTTCATTCCAATTAGAACCATAATAAGGGAAGAGTTCAAAAGAGAACACTACATGATAGATAATCTAATGATGTGTTCAATATGTTTGATGCTTTCAATTATCTAGAATTTTATGGAGCTATTACAAATATGTATATATTAGCCAGGAACTTTTCCATATAGTAGTTCTTGATGGGGAGCAAGATAATAGTACTCAAGGTGATTCATAGGAGGGAGGTTTAGGTGTGAAAATGGATCCTAATATGCTTGTGGGGATCTTAGGAGAATTGGGTTCAAGTGAATGTAATGAAATAAATGAAGGTCCAAACCTCATTTGTTATGGGTCCAATGTGGAGAAAGATTTACAAGATGTTAGTAAAAGTAAGGGTACCCCACCTATGTTGAGAATTCACCAAAAAGATCTCAAAAGGAGGGACTTTGAAGGTGGGTAGGAAGAAGGATTAAGAATAGGTGAAGCTAGTTGGTGAGACATTAATGGAGTTCAGATCTACAAAGACAATTGATTCCCACTTCTCTCCTTCTTATAAATGATTGTTCTCTCATGGAATGTAAGGGAGTTGAATAACATCCGTAGAAAAAAGACTATTTGAGAGTTGATCGGTTCTTAAATTCCTGATGTGGTCTTTATTTAGGAAACTAATTTATCAGTCAATGATATTCTTAATAAGACATCTAAGATTTTGGCTAGAAGTCATTGTTAATCCACTAGATTTCAAGGCAGTTATATGGGGGTATGGATTTCTTTTGGGACACACGTAAGCTTGTCCCACTTTGATGGATTTCTAGCAAGTATTCTATCTCTTTGGTGCCACAAGTTGTGAACTCAGTGAGGACCTCATTTTAACTAATGTTTATGATCTAATTATTTTTATGGGAAAATCATTGCTTTGGTCACATATAAGATTTATTTACTTTCTTGAACCTCTTTTCCCCTGGATATTAGCAAGATATTTTATTGCAGTCTCAAGTTTAGAAGAGAAGAGGGGATGTAATCCTAGGCTTGATCCTTTTGTAGGGATTCTAAGGAATAGTATTGAATTCCTAAAGGTTTTGGAAGTTAAACCCACCAATGGATTGTTTACTTTGAATAATAGAAGTTGTGGAGTGGAGGCTATAGTCAAAAGGTTTGACAAAATTCTAGTCTCTTTCTTTTGGATGGAGGATAGCTAGACTACCAATTCAGAGATTTTAGACTAGACATGATCTAGCCATTGGCCCATCATATTTTTTGCTACTAAGTTTTGAGTGACAAAGAGTCCCTCTTTTTAAGTTTCATCTTATGTTTCTATGGGATGCATCCCTTCATGATTGCATGCTTGTATAGTGGAGTGAATGAAAGCCTTCTTACAACATTGCAATAAACTCCTTTGCTAAACAACTACAATACATCAGGTATAAGTTGTCTCTTCTCAACAAAAAAGAATGCATAGTCTCAAGATAATAGTACTAATTGCCAAAATAGGGATCACAATTTATCTAATGTTTTATATAGGGAGGAAGTTGTTGCATTGAAGGATTTAGAGAAATGGGAGCTCCAACAGGAGATTTATTGGAAACAAAAGACACAAGTTGATTGAATCTAGGAAGGTGACAAAAATACAAAGTTTTTTCATTATACAGTGAAGGATATAAGACATGGTATCTCTATTAATTCTCTCATTTCCTCGTAGAGGATTTTTCTATCCTTCTATAGAGAGATTGCTCAAGAAGCCACTAGATTCTTTGTGAATTTGTTCAGAGAGGGCTTGGCTCCTACTTATGTGAAAGAAGGACTTGTACTTGATTACATTCCTTCCATATTTATCAACTAAATGAATGAGGCTCTCATTAAACCTATATCATTATCTAAGAATGAAGCAGTGGTGTTTGGAATGAACAAGAGTAAAGCTCTAAGGGTGGATGGTTTCACTATGGAGTTTTTTCAAGAATTTTGAGAAATATTTAAGATGCATCTCTTTGAGGTAGTGCAAGAGTCCTTAAAAAACAAACAAATGCTTAAGGCCTTGAATGCTACATTTATTGCACTTATTCCAAAAAAGTAAGGAGCTAATTCTATTGATTCATTTACACTTATAGCTATGTGTAATATGACTTAAATAATTACAAATTTGATTCCAGAAAGGCTCAAGCCATGGATAAATAAATTAATCTCCGAAGATTAAGGTGGTTCTATTATTGGAAAATGAATTTTGGATGGGATTTTCATAGCAACAAAAGTTGTGCATTCTATGGTTGTCTCTAAGGAGAAGGATTTGTTCATAAAATTGTAAATGGCTTAAGTGTATGATAGGGTCAAATGGAGCTTCTTGAGTAAAGTGCTCACTGTCTTTGGTTTTGGAAGTGAGTGGAATAGTTGGGTAATGAGTCGCATGTCTTCATCATATTTTTTATTACATATTGGTAGTGAGGCCACAAACTAATTTGGTGCCTCTAAAGGTCTTTAGCAAGGTGATCTCCCTCTCCCCTTATTTATTTATTTTAATGGCTAAAGGATTTGGGAGATTTATCAAGTCTTGGATTAGGAAAGGTTTGATGCAAGGTTGTGAGTGGGGTCACGGTCTTCCCCCTTCTTCTCATCTTCAATTTGTAGATGAAATTGCCTTAATGGGTGTTGTTGGAATCAATGAGGTAGCCAATGTTAGATTATCTCTAAATATTTAAATGAAATCCTTAGGACAAAAGATTAACAAAGGAAATTATTATGTATTTTTTTCTTTAATACTCTTGCTCTCATTAAAGCCAGTATTTCAAGGACTTTGAGATTTCAAATTGGGGTTATTCTTTATGTCTATCTTGGAATTCCACTTTTGGTACATCAATTGTCTGGGGGATCTAGAAGGAAATTTTGGATAAGTTTTAGTGTAAGGTTAGTCATTAGACAAATATATGGCTCTCAATTGTTGATAAAATGACTCTCTTGAAGTCAATGTTGCTTGCACTTCCTATTAATAGATGATTTATGAAAATAGCCCATGCAAGATTTATTAAGGACTTTGACACTCTTTCTAGGCAACTCTTATGGACAACCAATTTACTCTCCTCTAAGAGGAGTTTGGTCAAATGGGATTTTGCATGTAGGTCAAAGCAACATAGTGGCCTTGATTTGCAACAAGTAGGCTAAAATGGCAATGCTCTAGCTACTAAGCTCTTTTGGAGATGGTCTACCAAGAAAGATCAAGGATGGTCCAAAATCCTCAACATTAAATATATATGGGGAGTGGAAGGGAAGGAAGTTCCTTGATACAATATGTGAGGAAGTGGATCCATGATTTTCAATAGTCACAAGATACACAAGATGTCTCACCCATGATGAAGAATCTCCAATCTTAATGAAGTATGCTTGAAAGAAAAAGATTATACAATGCCTCCAAGAAACACATCTTCCCTTATGAAGAAACAAATCCATAGGATGTTGAATAAGCCACTCCATATATAAGTAAAATAAGGAAGAAGGAATTTTACAAATGTGTATCTTTGAAAATAATTTAGGAGTCTTTGAGCTCAAATAATATATAACATGGTCAAACAATTAATATGTCGTTTGTATTGTTACTTTTTGTGGCTATAATTCTCTTTAATTTTCCATGAAATATTCTAACACTAGATTACTATTCTATTGATTTTTCTAAAAATGTTTTTCCATGTTTTTTTCTTGATGCTAAGTCTCAATTATCCTAGGTCATTGTCAACACTTTTAGATCTTGTTCTTGATTGGTTCTTAGTTAACTATGACCTTTCATACTGACATGAACAATCATTTTGATATGCTTTATACCATTTTTTATTGTCTTCCCTTGTCATAACATTTTATAGGCCATTTTATCTGATCAAAATTTGAGTATCACCCCTTTGATGAGCCTTTTAAGTTGTGAAAAAAGATATTTTTCATGTGTCATATACTTAGAACACTACCATTATTATTTTTACATAGCTATTCCTTTATGTATTCCATGTTATATATTATTTATGAGGATTTTCATATATGTTTTGGGTAATATTACATCACTATTTTATGATTTCTCATGGTCTATTATTTTATACTTATTTACTGAATCCCTTTTACATTTTTTTCTTTAATTGTCCACTCGATGAAAGTAAATTATTGATTTATCACGTGCATCACATCATTGTAATAGAATGTCTTTTGTGATATTTTGCATTCTACCTTTAATATTTTTATATATGCCTCATCCTATTGAAATGTACCTCATTCACTTGACTATGTGCAAGCCATTTGAAATAAGTTATATGTTGAGAGTAGTATTTTTAAGGGACATATTACAGTGCCACCTTATGTCATTTAGTTTCTCATTTCATTCATCCATTCATTTGTAGCTATCTTGACCTTCTCCTATTGACATCATCAAAATCCTTGAATAGCCATCATCTTGCATGCTTATAGTCTTTTTAGGATTTTACTATTGTAGCTTTATGACTATATTATTATCATGGTTGCCTTTGGTTTAATGGTAGTGTTTTCTATTCATTTGATGATCATGAAATCTCCAATATTCATAGTTTCACCATCATAGATTGTAAGCACATAAGTGGTGTATAATTTCACAATTGTTTAAAACCTACCTTAGTATGTTCTCATTATAGATTGTATAATAGAATTTCACAATTTCACTTAATGCATACCTAAATTTGAACATGGGTCCTATATTCTTTAAATCCTTCACAAATTTGAGGTAAGCCATTATTTCTAAGTGTGCTCCTCTTTTTTTTTCCTCCAATCAAATAACTCATCTCATCTCCCATGCCCTATATGACCATTTGTGTCCTCGATATCCTAACCTGATCCCGTAATTAGCTATCTAACTAAATCTCACATCCCTTGACTATTCAAGACCCATAGACCAAAATTGGGCCTAATTAGTGTGGGATAGGATGCCAATGATGTTCTATACCCCGAGTTTTGTGCCCAAATTTAAATAGTGTCCTTGTCTGTGTTTTATCATGAGATTTAGATTTATAATCAACCTTCTTGACTTTACTTCCCAATTCTGTATAAAAGAAACCCTCACACTTCATTTTGTCATGATGATAGCAATTGCAAGGTTGGAGCCTCAATTTCAAGACATACCATGAAATGAGGACTTGTGAATCAAGGTCGCGACAACTCGTTTATCAAGCATTCAAACCCTTTTTCAAGCATCTAAGAATTGAATACCTTTTCAACATCATGGAGACACAAAAAGATTATGATGATGGCTAGGAGATCACCAACTAATGATTCGATTGTATTCTTCCTATTAGGATTGGGTATGGTTTCTTGTTATCTTCATATCTATACATTTGTGCTTCAAAACTATGTTTATCTAGATGCTCTCAATCACACATTAATTGCATTTTAATATTAGATTTTACTCTATCACACTTAGGGTAGATCTTAGCATTTTAGATCATAGCAATTTAGACATACTCTCTATTCACAAGCACTACACATTTTATCTATGTCATATTTGTCTATTTGTGGAGGTGGAAATCATCAAAATGTGGGTTTGAACAGGAAAAACCCCTATTAGCCACATACACACATAAATATTAGATTTACAAGTACCAAAAGCCTCAGATTTAGCCATCGAAGCATCAAAGCCATCTTGGGACTAAGACAAAATGTCTACAAATTCTTATGGAAGAAAACCATGGTATAGAATGTCATTGGCATCTTGTCTCTGGGTACAGAATGCCATTGGAATCATGTCCCTATGTACACAATTCCATTAGCATCTTGTCCCTCCCAAAAGTCACTGAAATTTCAGGTGCAGGAAGATACAAGTCTTGAGATCTCAATTCTGCAGTTACAGGTCTTTCTAAGATTTTGACAATCAAGAATTCGGATATGAAAACTCATTTTTCCTATTTTATTTCTAAGTGCATTCAAAATCCCTTCCATCCCCTTTTCATATTCTTTTTAGTTAAATTAGATTAGACATGCTCTTATTTAGTTCTTACATATTAATATCTATCCTCTATTTCTCAATTTTAAGCAACAAAAGAATTGAAACCTCAAAAGTGAAAATCTTGCATTAGCATCCCTCTCATTAAGTGGTGCTAATATGATTTCTCTTGAGGTGTTTTTTTATTCAAAAGTGTGTTATGAATTGGGCAATATCCCCCTTTACATTGCTTACCATTTCATATTACACATTTTGGTGAACTCATCTTTTTCATGCATATTACCTTTTATCTTGGTTAATTAGGTCTTCCTTTTGTGTGCATTTTTAAAAACCAAATCATATTGCATTATTAAATTTTCTTTTTTAGTCATAGTTTTCCTTCATAATGTATGATTTCTTTATACAAGATTTTAGAGCATTTGATTAGCCATTTAGTAGTAATGTATTTGATATGGTAGATGAAGCTCTTGGTGTCTTCATCTATATTAAGTCATCCTCTATGAATCCTAAACCATCTCTTTGCCAAAATTTGTTTAATTTTATTCCTTTGAATGGATATATTAACAATATTGAAAAACAAAAGATAGTTGTTCATCTTTCTCAAGATAATCCTCAAATAACCAATAAACATGTGATTTTTGTTAAAGGTTTTAGTGAACAACCCTCCTTTCAAATTCCTAGCAAACCAATCATATCTATCAAAGGAAATTCAAAGAGTCCTTTGGAGTTTATTAAGAATTATCAAGTGGTTTATCATACATATTACATAAGAAATAACCCTCTTCTAGCTTCTCAACATGTGTTTCCTCTAAAACCTCATCTTCCCTCCAATCTTGTAAAAGAGTATGATTTAGTAGAACAATTGTGTACTGCTCTTGCCAAGATATCTCTTTGGGAACTTCTCCAAACTTCCCCTACTTATCATTCAGTGTTGAAACAAGCTTTAACAAATCTTTCTATTCTGTCTCCTATGCAAGACAATATAAATTCTCTATTAGAATGTATGCAAACTATTAACTCTAAGGCTCAAATTGTGTTTTCCCAAGTTTAGTTACCCTCCAAAGATATACAAGATCAACATGATCCTCCTATGGGTACATTGTTCTTATCAGTGGTAATATTATTTATAGGACCTTGATTGATAATGGTTGTGGATTGAATATTTACAATATTGATTTGTTACAAAAGATCAAAGCATATATTACTATAATTAAGCTTGTTTCTATTCTTATCCATGGCTTTGATGATGCTACTAAGTAAACTTTGGATATTATCAATTTAGGTCTGTTAAAGTGGGTCATCTTATATTTTCTACTCCCATTCATGTTATGCCTTATGCTCTTAATTACAATCTTCTTTTAGGAAGACCATGGTTACATGCTATGCATGTTGTTCCCTCAACACTTCAGCGCATATTGAACTTTATACAAAATGTACACTCTTATTGTTGATGAAAAATTACATAATTATTTTCATACTGGATATGATACTAAACTTGATAGCACATTAGTCCAACAAGAAACACCTTCATCTCCTCAAACTAACTCTTCTCCTACTAGTGTCCTTTCAGATGATGATTGGGGGTCCTTATATTTTACACCTACCTTTTTAGGGGAATACAAGATTTCAACAATAGAATCTGAACTAATTGACTCCAATCAAGAACCTAAGAAAACCTATTCTCTTTCTTATCAAATTAGTAATAACTCTGTTGTTTCCTCTAATTCTAATGAATCCCTAGAAACTATAAAACTTGATTGTTATGGTATAGTGACCTACGAAGCTTCATTAACTCTTTCTGATATAGCTTCTCAATATGGTACTAGTTATCATCTTTTAGCTAAACATGGTTTCATTTGTAATGGATATGGTATAAATGAATAAGGAATACAAGTTCCCTTGGAAAGTCATGTGAATGAAAATTCCTTTGGCCTAGGGTACAATCCTTATAAGCCACCAAAGCAATATTACAAACCTTCCCTCATTGTTAAAACTATCTCTTCTGAGTCTCTCTCCCTTGTTAATCCTTATCTTATTGATTATGATGTTGTATCTATGACATATTCTTTAGACACATTTAGTACCAATGATGCTTTGGGTAAATTTTTAGGAGTTTATGATGATCTCCTCCATTATCACCATAATTGGGGATTCCCCTTACTATTTGAGTGTCAAGGCATACTTTAGAAAAGATTCTATTTCTGAAGGGATACATGAGTCTCCTTTACCTATGGATATCCCTTGACAAAGTAATTTTTTGATTGTTGATACCATTAATGTGCAAATGGATCCTTACAATTCAAAAAAAAAGTGATAAAATTTGGAAAATGTTTAGATGAACATGAACAAAAAGAGCTTACTTCTCTTCTTCAATAATTTACACATATATTTTCTTGGGATTATTTTGATATGTTTGGAATTCACCTAAAAAAATGTGACCCATAATATTGTTCTTCTTCCTAATGTAAAACCATTGAAGCAAAAAACTTGAAAAATGAATCTTAAGATTCCCTTACTTGTGAAAGTTGAAATTGAAAAGCTCTTTGATGTTGGTTTCATTCATCATATTGATTATTCCCCCTGAATATCAAACATTTTGGTCGTATCTAAGGGTGAGAATAAGATTTGAATGTGTACTAACTTTAGAGATTTAAATAAGGCTCCTTTAAAAGATGACTTTCCTCTTCAAAATATTGACATGATATGTCAATAGTTGGTTGGCCTAGTGGTGAAGCTCAATGGTTCTCATTGAGCCCATCAGGGTTCAAATCTCGTTGAGTGCATGTCCAGCAAGAAGACGTCTTAAAAGGGATGAGGCCGGGATCATGCCCTGGGTGACTTTGGCAGAATGGATACCCCTTAGACCTTGGCTCTAAGCTGAAGAGAAGCAATTAATAAATGATTCTCAATAAATAAATAAAAATATTGACATGATAGTGGATTCTAAAGTTGGACATGCTTTATTATCCTTCATGGGTGGATTTTATAGCTATAATCAAATATGCATTCCTCCTTAAGATCAATACAAAACCACTTTCATAAATCCTTGGGGAATATTTTGTTGTCTTTTCATGCCATTTGGATTGGAAAAATGTTGGTGCTACTTATCAAATCTCTATGACAGTTATCTTTCATGATTACATTCACAAGATTCTATAATATTATGTTCATGACATTCTAGCTAAGTTCATTGCTTGTGCATGCCATGTTCCTATTCTTGGACAAATCTTTGCAAAGGTTCGTATGTATAATGTGTGTTTAAATATCTGAAAATGTACTTTTGGTGTGGATAGTGGAAAACTTCTTGGATTCATAATTTCCAATAGGGATATTGAAGTGGATACTAAAAAGATTAATGTCATTTTCAATATTCCACCTCCCCAAGATATATCACAACTTCACAGTCTACAAGGAAAAATTCAAGCTATATGTAGGTTTATATCACAACTAGTAGACCAAACAATTCCTTTTACTTCATTATTAAAAAATTATAAGACCTTTTCATTGATTGAAGACTATCAATACGCTTTCAAGGAATTTTAAAAAATATCTTGCTAATCCTCCTATTTTACAACAAGCTTTACCCAATCAATCGTTCCTTTTGTATACTTCTACTTCTTCTTATGCTCTTGTGGCTATTTTATCTCAACATGATCAAAATGGAAAAGAGTGACCTATGTATTATATTAGTCATACCTTGCTTGATTATGAAACCTGGTATACTCCAATAGAAAGAGAATGTCTTGCTTTAGTTTTTGCTACCCAAAAATTGAAACATCATCTTCTTGGTGTTGAAACAAGTGTCATTATAAAATTTGATCCTTTAAAGCATCTTTTCTCAAAAATTGATCTTTTAAGATGCATTTCCAAATAGATGATGATGTTAAGTGAATTTTATCTTATAATTTTTTTCCCAAAAGCTGATCAAAGGACAAGCTTTGAATGATCATCTACTCAAATTTCCTTCACTTGGTACTACTTACAATTCTACCACCTTTCCTGATGAATTTATTTTGCCCATTGACATAGATAATACATGGAATTATACTTTGATGGATCTAGATGTTGAACTAGCTCTGGAGCGGGTGTTGTAGACACGAAAAATTGGCCAAAGGAATCAAATCATCAAAATAACACGAAAAATCAATAAATGGAACAAAGGCAATTCAAATCAAAGGAAAATTCAATTAAATGATTAAATGATTAAATAAATCTTGAAAAGGGGAAAAAACACTACAAAATTGATTAAATTCAATTAATGACATAGTTGTTGAAAGCAAAAATCAAAATGAACCTCTTACCCTTCATGGCTAAATTTAATTACTTTAATTAATTAATAAATACTAATTTCCCTCAACAAAGCAAAAAGGAGACAAAATGGACACAAATCACTCACTTTTGTTGAAATGGTCCAACCTTTTGAAACCATTTAAATGATTGTCCCCTCCTTGTCCCCCATTTATGGACAAAGCAAAGCCAATTGACCTTACCCAAGCATGACCATGGTTATCTCACTCTACCCCCTACCCTTGGGAAAATCTTATATATTGAAGGCATTTAGAAGCATAATTCATCCACTCCATATCTTTGAATTGCAGCAAAGCTCTTGCAATTTGCATCCACATCACTCACTTATCATTTTTCATTGCTAATTAGATTAAATTGCTTTGATCATAGTAGATTGTTCATCAAATAGAGTTAGAATTTGATAGAATAGATCTAAATTTGCATATCATATAGCTTAATTCTCATCTTTAGAGTGTCACTAGTGAGGATCATAGTTGAGAGCCTCATTTACCACTTTATTTTAGAGATCCATGAGATATTTAGATTAATTGTGCATTATTTAGATTAGTTTGCTTTGAATAGTGTAATTGTCTTTTAAATCTTGTTATTTCATGAAGGTGTAAATCACTCACACACAAATGGCGCCCACCGTGGGGCCCTAGGCCTCAAATTCATCATTATTTTCATATTATTTGCAAAATTTAGGCTAGAATTACATGAATTTGCTCGTTGTTTGTAGGTTACAAAGAAGAAATCATGCCTGCCAGTAAAGAAGTCATGCCTAAAGAAAAGAAATGTTGCGGATGCCGAATTAAAATATCACCTACAGTCTGGACTCTTATGCGTTTTAGCCTGCAGAATCACGCTTTTGTGAAAGAAATCACGCGTTCAAAAATTAAACTCTCGCATTTTGGATAAAGGATTGATGCCTTTGGTCATTTAAATGTCGCTTAATCAGACTTAAAAAGCCGCGGCCGAGGAATCATTTTACGTCTGGTGTGAAGGGAGTACTCTACTTTATCAATTTAATTTCTCGCTATTGTCATTTGAAATGTCTCCTTTGATAAATTAGATATCGCTTTTATAGCATCAGTTGTCGCGTCTGGTAAAGATTTCACGCATAGATAAGATTTGATATCGCACCTGGTTATTTTAATCTCGCTTGAGCCCCACAAGGTGACGCTCACGGTTAAAGTAATCATGTCTTTGCCAAATTAGATCTCGCGTATAGTCTAGACAATGTCGCCTGACTGCACTTTTATATTTTATCAAAATAATGACTGTTGTTGCATCTGGTAAAGATTTCACGCGTAGGTAAAATTTGATATCGCACCTGGTTATTTTAATCTCGCTTGAGCCCCTCAAGGTGACGCTCACAGTTAAAGTAATCACGTCTTTGTTAAATTAGATCTCGCGTACAGTCTGGACAATGTCGCGTGGCTGTACTTTTATATTTTATCAAAAGTGTTAAAATAATGATTGTATTCTGACTTCACGTCCATTTTTTTTCTGTCTTAGGAGTATGGTCTGTCATAAGAAAGTTCAAAAACCAGAGAGAAGGCATAACTTAGAGGAGAAATTGATCGCTAAGAGGATAAGAAAGGAAAACTGGGTACACACCACCTTTGTTCTTAACAATGACTTAGAAAGGGATGTAGAGTTATATGCTAAATACATTGCTATTGTAGATGCTTACAAATAGAAATACGTATCATTAAATTGGGAGTTTAGTCCCTAAGTTTGTAAAAATTTTGCAAATTTTTGAAGAAAAAGAAGGCATAAAAAGCATAATCAAAATTGTAGCATTCTAAGCGTTGATTTTGGTTTCTCCTCACTTTGTTTGTTTGTGCCGACTAATTTGCTGGTGGAGGGAATGTTTCATTAAGGTAAGGGAAGGATTTGGAGAGAAAATGAGAAAATCTACTACTTAAAAATGTGCCTAGCCTTTGCTAGCATCGTTTGGGGTATTTCTCTCATCAAGCTTGCAAACCTCCCTTAAATTGTGGCATTTTCAAAGTTCAAAACATAGTTTAATCATAAAAGGAAAAGAACAAACATTTCAATTCTAAGAACCCCTTTGTCACGGGGTTGAAAAAGAACCAAATTGATTGTGAGTGTTTGGGATAAGGGAAAAGCAATAGGGATATGCTCTTCACTCTTTGAGTGAATCAATTTCCCAAACTTGCTCTACCAAATCCACTTTTCATGCTTTCAAATGAACATGTTTAAAACTTAGTGCGCTCGCCTCCCGAGATTGCCTTAAAAGGGCCAGTGAGAGGGATAGCCCAAAGTGGGATACACTTGCTTTTGCCGCGAGAATCTGACCCACTATAAAAAGAAACGTGTGTATCCTTAATGGGGTGCACGACAAAAGGATTTTAGCTCTTTCAAACTTCCTCTACTAGTCTTAATGGATTGCACAAAATCATGCTTTGGTGCATGTGGGAAGCCCCTTAACATACTTGGGGGATGAACGGCTAAGATCTATTTTGAACGGAAAACTTACTACATAACGGTAAAATAGCAAAACTACCTATTAGAGTCATGTTTATGAACCAATTATGTGCTAGGTAGATTGCGTGGAAGCTATTCTTGTGTTTCAACCTATGAAAACGCTCAAAAATACACACATTAGAGCATTCTAGGGATATGGTACCAAATTGATGTGTGTGTTGAGATTGTTTTTATATTTTCAAACAAGATATTCCAAAGTTATTGATCAAAACATCATTAAGATTCTAAACCATTTAAAATTGATCAAAAACCTTTACCTTATTCCAAAAAACCAGCTTATCAAAAGAAGAAGTCAACATACCCTTAAAGTTTGTTCATGCCTGTTCTTACAAGATCACACTTCATTACAAACAGACGGGACCTACAAACGAGAAGAGCTCCCATTTTCGGGGGACACTTTCATTACTTCATGAGTGATTGAAAAACCTGCTAAGGCAAAGGACACTAACAAGATGTTTAGCGGCACCCTAGGAAATACCGATCCTAAAAAAAAGGAAACAACATGAATGGGGGTATGGATCCTAACAACAATCAAGGAAATTCTAATAATGGAGGAAGAGATCCTAATTCCCAAGAAGCAAATTCACAAGGCAACAACTTACCTCCTCCTCATAATACAAACCTACCCCAAACTGCGGAAGAAGCCACGGATGAAAAGGCGTTAGAGGCAAGACAATGTCCTTATTTCATAGAACTAATGAAAAAGACCATGCGTATGGATAAAGAAAAATACTTCATGGACTTGATACAAACGGGGGTAAAACTACCTAAAGATTTTGACATAGAATAACTAAAGCCCAAGGAAATAGAAGACCCTATGGAAGCAATAAGGGAACAATTCAAGGCATTACAAATGGAAATCGATAGTTTGAAACAAAACGGGACTCCTAAGCCTTTCTCTATTGAAACATTATGTCCTTTTCCATTCGATAAGAGTTTGGTCATGGTGCCTTTTCCCATTAATGTAACATTTCCTAAGTATGATAGGTATGAAGAAACATCTGACCCACATGATCATCTTTGGGGGTTTTGTGCATTAAGTCTTGAATTCATGCATGATACAACCTATTTAATGAGACTATTCCCAAGAAGCTTGGGAGGAACGGCCATGGATTGGTTTTCAAAACTACCATTCGGCATCAAAACCTTTGAAGAATTAGCTTCTAAATTCGTGACTCATTACTCCTATAACATCAAACATGAGTTCACAATGATAACGTTATGTAACATGAAGCAACAAGATGGAGAAGCCTTCCTCACATTCTTGCAAAGATGGAGGACTGTATTTGCTAGATATCCAAGAAGTGTACCAGAAAAAGAGAAAATGGATATCTTTATTAACGGTTTAAGCAGCGAATTAAATTATAGACTAAGGATGTAATGTCCTAAAACCTTCCAAGATTTGATTGATAACGGAGTTACAATGGAAGAAGTGTTGATTAAGAGTGGAGAACTGAAATTGTACAAGGAAAATAAGAACAACTCTAACTCCAACAACAACAATACCAACAATAACAACAATCAAAATAAAGGTTGGTACAATAACAATAGCCGTTATGCTACAAAAAATAACAACAAAGGCATTGTTAATGATGGTGTAGTGGAATCCAGCAACTTGAAGGTGATTCCATTTGCCCTTACAAAGACACCCAATCAAGTAAATAATACTAATCAAGCATATAATGCACCTTCCAACAATGACAACAATGCCAACAAGAATAATCAAGGAAACAAGGATCGAAACAGCAAGTATGATAAGTATTTGAAGCCCACTCCTTCAAGACACTTTACACCCTTGGGAGAATCACTTGAAACTGCATTAAAGGCTCTCATGGCTAACAATGTTATTACATTACCTACTATTAAGCCTTATGAACCAGACAACAAGTCAGGCTGGTGGGATGCTAAGAATCATTGTGAATATCATAGGATTCAGGGACACACTACAAATGAATGTCTACAATTAAAGAATGTGGTGCAAGACTTGATAGATAATAACATAATCACCATTGATGGACCCCAAAATAATGAAGATCATACGGCCTTCAAACCACCTTTTTACAAACATGATAAAGGTGAGTCATCAAATGGCAAGAAACAAAGTGCCAATAATCTCAACTTTGCACCATCATATGATCATATTGTTAATGCTATAATAATTAATGAACAATCTCAAAAGGAAGCAACAAATGTCATTGCAAGAGGGCAGAATTCTAGAATGACTTTACAAGGGATAGTCCCTCAAAACACCAATATCCCACAATCCAACATTGTGGTCAAACAACCTCCTACAGCAGCAAGGCCTTATAGTTTGGTGGATCAATTGCAACGTACTCCAGCATAAATCTCAATCTTAGAGTTATTGAAGTTATCACCGAATCATAAAGGGATTTTAGAAAAAGCTTTAGAACAGACACATGTTTCTACTACCTTAGGGGAAGAAAAGTTTCAAAATATGGTAGGACATCTCGTGGCTCCTCATTGTCTTTCATTTTCCGATCAAGATGACATGTCTATAACTCATCCTCAAAATTTGCCATTACATATAGAGGTTTTGATCGAAAGGCATAGAGTCAAAAGAGCCCTTATTGATGGAGGGGCTGGTCTTAACATCTGCACATTAAGTCTTGTAAAATCCTTAGGTTTATCTGAGTCTTGCATTGACCCTACAAAGAAAATCACCATAAAAGCTTACGATGAAGCTGAAAGAGCTTCTAAAGGCATGATTGTATTGCCCATCCAAGTAGGACTAGTCAAGAAGGAAACCAAGTGTCAAGTGTTGGACATGAAATTAACTTATAACATCTTATTGGGAATACCATGGATTCATGAGATGCAAGCCGTCCCATCCACATACCACCAATGCATCAAGTTTCCATACATGGGTGAAGAAATCACGGTTGGAGGAGACTCAAATCCATTCCAATATTGTAATGCACTCAAACCCTTGCATGAATTATACATTCCACATAATCATGAAGGAGTTATTCCAAGAATCACCAATGAAGATACACAAAATCCACTTCAAGCTAGCTCAACTACATCAACTAAGGGCAAGGAAAAAGTGAGCTACGAGGGTCCAAATGTAATGGAAAGTCCATATTTAGCACCTAAATTGGAGACAACAATCTAAAAACCTACGAAAGAGGAAAAGGAACAAGCTAAAGAAGATCATTACCAACACATGAGTGAGATGATGAACAAATTTGACAAACAATGCAAGATTAGTTCAAAAGGAATAGGAGAATATTCAGTTTCTCTATTTGACATGCCCATATCTCCAAAATCACATGGTAAACCCTCAAAAGAACATCTTCCACATAAGTATAATTCTTATTTTGTGAGGGAAGATAGCAAAGCAACATGGGATAAGGAAGAAGATGAAGTCCTTCAATGGCTTTATCATGATGAAGATGATAACTTAGACACTCCCATGGAAAGAATTCAGCATGTCAATATACAAACCAAACAATATGGGAAAGGATTTGATATTATACAAAAGATGGGATACAAAGGAAGAGGACCCTTAGGTCAAAGAAATAGAGGGTTATTAGAACCTATTGAACCTATTTGGAGGGCAAGTCATGAAAAATCCGGAGTAGGTTTCCAATACAAAGGAGAAAGTTCAAGTCCAATGCATGATTTTCATCCTCAAATAAATGCATTAGAATCCGAAGGAGAGAGTGATGACTCTCGGGATTATGAATGGGATACTTTATCAGAGGAGTCATGTCAAGATAAAGAAGTCATTGCTATACATACTTATGCAAAAATCCCAAAACAAGATGCTCCAATTAATGAAGAACCTCCTATTCAAAGGCCTAATATAGAACAAGCATCTAATAGTGGAGCATGGATAGAAACATTTTGGACACCTTCAGAGGAGGGAAATTCAAATGTTAGTTTTAACCCGCTTGTGGCTTTTCCCACATTGTTTCCCATAGAGGTTGACAAGGATTCGAGCGAAGGGGACTTTGACCCTGCTTCCATGGATCATCTTGAGGAAGCGCACATCATAGATCTAAACGATACAATGTATGAACCCTCAAACAAAGTCATGTCCATAAATCCTATTGATGATACCTTACCTAATAATTCCTTAATTTTGATGCACCCAAACCTCATTGATTGGGATCAAACCGAACCACATGACTTATTTTACTTCCCAAATGACCAAGCAACAAACCAATACCTCAATGTGGTTGAACCCTCTTTCACCAATGAACTCAATGTGAACATAATGACAACATAAAGGGTCCAATCTCTTAGTCAAAAAAATAAAAAAATGAAAATAAAAATAAAAAATGAGAAGTTCTATTGGTGAAAACCCAACTGTGGCACCATTAGAACCAAAAACAATGAAAATAAAAGACGTTTCTTTTGGTGAAAACCCAACTGTGGCACCATTAGAAGAGAGATTGGATACTTTTCTTGAACATGAAGAAGAAAGGTCATCTATTCTTATAGAACCAACAGAAAAAGTTAGTATTGGTACGGAAGTAGATCCAAAGGTCATACACTTGGCTACATCACTTACATCTCTTGAAAGAGAGGACTTTATCAAATTCTTCCAAGAACAACAAGTGAATTTTGCATGGTCATATGCCGACATGCCCAGACTGGATCCTGATTTCATAATGCATCATCTGAATGTTAGACCTGGAGTTAAACATGTGAAGCAAAAACTAAGGAAAATGCACCCACATGTGGCTCTCCTAGTCAAGGCAGAATTGGAAAAATTGTTAAAGGTGGGGTTCATAAGAACAATAGCATACGCTGATTGGATCTCTAACATTGTGCCAGTTACTAAGCATGATAAATCTATCCCTGTGTGTACGGATTTCAGAGATTTAAATCTTGCATGTCCCAAAGATGACTTCCCATTGCCAAGCATAGATACCATAGTGGATCTGACAACAGGTCACACAATGTACTCATTAATGGATGGATTTAGTGGCTACAATCAAATAAAGATTGCTCCCGAAGACCAAGAAAAGACAACATTTACTTGCCCTTGGGGTACTTTTTGTTGGAATGTCATGCCCTTCGGTCTTAAAAACACTGGAGATACATATCAAAGGGCCATGACAACTATTTTCCATGACATGATGCACACTTTCTTAGAAGATTATGTGGATGACATTCTAGCAAAGTCCCACAATAGAGAAGAATATTTACAAATCCTAAGAAAAATATTCATTCGGTTAGAACAATTCAAAGTTAGATTAAACCCAAAGAAGTGTGCCTTTGGTGTCCAATCCGACAAGTTATTGGGTTATATAGTATCAGCAAAAGGAATTGAAGTTGATCCTGAAAAAGTACAAGCCATTCTAGAGATGGAGATTCCAAGAAACATTAGCCAAATGAGGTCACTACAAGGAAAGATTCAATCAATAAGGAGATTTATATCTCAATTAGCAGAAAAGTGTCACTCCTTCACCAGATTGCTACACAAGGACACTGCATTTATGTGGGATGAAGAATGTGATAAGGCCTTTGCTATTTTGAAGACTTATTTGATAAACCCACCTATTCTTATGTCACCTATCAAGGACAAAGAACTATTGTTATACATATCAGCCACAGAAAGGTCTCTAGGCATATTGTTGGCACAAGAAGATGAGCAAGGAAAAGAAAGGGCAATCTACTATCTTAGTAGAACCTTAATAAAATATGAACTAAATTATTCATTCATGGAAAGAGCATGTCTAGCAGTGGTCTTTGCATCTCAAAAACTAAGACATTATATGTTGATGCATAAGATCAAATTAATTGCCAAGATTGATCCTCTCAAATACTTGCTAAGTAAAACTGCCTTAACAGGTAGAATAGCAAAATGGGTCATGATCCTAAGTGAATTCGACATTGAATATGTTGATAGAAGAGCAATTAAAGGACAAGTGATAGCAGATCACTTAGCAGATAACCCAATGGAGTCTACACAAACCATTCAAATTGAATTTCCAGATGCAGCAATTGTCAACATAGAAGCAAAGACATGGAAATTATATTTTGATGGATCAAACCAAGAACTTTTCAAGTAGGAGACTTGGTATTAAGAGAAAATCCCAAAAATCAAGCTGAAAGGGAAAAGAAAGGAAAGTGGGAAGCTAATTGGATAGGCCCATTTGTGATAGTGTCATCCTTTGGAACTGGAACATATAAGTTATCAGATTGTAATGGTGAAGAGTTACAAGAACCCATAAATAGCATTCATTTGAAGAGGTTCTACACCTAAAGCAGATGAAAGAGTATACAGAGTATCAGATGAGAGAGCATCATAATTATTGTACATAGTTGAAAAGAGATCTTGAAAATACAAAAACATTTGAAAATGGAAAATCCAAAAACATTGGAAAAGAAGAAAGATAAAAAATAGTGGAAAATTGAGCATGAAGAAAGCAAAAACATTTGAAAAACTATCTCTTGGTGAAAACCTAGCAATAGGTGCCAAGGTGATAAGAAAAAAAGAAAAAAAATGAAAAAAAATGAAAAATACAAAAAAAATACAAAAAAAAGAAAAAAAGCACCCAAAGGTGAAAACTTGGCAACAAGCACTTTTGGTTTCCTTAAGTCATTTCTTTCCTAGTCACATGTGTACATAATGCATCTCATCATCCCATTTGTCCAACCCTTCATTGCATCCGTCATTTGTACATAGTCATAATAACATTTTTAGCATCATCCTTTGTATTGCCCAAAAGTTGTCAAAACTAATACATCAAACACTTGGGGGTAGCATAAAACAAATCAAAAAGTGGGTACCTCAAAAAGGATTCAAACAAGAAACATTCAGTCACAAGCAGAAAGGGATCAACATTTTCAGAAGAGAGATCAGATTTTTGTAAACCTTTGATTGATATCATTGTTTACTAACCAAGAGGTTGACTACCACAACAAATCCCTTAGCCTAAATTGACTTATTATTCAGGATTAAAAATCAAACATCATTCCATGATCAAAACACTTGGAAATATTATTTGAAGATCATAAAACAATGCAAAACACCTAGATAGATTCTTTTGAAAAGTTGGTTAAAAATCAGTTTACTTACATTAATTCAATTTGTATCAAATCTTTTTAGCTAATCAATGATGTTTCGACTAGAATGGCAATGATGGAGACATGATATTTTTCTTGACTATGAAGTGAATGTTTGGAGGAAGATTCATTGCCTTGTGAAAATTCATCTAAAGACATGGTCATCAAAGAACCATCGAGGATTATCTTTTAAAACAATGAGTTAACTTTTGTTTGTTTACGCAACTGGATACCTTGGATATTTAGATTCTTCATATCTAAATGCCAAAATCCACTTGCAACATAGAATCTGACAAAATCAGTATTCGTACTCTCATGATTATTTGTAATCAGTGATAGTCGTATCGACGAGACCGATGGGAAAGCAAAACGGAGGTTACCATATGAGCAATAAAAAGCGATATTCATATCATCATGTCAGTGGGCAGTGGTGATTGTATTGACTTTCCGGTCCCAAGTGCTCAATGATGAAAATATATCCTCAAGGCATTTCTTTGCTAAAAACTAGTGACACTAAGGTTAAAATGCATTCATAGAAAAGATAATTGCATTCATAGAAAGGTTAAAATGCATTCTCATGTTAGAATATTTGCACATGCATTTTTTTCCCAAGGGCTTCATTTCGCATCAAAAAGGGGGTACATAACATCATCAACAAGGTCAAATCAGCAAGGACAACATCACCTCAATATCATCTTTCTACAATAAAAACATGAGATTATACTTTTTGCATTCATTCCATACCACTACTCATTACATAGATATACCATCAAGGAAAAGAAAGAAATAACCATTTACATGTGCATACATCTAGACAGTGATACAGATTGCATACATGAGAGAATAACACAAAAACAAAAAAATTGCACCCATACATGAAGAAAGAAATGCATCCATCTATCTATATCATACATAAGATACATTGCATCCATAGACACATCCATCCAAAACAAATGCATTAGATAAACACATATAGCAGCATCTAAAGGTAATCTCATATATCATCAAGTAAAATAGGAAAGATCATAAATGTCCTCATATCACACGTCTGCTCAAAACTCAACACATCCAGTATAACAATGATATCATAAATCAATTCTATAATCGCCCATCAACAGGGGCATCAATGTCAAACAAGTATCAAAGTACAACTAGAAGGGTAACACCAAGGTCACAAGAATATGATACAACATCAAGTATCTCAACATCAATACACAACTGATCAACAAGAGTACTCATAGCTCAACTCTCGTCACCACTGGGAGGAGGTCCTGGAGGAGGCTGTGATGGAGGCTACTGAGGTGGCTGAAGAGGCATCTAACCAACCATAGCAACAAGGAGAGGAACCAATGGAGCCAGACCTGACACTAACTGCTGAATCATCGAAGACATTTGTGATACCTCTATCCGTAACGCTCCCAAATTTGCTCGCAGTTGGATAGTACTAGAACTCTCACCAACCTCGTAGGTACTCTAAGGATCACCTGTATCTATAGGAGCCTTCCCCCAATCACGGGAAAAAGCTGTTGGCATCTACTGTGCACCTGTATCCTGACCATCCACGGTAGCCTACGGTAATCCCGCTCCCGTATCATGTCTTGACGCTGAATCTTGCCTAGCAGCCCTCACATGGTCCTGACGATCTACCCTCTGTCTCTGTGCTACTACAGGAGGAGAAGGAGGAGGAGGTGGTGCCTGTATATGTATATCTCTCACTCATCCTCTGAGTCTAACCACCACCCTACCTCGTGGTCTACCTCTGTGTCTCCTCCCACCACCGACACCATCATCATCATCATCTCTCCCAGGCACCGGCTTTGCAGGGTCTGTAAATCGAGGCATAGGATGCTCCATCAACCAATCCAGATACTCCTGAGTAATCTCGGCATCTCTAATATGTAATCTCATATCCCAGTCCATAAAACCAAGCTGCGATATCTGCTCAATAGCATCATCATATGAAGGCATGTGTCCCCAAGTAATGCTCTCTGCACTAGAATGAGCATAAACTGCAGATCCCTGAGGCATAGGATGAATCCACCCAAACTGTTGTAGCACTCTACCTACCAAAAATCTCTCAAGGACATAATCGATCCTGCCGATCATCCATCGAGGAGCAAACATGTACGGTAACTCCAATCCATCCTCTCTCCAATCCTCAATAGCGACATATGGTCTCCAATAGACCTCATCCATATCATCAATCTGTCACCGCCAATACTCCAAATGTCCCAAGTGATGCTGTGTCACCATCCCAGTGTACGGCCATGCAAAAGGATACCCTAAAGGTTGGTCTCACTCAGATATCGGATGACTAACTGGTAAATGCTCCCATATCCAAAGCTGCAAAATGTGAATCCCAGCAGATAAAGTAGTTGATCTCCTATAAACCACCTCATGTAGATCATGGTATAGCTGTGCAAGCACACAAGATCCCCAATCAAATCATTGAGGCTGATGAAGCAAGTCCTCGATAATCCTGCCCCAACCCACTGAAAACTCGCGACCCCGACGATCAGGTAGTAACACGCCACCAATAATAGCACCTAACATCGTTGGTAAAATAGGAAATGAAGAAAACTGAGCCCATAGGATGCAATCATCACCAATAGAAGGATCTCTGAATACTCACCGACAATAGGTCCCATCATACACTACATCATAATATACTATCTCCCCATGTGTCAGGATCCGCAGCAACCTATACACATCCTCAGGAGTGATAGTCATCTCTCCTTGTGGTAGCCAAAAAGTGTTTGTCTCAGAGTGCCAACACTCTGTGACAGCGGTAATCAAACCTCGGTTCATCTGGAACTGAGGAAGCTCTAATACACATAACAAACCACAGTGCCTAATCAATCACCTCTCGGCATCAGTCAACTGCTCTCTAAGCTCCATCACCCAATGTGGTACGGTCCAAAGGTACAGAACAGGGACATCCTCCTATTTAATCAAAACAATGGAATCACATGAGTAACTTAATGTCAGGAAATCAAACAATCAATCACAGTCATCAATTTAAATATACCTATCAGACCTCCCAATCCTAACTCTAAGCATTGAGGAAGGATGATCCTAGTTTTATGTCTCTAAGCATTTGAGAATAAAATGAATGGACGATTAGACCCATGACCTATCATTTGTGATGAAGATTGATTTACCTTATCCTTCGATATTATAGTTACCAATGTCCTAATTCGTTGGTGAAAATCAAACAAGGGGAACACCCTAACTGAACATTCGATCAAATTCATTGAAGTGATCGATATCAATCAGGTTGACGCAATCGAGCAATCAGACGTCATAACAAAGTCTCAAGCAACGTAAAAAAAAATTTCACTTACGCGACTTTTCATTCAAGCATAATTTCTTTTACCAGAGGCGACATCTAATTTGTCATACGCATGATTTTAATCATCCGCGTGACTTTATTTGACAGATGCGATATAAGATTTACCTCAGGCGACATTTTATTATCTAGGGTTTTTCACGTGACAAATAATTAAAATGTTTAAACCCTAAGCGATACCAAATTTTCCGCACATGATAAAAGATTTTCTATAGGCGTAAACAGAGCTACGGAAGGCGATACTAAATTTTCAAAAAGTGAAATTTAATTTTTTCAGGCGTAACTAAATTGCACAGAGGCGACATTTCTTTCATAAAATGCAGAATTAAAATTTTAAAACGCATTAAATGAAGTCATAAATGTAGTTTTAGAAACACGAGGAAAATATGAATGACATACCGGAGGACCATAGTTCACTCTCCGACCGAACCGACGCGCTCTCTCAAACCGATGCTCGCGATGTGGGACCACCATCGTGTAAAAAGGGCTAAAATCAGAGCTAAAAATCTCAAAAGGGAAAGGTGAAAATGAATAGTAAAATGAGGGGTTTTACCCTATTTAAGGTGAAATTGGCCCTAATAAAGACTTAAAAACGCACTTTGGACCTATTATATGACATCTTCATTAGCCGGGGCATAAATCAAACTTGCTTATTTCTTTAAAATGGTATCAGAAATCAAAACATATTCCAACTAATCAAAATTTATCAAATCAAGGAATCAATATGTTTTATTTCTGAGGGGGCATCAGAGTATCAAATTGGCATAACATCAAAAACATTTATCAGTAGGGCATATCATATCAAGTTATCATATCATATTGAGTTATCATATCATATCAGGAAGCAAATCAGTATCAGATCAGTTTACCATATCATATCAAACCTATCAACATATCAGAAATCAGTGAACCCAGGACCTATCATCAAACCAGGACCCATATCATATCAGAGACATTAGAATCATATCAACACCATCATCAGAGGCACATCATCATCATCAAGAAGTACATCAATCAGAACGATCAGAGGCATATCAGAACCAAGACCTGAATCAGATCATCATACCAAGGGAATCTTTGAATCAGTGTTCTTCGTACATCGACTCAAAGAGGGGCATTCGTAGACACAAAAAATTGGCCAAAGGCATCAAATCATAAAAATAACATGAAAAATCAATAAATGGAACAAAGGCAATTCAAATCAAAGGAAAATTCAATTAAATGATTAAATGATTAAATAAAGCTTGAAAAGGGGAAAAAACACTACGAAATTGATTAAATTCAATTAATGACATAGTTGTTGAAAGCAAAAATCAAAATGAACCTCTTACCCTTCATGGCTAAATTTAATTACTTTAATTAATTAATAAATACTAATTTCCCTCAACAAAGCAAAAAGGAGACAAAATGGACACAAATCACTCACTTTTGTTGAAATGGTCCAACCTTTTGAAACCATTTAAATGATTGTCCCCTCCTTGTCCCCCATTTATGGACAAAGCAAAGCCAATTGACCTTACCCAAGCATGACCATGGTTATCTCACTCTACCCCCTACCCTTGGGAAAATCTTATACATTGAAGGCATTTAGAAGCATAATTCATCCACTCCATATCTTTGAATTGCAGCAAAGCTCTTGCAATTTGCATCCACATCACTCACTTATCATTTTTCATTGCTAATTAGATTAAATTGCTTTGATCATAGTAGATTGTTCATCAAATAGAGCTAGAATTTGATAGAATAGATCTAAATTTGCATATCATATAGCTTAATTCTCATCTTTAGAGTGTCACTAGTGAGGATCATAGCTGAGAGCCTCATTTACCACTTTATTTTAGAGATCTATGAGATATTTAGATTAATTGTGCATTATTTAGATTAGTTTGCTTTGAATAGTGTAATTGTCTTTTAAATCTTGTTATTTCATGAAGGTGTAAATCACTCACACACAGGTGTCATCTTAGTATCTCCTTCAAGGAAACTAATTCCTTTATCTTATTGTCTCAATTTCCCTTATATTAATAACATTGTGGAATATGGAGCCCTTATTGCTAGATTAAATACAAATTTATCCCTTACTATGAAAGACATACGTATCTTTGGAGATTCACAATTAATATTCAAACAAATTAGTGGGACTTATCAAGCTAAACATTCTAAGTTATCTTAATATCATGACCTTGCTTTAACAATTCTTAACAAATTTTCTTTGTATTCTATTAGGTCTCTACCTCACAAGCTAACAGACATGCATATCCAATCACAAGTGTTCCTTCTCTTATCTCATTTGATTATCACGATTATAGTTATCAATTCACCACACACAACCTTATAAATCTGCCTATTTCTGAAAGTTATAGCCATGTGACTTGTTGCTACAAGAAACACTAGAGATCAAATTCATAAAATTTCTACACGATACATTATTCTCTCTAATGCTCTTTATAGATGCTCTTACAATGGTCTTCTTCTATGATTCCTTAACAAAACCAAGATCACCATGGCCCTTGAAGAAGCTCATTCAAGTTCTCATGGGGGTATTTTGGTGGTAAATATCTAGTCAACAAGTTACATTGTATGGGATATTACTGGCAAATTGTGGAACATGGTTATTTTGCTTTTATGAAAATATGTCCTTAATGTAAACAACACAAGAACTTGATACATGCTCTTGCTCATGATTTTATATGTCAAGTAGCTTCATGGTACTTCAAGCTATGGGGATTGGATCTTATTGGGAAAACATCTCATCCTTCCTCTCAAGGACATACTTATATAATAACAGCTACTTATTACTTTACTAAATGGGTAGAAGTTGTTCATCTTCCCTCTACTACAACTGATGTCATCTATATATTCTTCAGGATAACATTATATCTTGATTTAGTATTCCTTCTGTTATAGTGTCTGATGATCTAGTACTCCATTCAAAAATAAGGAAGTGGAAAAATTCCTTGATAAATATCATATTAAATGATGCTTTTCTATTGCTTATTAGCCTCATTTTAATGGTCAAGATAAAGCATCTAATAAGACAATTGAGTAAATTCTTAGGAAAACTATCAATAAACATACCAATGTTTAGCACACTTAGTTAACATATGCTTTATGATCTTATATAACAAGTGTTCGCACCGCTACATGAATAACTCCTTATAACTTGGTTTATGGTGTACATGTGATTATGCATTTGGCCTTGGAAATACCTTCACTAAGGATTTCTCTTAAGGGTCTAATTGACAATGATATAATAGAGAACAATTCCTTCAACATCTTGAAATGCCTAACAAACAACAAATTAACACCCTTGAACATATTGAAGCATGTCACAAGTCTTTACAAAAGAGGTACAACATCAATGTCATCAAGTGATCCTTTTCGATTGTAGACTTGGTTCTTTATGAGAATTAGCACAATGTCAGTGCCCTACATGAGGAAAATAGAAATTCTAGTCCTAAGTGGCTTGGTCTTGTATGCACCCTAAAGTGGTCACCTAGACTTTGGGCCCCCATTTAGCAATTTGTCAAATCCCTGAATCAATATTTTAAAAAATCAGCATTATATCAATTATATCAATTTCCTTGATCAAATCATAATCAATTCAATATTTCCTAAGGTTTGAGCCTTATTTAATTTAAAAGAGAAAAAAAAATAAAAATCTTATTTAATTAAGAGAACATGCTCCCTTTTAATTAATTAAAAATCTCTTTTAATTAAATAATAAAATCACTTTATCCTAAGCCTTTATTTAATTAAAAGGAATTTCCTCCCCTTTTATTTAAATAAAAAATCTCCACTTTTCTTCTTATCCTATGTTGCATAAATAAAGCATTATTCTTATTTTATAAAAAGGGAAAAAACACTTTTTGTCTTATGTGAGACACAAAAGTCAACTCCTATTTTCCTATTGGAGGATATTTGTGCACAAGGATCTGTACACACTAAAATGGTGCACTTCTATGAACCATTATATGCAAGGTTGCTCAAGAATGAGGCCTCACAAAGCGGCTCATAGCTCTCTATGCATGGAGTTGCAAGGGACTATGATGTATTTGCTATCAGCTAGAGCTACAAGCTTGCGACCTTGCTAGTCAACCACACAATGAGAGATTCAAATGAGGACAAGGGCAAGAGTGCCAATATCCTCAAGAATCACTATGAAAATGTAATGTAATGCAAACTAATCTATGGAAATGAAAATGCAATGCAACTAAGCTATGAAATGGAAATAACAAGTGTTACAAATCCCTCCTATTAAGCTATGTGAAGTTATGCTATTGCATGAAAGGAAATCTAAGCTATGAAAGTTATGGAAATGAAACTACTATGTAAGAATGTAAACTAAACTATGAAGCAAATGAAGAAATCTAAAGTAGGATGCAACAATGATCTCTAAAAAGCTTCAAAGTCTTCAAAGATTCCTGCAGCATAAGGTTAGCATAAAAACATGATGAAAATGAAGGAGAGAGCTTTCCTTTTATAAGAAATGCAAAGGAATGGACCATTAAGATTAAGAGGCAAAAGTCTTAATCGGCGGTGGAGCTTGAAAGAGGAGCGATCCATGTGCATAAGTATCCTCCAATAGGAATTGACTTTGTGTCTATGTGAGACAAAAGTGTTTTTTTTGCTTTTTGTAAAATAGGCATAATGCTTTATTTGTGCAACTTAGGATAAAAGGAAAAGTGGAGATTTTTATTTAATCAAAAGGGGAGGAAATATTCCTTTTAATCAAATAAAGACTTAGGATAAATGATTAGCCCATAGGATAAAAATCTCATATATGATCAAAATTAAGACTTGATCAAGAAATTGATAATGTTGAAAATATTGGTTATTGATAAAAATGATTCAGGGTTGATAAAAAAAATAAATGGGGCCCAAAGTCTAGGCGACCATTTTTGGGTGCATACATTTGCCCCTCTTTGACTAATGTGTGATCAATTTGGGAACACATGTAGTCAAAGAATGAAGTTGAAATGTGAGATCAATCTAGGATCACAAAACAACTCAGATGTGAGGTCGATTTGGGATCACACCCGGATAAACATAAACAAAGGCCTTTGAATATGAGGTCGATTAGGGATCACATTCAAAGTAAGAGATAAGAATCTCAAATTTGAGCGAAAGCTCACAAAAGATGTCTGAATCAGGAAAATCAAGGAATCAGGGATGAGAATCCCATAAATATTGCCCCCTCAGAATCGAAATCGAAATCAGATAAAGGAGAACAATGGAGATAAAAGATTTGATCAAATCATAAGGAAATCATAATCGAAGGTAAAGGTCAATAGATTAACCATTAGGCGATGACATGCCCCAGTGAGGAAGTAGAAGAATAGAAATAGAAGACTAGAAATAGAGTGAATGAAAGACTAGAAAATTTGAGAGACGTGAAAGGAAGAAATTCCACCAAAGATCAAAGAATTATGCCTCAAAAGGTCAGTCAATTGCGTAGAAGAATGAGAAAGCTTGGAAACGTGACTCAGATTTTGATTTCGAGTCTGAAAATGGATAGAAAATGATGTGATATTAAAGACTAGAAATGAAAGATATGATCAAGAAGAATCAGAAAATGAGCACAGTTGACTAACTAGTCCGTAGATGATAAAAAGGAGAGCTCTCTTCATATGCAAGATGCAAAAACTAAACTATGATGAACCTAAGAATGCAAGCTACTATGAAAAGTGGTTGACTTGCAAGGTCACAACACTTATAGACATCTAATAATCATCATCGAGCATTATTGGTAGCGTCGTAAGATCATACAATGCACACTAGCATAACTATGTGGATATGAATATGATCTTTATCAGATAGAAATGTGGAAATCCCACCTAGGCATCAAAGACATGGAGGTCAAGATGACTAATGCAGTGATATCACCTAAATTTTGATATGGAGAGATTATGCTTGTATCAAGACATATGAAAGTCAGGATAGCTAGAAGCATGCACTCGCAAAACAGTCAAAGATAATACCTTGTCAACCCCAAGTGTCAAGTAAGACTAGCATAAATGCTCATGACAGTTAGGATCAACAAAATATACCCACAAGCAGATAAAGAAATAAAACATGCTCTCATACCCTCAGTCTTCTAGCTATGCATCATCGAAAACTTCTCAGGGAGAGACCACTCATCAAAGAAATCCTCATAGATAGCACACAAAGAAAAATATAAAGTCAACATATCTCAAGCGATTTGATTGTTTAAGTGCGTGTGTGTTGGTCATAGAGTCAGACTCTGGTTATCACATCTGCCAATGAGAAATATCTCATCATACTAGACTGTTGGGTAAGACATCTGATAAGTGTTAAGAAACACTCGACGCAAGGGTAGTGTTGAAAAACACTATTTGGGGAGGTGTTGAAAAATACCTATTGTGGAATGCCCCAAGAGACAAACGCACCTAAAGGACCTATGCTAACAGTTATGCCCCCTGGACAAAGATAAAAACCAATTCCAGACCAAGTCAAATAAGGTCAAGGCATGATGGAGAAAGGCTCAGTGTCGAGGATGCATGCTAAGAAATAAGGGTGCAAAAGGCCTCAAGTAGCACCTATTTCCAGGTTTTCACCACTTGGATTGTTATTGCAATTTTTCTCTTTTTTCATTTTTAAATTTTTTTCTTTTTTTGTATTTTTGCTACCAAGGCGCCTGTTTCCAGGTTTTTACCAAGGCACTTTTTCTATTTGTTTTTGAATTTTTGAAAAAAAATAAATTGATTTTTTGTATTTTTCAAGACTTTTTATGCTTTTTAGGATTTTTTCAGTATCATGAATTTTTTTGGTATTTTTTCAGGATCATAAAGTATGTACAAAGGATGCCCCCAGACAGAAACAGGCATCAAGGATAGAACTTCTTTAGGTGCAAAATGTTGATGGGATCAGGGAGCTATTCTCCATCGGGATCTGATAGTAAATATGCACTGGTACCAAAAGTAGCTGTAATAACATATGGTCCAAGCCAATTAGGTTCGAACTTGCCCTTTTGTTCTCTGTTCTGTTGGTTTTTAGGGTTCTCTCGCAAAACAAGATCACCTATTTGAAACTCTCTAGGGTGAACCTTCTTGTTGAATGCCTTGGACATACGCTTTTGATACACTCTCATATGATCAAAGGAAGCCTTACGCTTCTCATCTAGAAGTTCTAGTTCCTGTAACCTCATGGCGCGGTAATCCTCATCTGTAATTAAACCTTTGAGTGAGACTCTAAGTGAAGGTATCTCTACTTCTAAAGGTAATACTGCCTCAACGCCATAGGTAAGAGCAAAAGGAGTAGCTCCTATAGGTGTGCGTATGCTAGTTCTATAAGCCCATAGTGCTGGATTGATTTGCAAGTGCCAATCCCTACCATTCTTGTGCACTGTCCTATGAAGAATCTTAAGGATAGTTTTATTGGAAGCCTCTGCCTGTCCATTTTCCTATGGAAAGTAAATGGAGGACCAATGTTGCTTGATTTTAAACTTTTTGCATAAATGTTTTAGGTCCTTATTCTTGAATTGACCTCCATTATCAGTGATAATCTCATAAGGCACTCCAAATCGGCAAATGATATGATTTAAGATGAACAAAGAGATAGTCTTCCTTGAAGCAACAGAAAGTGGCACAGCTTCCACCCATTTTGTGAAGTAGTTAGTGGCAGTAATAATGAACTTATATCCACCTGATGAGTTGGGATGAATCTGCCCAACTAGATCAAAGGCCCAACGCTGAAATGGCCAATGAGAAACAGATGGAATCAACTCCCTACCTGGAGCATGAATTAGGTTTCCATGTTTTTGACATTTTTCACAAGACTTAGCAAAGGCTACTGCATCTATCTGCATCGTGGGCCAATAATACCCCGCCCTAAGCAACCTTCGGGCCATGGCAAGACCATTAGAATGTCCACCACAAATGCCCTCGTGGATGTCAACTAACGCTTGGTCGAATTCCTCCTTTTCCAAGAACCTAAGGAGTGTCCCATCTAAATTCCTCCTATATAAATCACCAGAGATAAGGGTGTGGCGAGAGGCATTACGGATGAGGTTTCGGCATTCGGAATAGTTGAAAGTGTCAGGGATGATGCCATCGCATAGATATGAATAGATAGCACCATAGCGGGAAGACTCATGTGTGACAAGGGTACACATGACATTGCTTTCAGATGAGTCAAATATGGGATGGTGTAGCTCTTCCACCAAGAATTCAAATCTTGATTCATGTGCTTCCTACTGAAGGAGTGAAGCTAATGTGGCCATAGCATCTGCAGCTTTGTTCTTTGTCCTAGGGATCTGTTGAAATGTCACAAATGTAAAGTAACATCTCAATGAGTCAACCATCTTTTTGTAGGGTATCAATTTATCATCCTTGGTTTGATACTCCTCATTGACTTGGTTGATGATTAATTGAGAATCCCCAAAGACACGTAACTCTATTATGTTCCATTCTATAGCCATTCTCAATCCATTGGTTAAAGCTTCATATTCTGCAATATTATTCGTACATGGGAATAAAAGTTTGTAAGACTTTGGAATATTGTACCCATGTGGAGAGACAAATAATACTCTAGCACCTGATCCATTTTGCATGTGGGAACCATCAAAGAACATTTTCCAAGTGCGAGTAGTCATATACAGGATGTGTTCATCTGGGAATTCTACTTGAACATGCATACTATCCTTAACTGGGAAATCAGCTAATTGATCAGCAATAGCTTGCCCTTTTATGGCCTTCCTTTCAATGTACTCTATGTCAAATTCAGTTAAAACCATCATCCATTTAGCAAGTCTACTCGTGAGGGCAGCCTTACTAAGCAAGTACTTAAGAGGATCAATTTTTGCAACCAAATGTATAGTATGAGCGAGCATATAGTGTCACAACTTTTGGGAAGTAAACACTACTACTAGACAAGAATTTTCAATGCTATTATAATATATCTCATAAGATACTAGGGTACGACTAATGTAGTAAATAGCCCTTTCTTTCCCAATATCATCTAATTGAGCCAACAATGCCCCCAAGGAAGACTCTGTTGCTGAAATGTATAAAATCAATGGTTTCCCAGGAACAGGCGGCATCAAAATTGGAGGATTAGCCAAGTATTGTTTAATTTGATCTAGGCTCTTTTGGCATTCCTCATTCCATACACAAGAAGCACCCTTATGTAGTGTCTTATTAAAGGGTTGTGCTCTATCTGCCAGTTGTGCGATAAACCTCCTAATTGACTGGAGTTGTCCTTGAAGACTTCTCATCTGACTAATGTTTCTTAGAGGTGGCATATCTAAAATTGCTTGGACCTTTTCGGGATCAACCTCTATACCTTTTGTTGATATTATAAATCCTAAAAGTTTGCCTGAGGTGACACCAAATGCGCACTTCTTCGGATTCAATTTGAGTTGAAACTGTTCCATGCGATCTAGAATCACTTCCAGATCGTCGAGGTGTGTGTCCCATTTTCTAGATTTAGCGAAGGTATCATCCACATAATCTTCCATGTTCTTATGCATCATATCATGAAAAATTGTGGTCATAGCTCGTTGGTATGTTGCTCCTGCATTTTTTAACCCAAATGGCATGACGTTCCAACAATAGGTTCCCCATGCACATGTGAACGCTATTTTCTCTTGGTCTTCGGTAGCTATTTTAATTTGATTATATCCTGAGAAACCATCCATTAGAGAGTATATTTCATAACCCGCTGTCATGTCCACTATCATGTCAATGTTTGGAAGTGGAAAATCATCCTTTGGGCATGCTTTGTTTAAATCTCTAAAATCTATGCATACACGAATGGAACCATCATGTTTGGAAACTGGTACTATGTTTGAGATCCATTCTGCATAATCGATGGCTCTGATGAATCCAGCTCTCAAAAGTTTTTCTAATTCTACTTTGACAAGGAGAGCTACATGTGGGTGCATTTTTCTGAGTCTCTGTTTCACTGGTTTGACTCCTGGAGCTATGGATAAGTGATGCATTATAAGATTTGTGTCAAGCCCTGGCATGTTTGAATATGTCCATGCAAAATTAATTTTCTTCTTTTGTAAGAATTGTATATATGCCTTGGTTTCTTCTTCTGATAAAGACTGAGCAAGATGAATTATTTGAGGAGCTTCTTCTGTGTTCAAATTAACTGGTTTTGTTGGCTCAATCAATACTAATGATCTGTCCTGAAAATAACTCTGCAAGTTATTAAGTACCCCATCCTTAGGTGCCTCAAAGAGGTTTTCACCCTTAAATACGTCATTTCTTTTTACTATTTTTGGTTCTGATACCGCCACAAAGTGGTTTTCGCCATCAGACCTAGTTTTCTTTTTTTCTTTTTCTTTTATTTTTAGACTGAGGTACTTAATATCAGGCTCTGTCATACTTGTTGTTGGTTCACTGGTGGAAGAAGCCACGGGTTCAAGAGCATTTAGGTAGCAGGCAATTTTGTAATCATTCTAAAAAGTGAGGAATCTGGGCTCTTGATGGCGTTGAGACCAGTCAATTAGGTCATAGTGAACAAGGGGTAGGTCAATGACTGGTTCAATGTTATTTATGTGAAAGGTGTTATCTCTGATGACCATACAATCGGGATTCATCAAGTCCCTGCCTAAGATACCCAAGTCAGGATTTGTCCTACCAAACAAAGCGTCATCCACTAAGGCAATTCAAGGAGTACAATCCTCTAGTCCTACACTAAGCTCGTTGGTCACATCAGGTTGGGTACTATAAGTATGGACAACATCCATGTCCAAATCAACTGTTGCATCTGAAAGTGAGTCCCATTCGTACTCATGTGAGTCAGTCTCTGAATCATTATTTGGGCCTCGTGATATAGAAGCCTCAAGGTTAGGAAAGGTTTCCCTTTCTCTAGCACTAGTATTGTTGCTATCTGTCGCAGCCAGGATAGCAACACTTTCCATTGTCAATCTAGCATTCATATAGTCACTATCCGTCACAGCTGGGATAGTAGGACTGTCAATTATCAAATCTTTTGAATCTCCCCAAAGGAGATTTGTTGAAGGCACCCAATCATCAAACATATCTTGTTGATTAGAAAGATCAGGTGTGTAGTCTGAATCACTGTCACTGTCCGTCGCAGCTGGGACAGGGACACCTTTCTTCTTCTTATTTTCAAAACCTAAGCCAACTGTTGACTTATTCTTTCATCCAAAAAGGGCATGGTTAAGAGGCTCAGCTTTAGCATCCAACCTATGGCTAAGGGGACCATATCATGGATAACCCATATTCTTAACCAATGTATACCCTCTCCCATAAGCTTTAGGTGAAGGAGCAAAGTTCTCATTGTGTTGGTATTTTTCCTCATGATAGATCCAATCTCTTACGACAACTTCCTCTTTCTCTTCCTGAATAGGAACTGAAGACTCAACAAATTTTCCAAATAATGTCATTACTGATGATGAAGGTTTCATATTTGGTGATGGTTTCCCATAAGACCTAGGAGAGATGGGCATTTTTGTAAAAGAATCAATTTTATAATCTCCCATCCCAAGATCTATGGTCTTAAACTTCTGCTTACATTGTTCAAGTGAAATACTAGAACTGTCAGCTTCCCTATTCAAAGGTACATGTGATCCAGTAGAAATATTATTAACTGACAAAGCACTATCTCCAGGTATGCAAATTTCTACACCATTATGGGGAAACTTAACACACTGGTGATACGTTGATGGGACTGCTTGCATTTCGTGAATCCATGGCCTACCTAGCAAAATGTTTTAGGCTAAAGGTCCAACATCAACTATTTGAAATAAGATATCCTTTTCTACTGGACCAATGCGAATAGGCAAAATGGCCTATCCCTTAGAACTTCTTTCTGCTTCATCATATGCTTTGATTGTGATCTTTTTCCTTATGTCAATGACTTCTTTAGAATATCCTAGAGCCTTCAACAAACTCATGGTACAAATATTGAGCCTCGCACCCCCATCTATCAATACACACCTGACACGGGTTTTATGAATCATGACTTCGATGTGTAAGGCCAAGTTATGTGGATGACTGATGGATTTGTCATCTTCTTCTGAAAAAGTGAGGTAGTGAGGGCTAGCCAAATGGTTGACCATATTCTGGAATTGATCAATATCTAAGTTGTTAGGGACAGTAACTGCTCACAAAGCATCCTCAAGGACACGCTTATGCTTAGGGGACAATTCTAAAAGTTCAAAAATAGATATCTGCACTGGTGTACGTTGTAATTGGTCAATAAGGTTATAATTTGAATCAAGACCAACAACAGATTTAGGAAGAACACCCTTGGACATGGGCTGCTTAGACTTGCTAGATTTAGGACCTTTGATAATAATGGGAGCTTGAGACTGACCCCTAGTAATAACATTGAGGGATTGGGGCATCCTTCATGAGTGAGGACCTCTTAGCACCACAACAGGTCTTTCATCAGACATAGGATTTGAATCCACATCATATCCATAAGGATCTTTCCCTCTCATCATGTTGATATTATCATCAGCCACTTCAAGCATGTTAATAACATTTTCAGCATTTGTGTAGGTATAGTTGATAGCAGCCTTGCCATGCTTGTTGTTAGAATTCTCTCCTTTCTCATATTTGGGCAAGGGTTCTTTAAAAGCCTTATGATCTGCATTAGTAGTTAAACCATCAACTTGTAATCGTCCACTTTCAATGAGGTCCTAGACAAGATGTTTAAGTCTAAAACAATTTTCTATATCATGTCCAATTCCATTGTGGAAGACACAAAAGGCCTTCTCATCCCACTAATGAGGTTTAGGATCTGGTATGCGGTGCTTGGCAGGATCCTGAGGTTGTGCCAAATTATGAGCAATTAGTGTCTTGAAAATGTCTGCATAGGATTCCCCAAGTTTGGTAAATTGTCTCTTTTCCTTTTTAGGTCTCCCTTGATACTTGGGTTTATTCTCTTGTTGTCCTGAGGATGCTTGCAACTTCATAGCTTGAACTACATGGGATAGATTAAGAACTCCTTCATTCTTAGGTTGTGATGAGTCAACAACTTCGTCATTGACCACCTGCTTATTATTATTCCAATAAGAGTTCTTTTTGTCCTTATTACCATTATTGTTGTTGTTTTGGCTATTGTTGTTGTTAGTTGATTTAGCCAAAATCCCTTGTTCTTTTAGGACATCCTCTATGCGACGTGCCACTTCTACCATGGTATCAAAAGAATTAAATGGGATCTTCCTTACTTCATATCTTAATTCCGGTATCAAGTTGCTCACAATGATGTCTATTCTTTCCTCCTTAGGAATTGTCCTTGGATATTTTGAGCACAGACGTCTCTATCTTTGTAGGAAAGTGACAAAAGGTTCTTCTTGATTTTGTTTGAGTTTGCACAAATCAAGCATTGTGACCGACCTTGATAAATTATAAGCAAAATGTTGGACAAATCTTTGGATGAGTTCTTTAAATGTCTTTACTGGAGGAGTAAGGTTGGTGAACCACTCCATGGCTTGACCTTTGAGACTCCTTGGAAATAATTTCATCAAGTAAGAGTCTTCATGATGAAAAGAAAAGCTCATTATGTAGAACTGTCGAACATGGTCATGATGGTCACCAACACCATCATATTTGTCATAGGTTGGAAACTCAACTTTCTTAGGGAACTCAACCAACACCACACTCTTGTCAATCGGGTTGGGACATATGGAGTCCAAATTAAATGTGCTCTTAGGAGCCCTCATCCTTTCTATATCCTTCTGCATTTGCATGATCACCTCATTGGTTGAAGGATTCTGTTTCTTAATCTTTTGGTGGACGTTAAAATTATATGGAACCTTAGCACCTTTGTTGATAAGGCTTTCTAGGAATTGATCCTTGTTTTGTTCCACATATCATTCCACATATGCTTGAAAGGATGGTTCTTGTTGCATAGTCATAAAATCCATACGATCAAATTTGGCATAACTTCCTCCATGTTGTGAGCCATGATGTGCTCATTAGGAGGGTTGCTTTGAATGTCTATGAGATGATTGTCTCCTATGATGATCATATCTTGAAGCCCTTCTTCCTCTAGGACTTGGGGATCGTGAGGGTGTCCTTGATCTTCTTCTAGGACTTGGCGAAGGGGTAGATGGGGGTGAGTTGGTCCCACTATTGGTTTCCCTCCATTGAATCGGCTTTGGAGTTGTTGTGCATAGAGTCTATCTTCTTCTTCTTGGGCGACTCTCTTCCTTATGTCCAATAATGCACGTTCCTCTTCTTCTAGTTGTCTAAATTTCTCCTTTTTAGCAGCTTGTTCATCCAAATAGGCTTGCTTCTCCCTCTCAATGCTTTTCAATCTCGTATTTGCATATCGAGAGGTATCTTTAAGTGGAGAGGATGGTCTCGAATGCCTTATTGCATTGGCTATGTTGATGTGGTGATCACTAGATTCGTTGTTCTGGTCCTCGTGTTGTGACCTTGAATCTGAGTGAGTTTGCTTATAATGTCTCTCGGCTCGTTGGTGGGCATCAAAATATATCGTGTTGCTGGGAGGTGACCCAGGTGGACTAGCATGAGAAGAACCACCGTACTCTCTTCTATGCCGTTGGAAGATATCTTCAAGAGTTTGATTCATGGCTTCTCTTTGTTGTCAAGTGAAAGTGTAACTCATGTCCATACTTGATGAAAGGGGTACTAAAGAGGTGCTTACTTCACTAGGATTGGATTTTGGATTAAAACAAACCTTAGATTCACTCTTAGGAGATTGATCAAAAAGGGTCATTTTCCCTTATGCTGTTGACGAGTCTTAACTGGTTGTAATTGACTAAAGGCAACAGGGGGTCGCTTCCCTTGATTAACTTGGTACCTTGTTGTAATTGACATGAAAAAAAGATACTCTTAATGATAAGATGACCTCTCAAAGTGTCAGCACCAAACTAGGATAATCAAAGTCCTCTATTGTCCAAAGAGAAATGAAAAGATAGAAAAGGGGCTTTACCAACACTGTCAAAGAGGTGCTTCAAATAAAAGGGTGACTACCCTTGCACTTTTGAACCAGGAGGTTGGACTAGGCCAAAATATAATTGAAATTGAGATTTAAATGAAAGCGATCTAAACAATAAGAGCACTAAAATTTTCCAAGAATGTAGCTAACAATCCTAGAGATGAACCTTGTCACCAAGAATGACCTTCTAATTTGACAATTATTCCCAAAGTGATTTCGTAAATCAAATGATGCTATCCCAGAGGACTAAAACTAGAAATTTAGAGTCAAGACAGGTCTCGAACGACAGAGCAAGAAGCCTAATCAAAGACCTAACCTGACTGAAAATTGATCAAACTGGAAGCATGACAGAAATTAACTAGGTGATATACTCCAGGCTACCAGGGCGATACACCTATAATCGGGTGATACTTCGCCTTATACCAGGTGATAGACCTCACAATAGTTGGGTGATAAACACCAGGCGGGTCGGGCGATAGTCTATCAAGGGCGAACTATCGTGCGATATTTCCCCTCAAAGCAGGCGATAGTCTATCAGGGGTGAACTATCGCGTGATATTTTCTCTCAAAGTAGGCGATACTGTTGCAAAATTGCTTAAGTCTTGACCAGAACTGTGTGAAATTTGCATTTTTGGGTCTGTTTGGTCAAAATTTTCGGTCTGAGGGTTGATGTTTTTGATCTCAATCACAATATCAGTAGAATTTTTGCAGGTTTACAAACAGTGAGGGATCAAACATGTCTCATACACTTGAAACAAGGGCAAAAGCAACCTTGCCAAGACAAACACTTGTGATATCAAAATTGAAAAAGCACCCTATGAATGCTACTGATTGTTTGTATGTGAGAACATTTACACTGGTATCACACAACCAAAGATAATTCAAGTAAATCTATCCTAAAAAGTCAAGGCTCAATGCGTACCAACTTAGCCCACAACTTGATGCCCCCTTGCCTCACACCAAGTGGTTACCCACAAGAGATATTGGCTTTGTTGTGGAAGTGTCAAACGACACAACCAAAGGGATACATATGGTGAGTATCTTAAGGTGATCCGGGTAAACCACTTGGATCAATCCTTGCACTAAGAAGATAAGCGGCTAAACAAAGTGGCTTCTCTCTAATGGTTCTTAATAAGGATTTCCATTCACAACACCCCTCTTGCTCCTCAAAGAGGACTCAGACCTCGCGGCCTCAAGAGTACCTTAAGAATTCTTGTTCAATGTTTTCCCCATGGTCGCAATCCCATGAGCTACTCATATCAAACGAAGACAAGTGTTATGTCTACCAAGCTTTTTGGTGTCCTTGATAGCCTTGAGATTATAGTGAGTTGGAATCACTCGCCACCAAGGAAAATGATGACAAGGTTGTCCCCACTTGAGTTGTTCCTCTTGATTGCTCAAGAGCAGGCCCGCTAAAGGATTCCCAAACTAAAAAAAATGGATAATTCATGAGGTTCAAGGTTTTTGGTTCACCTCAAAGGTGAAGAGCATACTCCCCTATCTCAAAAACTTCTCCCAAACACACCAAGCAAAGAGATTCAATTACTCCCTTGCTTCCAAAACCTTAAGATGGGTCAAGATTTTTTGATTCACCTAAAGATGAAGAGCATACTTCTCCTACCACCTCAAAATCCCTTTCACAAGGTATTAAAGTTCCTAATACAATTAGTGAATGCCACACTTGAAAGGAAATAAATCACAAGCAAAATTTTTGTTTTTTTGTCTTTATGCTTTTTGGGCAGCCCTGCAAAAACTATTAGTACCCCTCTTTGACATGCGATTTTTGGCAAATTTATGTTCAAGCAAAGCACCTACAACCACAACTTGTTAGACAACTAAGGTTAGGAAAACCAAAATCTAAGTGAAAACAATGTAAAAACCTGATCAATTTAGACTAAGAAATGTAAATTAACCCTGTTTAAATGCAGCAAAGTAAGCCAGCAAACTAAATGTGATCAAATTCGGCTGATAAAACTCAAAATCTAGCTCTCTGCTGTATCGGGTGATATACCTCAGACTTCACCAGTATCACGCGACACAGTTTCCTATACCCGCGTGATATACCTCAGTTCGAGCGATATACTTCGCTATATGCGAGCAATACTTTGCACGACACCAAGCGATATACCTTAATACTGGCAGGCGATTCTTCTCTGGGGTGAAGTGTCGCACTGGTATAGTAAGGTACATCATGCGATATACCTGAGAAGTATCGCGTGATACTCTGAGATAGAAAACTAGAGACCGCAAAATTTTTGAAAAATAATTTGAAAAATGACAAAAAATGCAAGAAACTAAAGGACAAAGCCTATCTACTCTACCCCATGGTGGGTGCCAAAAATGTACACACTAAAATGGTGTACTTCTATGAACCATTATATGCAAAGTTGCTCAAGAATGAGGCCTCACAAAGTGGCTCATAGCTCTCTATGCATGGAGTTGCAAGGGACTATGATGTATTTGCTCTTAGCTAGAGCTACAAGCTTGCGACCTTGCTAGTCAACCACACAACGAGAGATTTGAATGAGGACAAGGGCAAGAGTGCCAATATCCTCAAGATTCACTATGAAAATACAATGCAATGCAAACTAATCTATGGAAATGAAAATGCAATGCAACTAAGCTATGAAATGGAAATAACAAGTGTTACAAATCCCTCCTATTAAGCTATGTGAAGTTATGCTATTGCATGAAAGGAAATCTAAGCTATGAAAGTTATGTAAATGAAACTACTATGTAAGAATGTAAACTAAACTATGAAGCAAATGAAGAAATCTAAAGTAGGATGCAACAATGATCTCTAAAAAGCTTCAAAGTCTTCAAAGATTCCTGCAGCATAAGGTTAGCATAAAAACATGATGAAAATGAAGGAGAGAGCTTTCCTTTTATAAGAAATGCAAAGGAATGGACCATTAAGATTAAGAGGCAAAAGTCTTAATCGGCGGTGGAGCTTGAAAGAGGAGTGATCCGTGTGCACAAGTATCCTCCAATAGGAATTGACTTTGTGTCTATGTGAGATAAAAGTGTTTTTTTTGCTTTTTGTAAAATAGGCATAATGCTTTATTTGTGCAACTTAAGATAAGAGGAAAAGTGGGGCTTTTTATTTAATCAAAAGGGGAGGAAATATTCCTTTTAATCAAATAAAGACTTAGGATAAATGATTAGCCCATAGGATAAAAATCTCATATATGATCGAAATTAAGACTTGATCAAGAAATTGATAATGTTGAAAATATTGGTTATTAATAAAAATGATTCAGGGTTGATAAATCAAATAAATGGGGCCCAAAGTCTAGGCGACCATTTTTGGGTGCATACAAGATCAAGCTTCTATTTTTCTCCATCGTTGATTAAGTCTTTTGCCTCTTAATCTCGATCATCCATTGATTTTTCATTTCTTATAAAAAGAGAGCTCTCTCCTTCATTTGCATCTTAGGTTTTTATGCTAATGTTATGCTGCAGGTTTTCTAGGTCATTTGGAGCTCTTTGAAGACATTCTTGCATTCAAGCTTTGAAGACATTGTTGTTGCATTTCATTTAGCTTGTTTTCTTACATCATAGTTGCATAATCATGGCATTTTTAGTATAGATTTCCTTTATGCGATAGATTAGCTTCACATAGCTTAATAAGAGGATTTGTAACACTAGTATTTTCCTTTCATAGCATAGCTTGCATCTTTCATTCTCATAGATTAGTTTGCATTACATTGCATCCATATTGATTTCATTGGATATATTGGCATTGTTGCCCTTGTCTTTGATTTGGAATCTCTCATTGTGTGGTTGACTAGCAAGGTCATGAGTTTATAGCTCTAGCTGAGAGCAACTTTACATCTTGCAACTCCATGCATAAAGAGCTATGGATCGATTTGTGAGGGCTCATTCTTGAGTTTTCTTGTATGTAAGTATTCATAGAAGTGTGGTCACATTTTCACCATACAGGTCTCTCATAATTACTAAAGTCTATGGTTCTGGAGCATATAGGATAGAAAATATGGATGTTATATCCCTTAAGTACCCCATAAATGTTATGCACTTTCATTAGAACTACACCCAATTTCCAATGCTTTTTGTTTCTTTCTCTCTCTTTATTTTATTTTGTGTTCTTTATTTTTGAATTAAGCTATGTGTTTGTATATCTTTGTTAAATAATATATGTTAGATAGTTAAGTAATTGCTTTTCTATTTCATATATTGCTTCGTACATGACAAAAAGACATGTATATGTTTTGTCTTGGATTTATTTTTGTAATGTCTTTGTCATTTTGATTAAGATATAAATTAATGGTATTGACATACTCCTTAAATATTCGATGTCTTATGTTTGATAGGTTTTTGTTTAGTTAATTATTTATCAATATTACATATTTATCTATCTACATATGTACATTACATCATTAATAGTCGCATTTAATTAAACATCATTTTAATTAAATCACATGTATATAATTTTAATAATTATGGCATTACTTTCTAAATTAGTTATAATGACATTAAAATTAGATATATACATTCACCATCATTTTTTCATTATTTTGATCATGAACAAAAACTAAAAATTGTGGCATTAAAGTAACTAAAAGCATGTAAAAGATCAGAACTTATATATATGTGCATAACACAATAAATATACTCATTACTATCCAAATACAAACATAAATTTATTAAATTAATTTTCATCCATAGGGTGGTGGCTCTCTGATCCCTATGGCCCATGATGAGAAGATGGGGTTTGTCGGGTAGATGAATGTCTATGTGATGCCATGGAGCATGATTGAAACCTAGATGTGATTTGTATATCATATCCTTGCACGATTCCTCATAGATCATGTACCTTGAGTTTAGACTCTTCTAGATATTGCTCCATCTTCTCTACCATGCATTGGATTCACTCTTGTTCCTCCATATCTATCTACATAGGTGAAAATATGTCCTTATGTTGCCTGACATCTCATTGTGATTCATAAGTGGTATGCAATAATAATGGGATATGCATTGCTAAGACCATATCCTTGATCACCTAACTCAAAAAATTGCGCCACCCATTGGTGCCAAGTACAATATTTTCAAATCATCATATTAGTAACTTATACATGTCACATAATTAGTGTGTTTAATTAAAATTTGGTACCTAGATCTCCCTTTAGGTACTCAGGATCAATAGTAACTAGAACATGTGGTGTTGTACCACAATATGCTATTGGGGGCATAGAGGCACTACTCTTTCCTAACCCTGGGATCATAAATCCCTTCAACAGTGGTCACTCTAACGAGACTCTTTATGGTTGTCTCCTCAAAGGAGTGGAATCCATCTCCTCCTCTACCACCTTAGTTCCTCCCTGGTCACCTCCCATTAAGGCCTTCTCATCCTCAACCCTAGGTTGCTCATCCTCCTCCTCCTCAACATGATCCTCATCTCTAACTACTTGTAGCCCTACCCTAGTGCATGGCCTCAGATCTCCTATAGGGTAGTCCATCAAGAAGATGAGTATGACTCCATGAACACTGGTATATCTCAAACACTCTCTCAACACCCTTGCATCCTCTATGCTATCTGACACATTGACATCTCATCCATCCTCTTCTAATGAGTCTAACATTCCTATATCTCATCTGGAGTAGGTCTCAATTGGGCCCCAGACCTCAATATAAAGCATTTTCCAAGTGAGTACATGGACACTACTCTAGGAACACCTTGTGGGAATTTGAACTACCTCTTCACTCTATCGAAATAAAGAGTCACCACAATATAGCTCTTGTTAGAATAACTGAGAGGGGGGGTGAATCAGTTAGATCAATTAGCCAATAGTCCCAATTACAAAATGTATCTCATTAAACAAATTCAACAAATTTCTATAGCTCGGTAACATAAAATACTAAATTGTCTGTTCCTTCGATTACCAGTTAATTACTCACAATGATTACCGACCAAATCAAATATACAATATGTAAAGTATGACAACAAATCAATCATCACAAAAACACATAACACAAAGATTTAATGTGCAAACCTTGTTAAGGGAAACACCACTTGGGACCGGTAACCCAAAATACTTTTCACTCTTCTAAAGTGAGCTCGGTAAAGAGCCAACCTTGTTAAAGGTTACAAACACACTGTTAGGTGTGACCTTGTTAGAGGATTTAAGTCTAACAGTTATCGTTCAACCAGCATTCACTATGGGGTTGATAGGATAACAATGTACATTTATTGAATGATATGAGGTATAGCATAAGATGGTTAAGTCCACTCAGTTAAGAGATTTTTCTGTATTAATGGTTAAACTAAAATAGTAATTGATCTGATCACAATACAACTCAAATTGCAGATGTTCAGATCTATTCTAAGTCCATACAAATCCTCTGATCAATATATCAATTCACTTCCTCAACTTACTTTCACTCGGTAAAAGCTCTATGACACTCGGTACTGTTCTACAGTTCGGTTCTTCTTCAACCAGTCTGATCAGGCATGCATGAAACTGTATTCACACGAAATCTCTGCAATCTTCTATCTTCCAGCATGTTTCAATAAAGAAAATCATATCTCTTATATAGATAGATAAACTATTTTCATATCAACCATCAAATTTTGCCGCTTAATCTCCTTCATTGATTTTGCCTCTTAAACTTTCTTCGGTGGTTGTGTCAGTAACACGGTTCAATTCCATCCCTTAGATCTTCTCTAAATTTTGTCAGTTGTGGATCTTGTAACAAACTTTATCCTCAATCTTGAAATCATAACACTTTACAGCTCATCAATTTCTGTCGGCTAAACTTAAGTATTAAATGCTTTCATCCATACTCGGTTAACGAAGAAATGCATTGGTGAATACAAGCTCGGTTAATAATGTCGCTCGATATACACTACACTGGCTCAGTGTATACTCAAGTGCATCATTTACCGACCACACTGCTTTGTTAAGTTTTTCTTCCAACTTCATAACAGATTAATGCAACATAATCAAGTCAACCATATGAAGTCATAGACTCATCAATAAGTTACCCAAAGTATTCCTTATCCTCATCTATCATATCCATCTTCCTCCATGTAGATATCTTAGCTCTTCATCTTTTCTCTCCTCTTTACAGATGTTTAGATGTTTGCAACTATCATGATAAGTACTATCAAAACTAGTTGACATCAATGACAACAAAGTAACTGATTTAATTATTGTTCAGGTTTAGAATTGTTACCTTACATCAGGCATTAAGGCAGAACAACAATTCTAACTAACAATGGAAACCTCTCCTAGTTGTGGGTGGACTATGATTAGAGAGGAATCTCCGGATTCTAGGCCGGTTCCTATCAAATATTGAATATCACTTTCCTGATCTTGAAAACTTGTTGGGAAAAGGAAAAAAAAGTGCTTAAAACTTGAAAGATAAGGGTGATACACCAATGAATAATTCAGACTTTGCAAAAGATATGGGTTCCAAATCTAACTCATAAGATGAATACTTTAACAATTTGATTCACTACTCAACATATAGGCTAATGAATTCATGCTATCAGGGTTCTACCACACATAGCTTGAACAATTAACAACATACATTTCTCATGCAAGGCCTGGGGTAACTAATTAACTTAGGAAGGAACATAATATCATTCACTTCCTGTAGATAATCAATAATCTGACACTTGTTAGAAAAGAAGAACAGGAATTGAAATTAAACACAAGTACACAAAAATATGAGCTGAAACACCTGGTTTATTCCTTCCAAAATCTGATGAAAATGGCTACAAAAAGGCTTCCAAGCATTTAGGAACTGAATAGTTCACTATAGGCTCTCTCTCCAACATTTGCAACCACCAATTGATCATGAAAAATCCATTTTATTAGCTAGCCTAACCTCAAATCCGAAAATCTAAGCTCCTCAATTTAGCCTAGAAATGTGCCCAAAAACATGCCACTAAACTAAGCCTAAAGATTTTAGTCTAAAAGCCCTCTCCTAAATTTTTGGCTTATATAAAGGAATTAAATCCTTTTACATAAAGAAAAACATGCCAAAAATTATAAAAGAAATTAATATTAAATAAAAATTTAATATTAATTATACTATCCTTATCCCCTAACTTAGACTAAGGACTCTAAGTCTAAAATATAAGCAAAGTGGGAAAGTCGACATGACTCATCATCCACTTGCTACACAATAAAAACCAAGGGATAAGAATGCAAGGTGGCAGCATTAACAATTTTTGAGGCTTTGCAAAACTGACATCTGCAACTGCATTAATAGCACTTGCAGCTTGGCGGACTCCAAATTTCATTACCTCCATTTGATTCTCGCACTTGAGTTTATCTGATATTCATAGCAAATTTAGGGAAAACCCTAACATACAGGAAAGAACTTCAAAAACTACTGAAGAAGCTTGGCATCACCATGAATAAACTCGACCTTTCACTGGAGATCACTGCTAATCACATACTGGAGCTCGATTCATACAGGAGACTTGGTATTGAGAGCAACAAACTGAAGGAAAACTGTAAGTTTATTCTCTATTATCTTTTGCAATGAATATGCAAATGAAATCAACATCTATAGCAAAACATGGGCTCTCCATTCATTACCGATTCTTGTTATTGTTGTCTCCTTTGACTGAGAATGAACTTATGATTTATGGTTTACAAGCTTGATTCCATTATCAGTTAAACTACAAGTTGAAAAGCCTCCATATTACATAAACTTGAACATATTTGAGAGTTATTTTATTTGTTTACAAAATAGAAAACACATATCATATTTCACGGCATCATTAAGAACTAGATTTAGAGCTCATAGTATACAGTTTGTTGTTTTCCCTTTGACTTGAACTCACGACCACCAGTTGTAAAATAAACTTTGTTGATAGACAATGGCTGGCAATAATTTAGAACTGGCATTATATCTTCAGATTCAGTTTTATTTACTGAACTGTTCTTTGCATATGTTGTTGTGAATACTTCAAACTCGGCTGCACTATTATTAGCTCATTTTGGAACCGAATATAAACTCAAACATTATAAACTGAAACTATTTGAAACACTTTTCTTACAGCTATAAACACATCTCTTATGCTGTAGTAGCCACTTGACAATGCCACGAAAAACCATGAACTCCATATTTGCAAACCAACAACAGTCACAGGTTTCTTTAAATTTAAGGAACATCATTGTTCAAATGTATTAATCACTGGAAATCCTGTATGTAATTTGTGGGTACCATTTGAAATTTGACTGTTACTCTTTTCCTTTGTAAGCTGAACAGTAGCTTGATTTCTCTAAATGATAATGAACTCACTGATATATCAAGAATTGATCATTGAAATGTTTGAAAATTTGCTTATTAGATCCCATAACCGGCAAAGAAATGATATTCTCTTTGCTGTTCATGAAGCTTGTTTCGATTTTGTCTGTTCTTTCAATTTGACAGATGGTCAAAATTCTCTGTTCTTATAATGTGAGGCTCACTTTGTGTATCAAAACCAACTGTTCACCATTTTGAGCTTTGAACAGAAACCTTCAGAGGTTGATCTTTATTCCAGCATATGAATATGACAAACAACTTGACAGAGAATTTTGAATATGAACAATTGATTTATCTCTCTTTTCTAACAAGTTTTGCAAAAAATGAAACTGTTTCAGTTCATACATACAGCTTCTGTTGAACTTGTTCCTGTAGCTCTAACTACTGTGTACACTTCCTTTTGATATTGAATCTGCATTTGATATGTTAAGTACAATAAGATGTAAATGTTTTGCTATTTGTTAATGAAGTTTGAGCACGGGCTCGTGACACTCAAAAACATCAGAATGTTAATGACTAAGGTTCGAACACGGGTTCGTGACACTCAAAAACATCAAACTATGAACATTTAAATTATGGCATAATCTTGAAGCACTGTTTAATATTCAGCAATAAATATGTTCAAAGCTTGAAAATGTACTTTGAAGAACATGTAATCAACATCTATATAGCATCATTCTGTAATTGAACTTTGAAAATCAGCAATGTCTGGCACTTCCTGTAGCTTTTATCATGGGAAACCAGCTTGTTCTGCATTCTTGAAAATGACTAAAAATGTAAACCAACCAGTTGTTATCTGCAAAATAGTTGGTTAATCTTTCAAATAACATTATTATGAAATACATAATTCTGAAAAAGGTTTCTTAGTTCGGAAACATACTAAGTCCCTTTCATTTAGATACCTAGTTAATCAAAAGAAAACATACACCACAATGGTCATTAATAGCAAAAGGTTTCATGTTTTAGAAACACGTCCCTTTAACACTACCTTACAGTGAGTGTTAGTATACGTTTCCTTATTACATTTATCATTCTGGATTGATATGCAGTTTGAAGATTAGATTGTTGAAGTATGTTATTCGCTTTCCATGTATTGCTTAGATCCAACAGGATCTAATCATTTTTTCTCTCTTTCTTGTAGATGTGAACCCTAAGGACCTAAATGCATATGGAGACTCAGGGAGTGAAGACCTAGATGCAAAGACCTGACAAACAATCCAGAAAACTCAAAGATAATATAAGGCAATGCATGGGACCCCTATTCCGCACTTCAATTTCTACTTTTAAATTATGCAATGTACTCTATTTATTGAAACATGAAATATGAAATAAAAAGGACATTTGTACTACATTCTATATGAATGCACAATGTAATGATCATTGATGAATTTTGAATTATGTAACAGCTGATCAATACTTAGAGTACATCAATGACATCTGATAATGAATGTAATAAGGACATGCAAACTAACAAAACCTATAAGGCAATGTTAACTAGACAAATAAACATGCAACCTTTTTCTACTAATGCCTATTGTATTGTATGCTTTATTTTTGAGTAACAATTATCTTACATATCATTTTAGTACTCAGTGATCTCTAATCACTGATCTTCAAGTCATTCAGGTATTCAATCAGTTGTAGTCCATCAATCTCTCCCTTTGGCATTGATGGCAACTCAAGCAATATGAAATATACCATACACATACCAAACATGTATTCTACAACTATGTAAGCAAATGTTGTAGCTCGGTAAGCTCTCCCTAGCTTGATATTTAATATGTTTAATCGCTATGTTACATGACAGCATTGCAAGTGTAGACTTTCCTCTGCAGATTTGATCTTTTTAGCTTTCAGATTCCTTCTGTTCTCAGCAACAAATCTTCAAGACTCTCCCTGACTTTCTCATATTATCTCTTCCTTAGGTAGATGTTCCATTAATCTCTTAGTTTTTCATATTTTTTTATCTCTCCCTTTGACAATAATTCCAAAGAAAAACATAAAACATACAGCTCTACAATAGCCAAGTGACTCTCTATTGTTTGGTGCAGACAATGTATCTTGGTATACTGATATGAAAATCTATGTTCTAGTTCCTCAAAGCTTTCACAACCTTAGACATAATCCAAAGTGTGAGCTATGTTGCATCAACATGAATGATCTTCTGATAAGATTAGGCTGGTGCAACCTCCAGATCACATTAGTGACTGGTAGACAGGGGACAGACCCCAAGTCTAGTCCTCAAGTATTCAAAAGTATCCTTTGGTACAGGCTTGGTAAAAATATCAGCAAGTTGCTGTTAATATGATTTAGAACAACAAAGAGGGGGGGTGAATCAGTTGTTCTCAGGTCCAAATGTATAAAAACAATCTTTAAATTCTTCAACAAATCAGATCTAATAACCAACACCTACTCGGTCATTATTGATTGCATAATAGAAACATATAATAGTGCAAACCACTTATCCAATAGCATCTAACTTGTAAAACACATAAATGTTCAAACTAAAACATTCACACAAGTATCAACACCATGATTTATAGTGGAAACCCAATTAGGGAAAAACCACTTTGTAACATGTTACTATTATGTTCACTCTTCTAAAGTGAGCTCGGTGAAAAGCCAACCCTGTCAAAGGTTACAAACACATTGTCAGGTGTGACCCGGTTAAAGGATTTAAGGGTAAAAGTACAAAGCTGTGTCGCACTTTTATAAAGGCAAAGGCCAACAACACACAAATTTTTTAACTTTAACGACATAAAAATGGCATTTATGTTTAAAATTTGGAGATGATGTAAACTAATGAAATGTGTAAAAGTGGATGAAGTTTATGCCTATAATTTTTTTAATTTTTTTTTAACAAGAATTCACATAGTTTTAAAAAATTTTAAGTCCATTTTTTGCTTGCTGAAAAATGAGGGTCTTGTTCGCAACAAAAAAGTATATGCAAATAATCTTTTTTTCCTTTGATTTCAAAATATGTCATAAATAAAATGTATAGCTAGTGCAGAAAAGAAGAAAAATTAGTTTTCAATGTATATTTTCTCTAGTATAACTACTCAAAGTCAAACATACCTGAAATCGACAGTTTTCATCTCGCGTCAAATTTCCCCTATCAAATCTACACCATTCACAAAATAAATGACACACTCTTGAAGATAACTCTCTCCTCTAGTGTTAAATATAAATTTTCAATTTTTTTGATAAGCTTTACCATTTTTTTCTATTTTTGAAGTATCTTGTTCTTGAATGTTAAAATAACTACTTGTAGTATTTTGAAATTATAATATATTAAATCTAATTATAATATTATAAAAATTATATGATGATAATCTTGACTCTGTGGTCTAAAAAAGGGTATTTTTATATTTGTAAAAAAATATCACTAAAAAGAGTAAGAGTTATTGAAACATCGCTTTTCTGAAATAATTTTATTTCTTTAGTAATTGTTATAAAACATGCTTTTAATAGATATTTCCAATTGGAAAAGGTGAAGAACTTATCTAACTTAGCTAGAATGAATCTAGCTAGACCATATGTTTGATAAAAAATTATTTTAGTTAGAAATACTCAAATTCAGCTATGCTGATAAGTTGTCTTGAAACGTGACACATCTTTGTGCTTTTGCCCTTAAACCACTCTATTAAAAGTGTGCCTTGTTATAGGACTTACATACACTCCATTAGAATGCAACCTTGTTCAAAGGATTTATACCTATGACTGTTAGGTCACCCTCTGTTAAAAGGATTTTGATTGTTACAATGGTTAGAAAGTAATAGTAATATTGATATGAGAAACATACAACTCACTTTGCAAATATTAGATCCAATTCCATACACATATGCTAGCTTACTGACTGTGAACCTTTTCCATCTTCATCATTGATTTGCTCGGAACCCTCTTCAAGAAATCACAACACTTCTCCTTCACCCTTCTCTGCTTAGACAGTTAATAACATCAACAACACTTCCAGCATCTACTCCTTTCAACCTCTCGCTTAGGTTTCCTTAATACTACCTCTATTAGGTCAATACATCTTTTGCCGCTTAATCTCCTTCGTAGATCTTAGGGTTAGGTCAAATTCATTGAATCCATCCTACATTATGTTCTTTGGCTATCCTTTTAAAATATCTTGAATCTCTTAAATATTTACAATAAAACATTTTATAGTGCATTAAATGCTTTCATACAATCAATAAATAAAGTCAACACATTTTACATAATCTAAGAATTCAATGATGTCGACTGGAAATCTAAATTCTTCATCAAATGAAAAATACTGATGCTCAATCAATACTGTGTTCAACTTCTCGGTCTTCTCTAGAAAGCTTAGTCACCACATAAACTGTTTCCTCGGCTAACACTGTCTTCCTCGACAATTAATTAATGTTTGGTCAACATTGATTTTACTCAGCATATACTAGCTCGGTCGACACAGACAACACTCAGCTTATACTAGATTTCTTCACTTTTGCTCGGTTAAGCCTACCAATTTAGTCTTCATTCTTACTTAGATAAATAATACATTATCTTATCATTATGCCACATAATCAAGTACTCATTGAAGTATCAAGATAACTCAACCTTTCCTTAGGTGTTGTTGTTACCAACCTTGCCTATCCCCTTAGCAACACTCAAATAGATATAGTACTTTCTTAAATAGTAATAGTCTTACCAGTTAAGGTTTGACATCAATGACAATACAACAATTGCTTCAATTGTAGTTTCCAACAGTTGCTCCTTTGATGTAACATATTCCAGTTTGACTTACTTCTCATGTACTTGTTCTCTTAAGTAGTGATACTTAATAGAAATATGCTTGGTCTTTGATTGTATTATAGGATTCTTAGAAATATTTATTGCACTAGTGTTGTCATAATATATAATCACCGGCTCAATGATTACCTCATTCATCCCTTCCAACACTTGTTTGATATAACCAATGTTTGAGCAGTTTTTAGCAGCAACAACATATTCTACTTCGGTAGTAGACTGAGAAATATAAGGTTGTTTCTTGTTTTTCCAAGTAACAAGTCTTTCACCAAAGAAAAATGCTCCTCCTGTTGTACTCTTTTTGTCATATATATTTCCAGCCCAATCTGTGTCGGTGTAAACTCTTAGTTCAAATTTTCCTTCCTTAGGATACTATAATCCATATTCCTCTATTTTCTTCAGGTATCTCAAAATTCTTTTTACTACAACCATATCTGAATCCTTTGGATTGGTAGAAAATCTAGCAACAATCCCCACTGCATGTGCAATATCTGGCCTACTGTGTACTACATACATTAGTTTACCAATCATAGATCGGTACAATGTCTGGTTTACCTCTGTAGATTCATCATCTTTTGTTAATTTGCAGCCTGTGACCATCGATGTTCTAACGGGTTTAGCATCTTCCATGCCAAATGTTCTCAATACTTCCTTTATGTATTTTGATTGTGTGATGAAAATTCCATCATTTTATTGAATAACCTGCAAGCCTATAAAGAACTTAATCTCTCCAAACATAGACATTTCAAATTCTTTTCTCATCTCATAGGCAAATGATTTACATATATGATTTTGTCCTCCAAAAATTATATCATCCACAAATATTTCAGCAATCAAAATAGTATCATCAAACTCTCCTTTCATATACAAATTGATGTTTTCACTAGTTCTTACAAAACCAATACTTAAAATATAAGTTTGCAATCATTCATACCAGGCTCTTGGCGTTTGCTTTAAACCATATAAAGCTTTGTGTAGTCTACATAATATGTCTTTCTAAGTTGGATCAACAAACCCTTCTAGTTGTTCTATGTAGACCTCCTCTTCTAGTATCCCATTCAGAAAAGTAGACTTAACATCCATTTGATAGACTTTAAACTTCTTATGTGCAACATATGCAAGTAACATGTGGACTCCTTCTAGTTTAGCAATAGGTGCAAAAGTTTCACCATAATAAATACCTTCCGCATGTGCATATCCCTTGCAAATAAGTCTAGCTTTGTTCCTTGCAACCTCTCCATTCTCATTCAGCTTATTTATGAAAATCCATTTAGTACCGATAACATTCTTATCTTTTGGTCTAGGTACTAAAGTCCATGTCTTGTTTTTCTTAATTTTTCTATCTATTCATTCATTGCATTTATTCATTCATCATGCTCAAGTGCAACCTTAACATTTTTCAGTTCAAACTCACAAACTAAGCATGTACCTTGTCTTAACTTACTTCTTGTTAGCATGCTAGCTTGCTTGTCTCCAATGATTTGGTTCTCAGGATGATGTCTTTTGACAAATCTTGCCAACACTTGATCTCTTCTTTGTTGTTCATCCTATTCAGGTTCATTTCCTTGCTCGGTAGCTTCTTCCTGATCCTTGGTTTCCCTTTGTTGTTCCTCGGTGTTCTTTTCCTGATGCTTAGTTGACTTAGCCTATGGCTTCGGTAGGTACTATGGATGTTCAATATAAGTGAATCCACCATAGTCTTCTGGCTCCTTAGTGCTTTCTTCACCATTTTTATCATCAAATTCAACAACTCTAACATTAGCACTTTCAATCATCTTATTAGTAACCTTATTTAGACACTTGTAAGATTTGCCTTTAGTATAATATCCAAGAAATATTCCATCATCCCCTTTAGAATTAAATTTCTTGTTCCTATCATCTTTCAAAATAAAACATTTGCTACCAAAAACTCTGAAGTAACTTACAGTCAGTTTGTGACCAAACCATAACTCGTAGGGTGTTTTGTTTCTGTCTTTCTTCAATTGTACTTGGTTTAGAACATATACAGTTGTGCTAATTACCTCTCTCCAGTATGTTTGAGCAACATTCTTTTCTATCATCAGTGTCCTCGCACAATCAACAATTGATCTATTTCTCCTTTCAGCAATCCCATTTTGCTAAGGTGTTCTCGAAGCAAAAACTTGTCTTTTTATGCCATGCTCATTACAATAGTTAGTGAATTCATCAGAAATAAACTCACCACCTCTATCAAATCTCAAACATTTCAATTCTTTCCCAGTTTCTTTCTCTACTTTTGCTTTGTACCATTTAAACATTTTAAATGCCTCTAATTTCTCTTTTAAAAACATTACAGTCATTAATCTAGTGTAACCATCAACAAACATAATGAAATATCTATCTCCATAGTAGCTCTAAGTTCTCATGGGACCACATAGGTTGGTGTGAACTAACTCCAAGATTCTCTTTGTTGAATAGTCTTTACTCTTAAAACTAGATTTTGTCATTTTTCCTTTTTGACATTCATGACACATAACATGATCAGGCTTTACTAGGCTAGGTAGACCTCTAACCTTTTTCTTTCTACTAATCTTAATCATGTTATCAAAATTTACATGGCATAACCTTTTATGCCATGACCATGCATAGTCATTTTTCAATAGTAAATAGGAAGACTCAACATTTTCAAGATAAAACAAGTTACCTTTGGATTGTGCTCCTATTCCAACAAGTTTTCCTCCATCATCAAATATCTTTACCTTCTTGCTCTCAAAAGCTACTCGATGACTTGAGTTGTTAAGTTGTGCCACACTTAGAAAATTATAATTTAGTCCTTCTACCCAATAAGAATTATCACATTTGATTTTATCATTTATCAGTAAAGATCCTTTCCCTCTAACCATACATGGTGTATCATTACCCATTTTTATAGAACCTCAATTATATTACTCAAGATGATCAAAATTTTCTTCATCACCAGTCATGTGATATGTACAACCACTATCAATGATCCATGTATCATTTTTATTAACTTTAGAAATGAGTGTTGTCTCTACATACCTTTCTTCTTCCTCATAATCATCCTTCATCGCAACAAATACTACTTCAACATCATCATCTGTGTTAGTATCATTATCATTCTCTTCAGTAATGTAACATACCTTTTTGCCCTTATCATTGTTGTCTTGGTTATCTCTATTGTAGTATTGGTAACTTCTATTGTTTCTCCTCCCACAGCTTCCTTCACTAGATCGATCTTTGTTTCTATCATCTTCTTTCCTATTTGGACATCTACCAGCAATATGACCAACTTCTTTGCAGTTAAAACATGCTAAAGGCAATTTGCCCTTGTATCTACCTTTACCTTTAGGTAACCTCCAAGCCATAAGAGCTTCAAGTTCATCAAGCTCATCGTTAGTGTTACTGTCATTGTCATCCCTATTATTTCTACTACTAGACTTACAGATCTTCAAAGAAGACATGAAAGCAGACTCAATAGATGGTACAATACTATTATCAAAATTGTTCAACTCAAAAGTTGTTAGCTTACCAATCAGACTATCAAGAGTAAGAGTGTTTCCAGGTGCAGACCTCATTTCATGTACAACTGATATTCTGATTGCATAAGCAAGCAACAAGGTCCTTAGAATTTTGCTTACTATTGTATCTTCATCAATGACACCACCAGATCCTCCGATAGCATTGAATACCTCCTTTATTCGGTTTGTATACTGTACTATATTTTCTCCTTCTTTCATTTTCATATCGTTAAACCTGCCTCTTAGGCTTTCAACTTAGGCTCTCTTAACATTAACATCACCACCATAGACTTGAGCTAGTTTGTCCCACATTTCCTTTGAAGTAATACAATCTTTGACATCCTCAAATTCAGCATTTGATAGAGCAACAAAAATCTCTATCATAGTCATGTTGTGTTCACGTCGATCCTTCAGTTGATCAAGAGTCAAAGGTCCAATCGGTGGTTATAAGTAGCCATTCTCAAGTAGATGTAAGGCAAAATCTTTGATTCTAGATATGTGAAGTTTCATTCAAATTTTCCATATAGTAAAGTTGTCCTTGTTCAGCTTCGGCACTTCCCTCTTATACATTTTGTGATCTTTCTGCTGAAGTCCTTAAAACTCTGTTCCAAGCAACCAATGCTCTGATACCAATTGTTAGAATAACTGAGGGGGGGGGGGGGGGGGGTGAATCAGTTAGATCAGTTATCCAATAGTCCCAATTACAAAATGTATCTCATTAAACAAATTCAATAAATTTTTGCAGCTCAGTAACATAAAATACTAAACTGTTTGTGCCTTTACCGATTACCATTTAATTACTCACAGTAATTACCAACCAAATCAATCATCACAAAAACACATAACACAAAGATTTAACATGGAAACCTTGTTAAGGGAAAAACTACCTGGGAAAGATAACCCAAAATACTTTTTAGTCTTCTAAAGTGAGCTCGGTGAAGAGCCAACCCTGTTAAAGGTTATAAACACACTGTTAGGTGTGACCTTGTTAGAGGATTTAAGACTGATAGTTATCATTCAACCAACATTCACTATGGGGTCGATAGGATAACAATGTACATTCATTGAATGACATGGGGTATATCATAAGACGGTTAAGTCCACTTGGTTAAGAGATTTTTCTATATTAATGGTTAAACTGAAACAATAATTGATCTGATTACAATACAACTCAAATTGCAGATGTTCAGATCTATTCTAAGCCCATACAAATCCTCTGATCAATATATCAATTCACTTCCTCAACTTACTTTCACTCGGTAAAAGCTCTCTGATGCTCGCTATTGTTTTGTAGTTCGGTTCTTCTTCAACCAGCCTGATCAGGCATGCATGAAACTGTATTCACGCGAAATCGCTGTCGTCTTCTATCTTCCGGCATATTTCAATAAAGAAACCCATATCTCTTATATAGACAAATAAACCATTTTCATATCAACCATCACATTTTGCCGCTTAATCTCCTTCATTAATTTTGCCTCTTAAACTTTCTTCGGCGGTTGTGTCAGTAACACGTTTCAATTCCATCCCTTAGATCTTCTCTAAATTTTGTCAGCCATGGATCTTGTAACAAACTTTATCCTCAATCTCAAAATCATAACACTTTACAACTCATCAATTTCTATCAGCTAAACTTAAGTATTAAATGCTTTCATCCATACTCGGTTAATGAAGAAATGCGTTGGCAAACACAAGCTCGGTTAATACTGTCGCTCGGTATACACTACACTGGCTCGGTGTATACTGAAGTGCTTCATTTACCGACCATACTACTTGGTTAAGTTTTGCTCCCAACTTCATAACAGATTAATGCAACATAATCAAGTCAACCATATGAAGTCATAGACTCGTCAATAAGTTACCCAAAGTGTTCATTATCCTCATCTGTCATATCCATCTTCCTCCATGTAGATATCTTAGTTCTTCATCTTTTCTCTCCTCTTTACAGATGTTTAGATGTTTGCAACTATCATGATAAGTACTGTCAAAACTAGTTGACATCAATGACAACAAAGTAACTAATTTAATTATCTTACATATCATTTCAGTACTCGGTGATCTCTAATCACTGATCTTTAAGTCATTCAGGTATTCAATCAGTTGTAGTCCATCAGCCCTACTTCCCCTCTTCTCATATATTCCTCTACATGCATATCATTTGTTAGTGGGTATGAGACCACCATGTATGGTCTCCATATGATATTGATTGCCTACAACCAATCAATAGTGACTCTCCAATACAACAAATCTCTCTACTACCGGATATTGCTCAATGGATAGGAAGAGGAACGAGGATGTGCTTCAATAGAAAGTTTAGTTTTTCATGTAAAAGTAATGTTCTTAAACATCTAGACCTATAGCAATGTGCATATGGTGAGGCTCTTCTATTGATAGACAATATTCCAGACCTGTAGCAATGTGCATATGGTGAGGCTCTTATGCTGATAGACAACATACTTTCCTAGCTCATAATACTAGTGAGCAAGCATATTCCTCCCCCAAGAGAAGACAATGTGTTGCTCTTCCATACTCTACACAACACGTGACAACAGTGTAAGAAAGTTAGTTCCTCTACAATATAGTGTAACTATCACTGCAATGGTACACATCATCACCCTACTCATCATGGGGACATCCTATTTCATATATAATAGTTCCTCTAGATATATCTAATGACTCTAACTATCTTTGCATTTGAGCATGGGGAGACAAATCTAACTGTCCTCCCTTGGATATGTAACTACATAATTTGGAATACATCGTGTAGCATGACAATCATCACTCCAATAGGTAGGTGGAAAGTCAAGGAACTGACCTCATCCCACCTCTCCATTAATGCCATCAACATCACATTATGGAACCTTAGACACAATAATCAATATGACCAGTATAAACCCACATCTCTTAGTAGTGCTATATCATTGGAGCTCAACTCTCTAATATGGCCTCTACTATGGAGTGTTTGTATAACAAGACATTCTTGCAATCACAAAGCAACAAAGTGGTATTCGAATACAAAGTATACATCACAATGTAAATGCAACAAAAAACTATAAATTGTACTTCCTAGGTACAAGGAAAGTTCATGGCTACAAGGTGATTTTTTGGGTATAAGGCGACTTTATGGTTATGCGGTGGGTTGGAAGGTATAGGACGACTTGGTAGTTCTCGGGTTCATACTACTCTACTATCCTATAAAGTATGAAAGTCAAAATGTAGCACAAAGATTCAAACACGTAAATTGAAGCGTACCTCATCCAGGGGTGTCTCATCCTCTATGACATGCCTCAATTTCTTGCTTTGCTTGGGCTCAATTGGCTTTCTCATCAATATCTTCTCTCCTCTTCACAAGCACAACAACATAAAATAATGAAATGGCACTTTTTAAATGGTAATTTTATTATTTAAAGTGACTTAATTTTTAGGTCATTTTTCAATTTTAAGTTTTAGGTCATTTTATATACTCGTTCGCTTAATCAATCATAACTTGAGCTAGAAAGCTCTAATTTTCATAGTGTTTATTACGTTGGAATCGTGGTTCAATTTCCTAGCTATCCAAATGCTCTATGAGATGTTTAAAGTTCATCTTGAATCATTTTAATAGCATTTTTTTACCAATCATTACATTCACAATTTTCCATGGTATAAATGATACCCTATTTCACCTTCCTAAAAACAAGATGAAATAGGGGAGCATATAGCTACCCACAAATTTCATCATTCTCTTAGTAAGCCCTAGGTGATTTATGGTTTTAAACTGACATGTAGTTGTGCAGATTGCAGTTTCAAACACTTTCTTGTAGGAATTGCACACTGGGGGCTTTGAGATATCCTTTTTCATTTATTGATTTCTTGTAATTTAGTTTTCATATGCACGTAGTGACATATACCACTAAAGTGGGGGATAAACATACTGTGTTAGAATAACTAAGAGGGGGGTGAATTAGTTAGTTCAATTATCCTATAGTTCCAAATACAAAGATGTACCTTACAAAACAATTCCAACAAATTATGCAGCTCGATAACATAAAATATCAATCTGTCTATCCAGTTTATCAATTACCAGTAATTATCCAACTGTGATTATTGACTAAATCAACTATGTAGTATGTAAAGTATGATAGCAAAACAATAATCACAAGTAACACATAACACAATGATTTAACGTGGAAACTCTGCTAAGGGAAAAACCACCTGGGACCGGTAACCCAAAATAATTCACTCTTCTGAAGTGAGCTCGGTAGAGAGCCAACCCTGTTAAAGGTTACAATGCACACTGTTAGGTGTGACCTGGTTAGAAGATTTATCACTAACAATTAAATTTTGACCAGCATTCACTATGGGGTCAATAAGATAACACTTTACATTCAACGAATATCATAGGGTATTACAATAAGATTGTTAAGTCCACTCGGTTAAGAGATTTTTTGAATCAATGGTTAAATTGATACAATATTGATACGATTCAAATACAACTCAATTGCAAATATTCAGATCTATGCTAAGCCCTTAAAAATCCTTTGATCATTAATCAATTTCACTTCCTCAATATTTCTCAACTTACTTTCACTCAGTAAATAGTTCTCTGATGCTTGGTAATATTTGCAGCTCAATTATTTCAATAACTAGTTTGATCAGGCATGCATGAATAAAGTCTTCACATGAAATCTCTACAGTCTCCTCTCTAGCATGTTTCAATAATGAAACTCATACCTCTTATATAGACAAGTAAATTTTTTTCATATCAGCCATTAGATTTTGTCTCTTAATCTCCTTCGTCCATTTTGTCGCTTAAACCTTCCTTGGCAGATGTGTCATTAACATGTTTCAATCTCATCTTTTAGATCTTTTCTTAATTTTGTCAGTCGTAGATCTCATAACTAACTTTATCCTCAACCTCAAAATCATAACAATTTCCATCTCATCAAATTCAGTCGGTTGTTCTTAGCATTTAATGTTTTCATCCATACTCGGTTAATATAGAAATGTGTTAGTGATAACTAGCTAACTAGCTCAGTTAATACTGTCACTCGGTATACACTGCACTGGCTCGGTGTATACAAAAATCTTCAATTACCGACCATATTGACTTGTTCAATTTCAAATCTCTTCTTCATAATAGATTAATGTAACATGCTCAAGTCAACAATATAAAGCCATAGACTCATCAATAAGTTACCCAATGTTTATCTTATCCTTATATGTCATATCCATCTTTTCCTCATGTAGATATATCAGTTCTTCATCTTTTCTTCCTTCAATAGATGCTCAGATGTTTGTAACTAACATGATAAGCACTATCAAAACTACTTGACATCAATGACAACATATTGACTGATTTAATCATCTTACATATCATTTTAGTAGGTCTACGATCTGTAATCATTGTTTCTTCAGTTCATTCAGATATTCAATCATTTTTAGTTCATCATACTATCATAAATTGTAAGCACCTAAGTGGTGTATAATTTCATGATTGTTTAGCACCTACCTTAATGTAATCTAGTTATAGAATGCATAATAGGACTTCATAATTGCACTTAATGCATACCTAAATTTGAATACGGGTCCTCTATTCTTTTAATATTTCTCAAAATTGAGGTAAGCCCATATTTCTAAGTGTGATCCTCTATTTTTCCTCCAATCAAATAATTCATCGCATGTTTTGGGCCCTATTTGATGATTTTTGGTCTTGATAGCCTATCCTAACAGCCTAATTAGTTGTCTGACTAAATCTCCCATCCCTTGACTATCTGGGACCCACATACCAAAATTGGGCCTAATTAGTATGGGACATGTGCCAATGGCATTCTATCCCCTGAGTTTTGTGCCCAAATTTAAATTGGGTCCCCATCTCAGTGTTTTGGCAGGGGATTTAGATTTATAGTTAGCCTTCTTGACTTTATATCTCATTTTTTTATTATAAAAACAACCCTCACACTTCATTTTGGTATGATGAAAGCAAGTACAAGGTTGGAGCCCTAATTTAAATACATTACACGAAGTGAGGACTTGCGAATAAAGGCTTCAACAACTCGTATATTAAGCATTCAAACCCTTTTTAGAGTATCCAAGAATTCAATACCTTTTCAATATCACAAAGACACAGAAATATTATGATGATGGCTAGGAGATCACTAAATGATGATTATCTTGTACTCTTCCTATTAGGATTGGGTATGGTTTCTTGTTATTTTCATATCTATACATTTGTGCTTCCAAATATATGTTTATTTGCATGCTCTCAATCACACATTGATTGCATTTTCATATTAGGGTTTACTCTATCACACTTAGGGTAGATATTAGTAGTTAATTTATGTAGTTTAGTTCATAGCAATTTAGACATACTCTATATTCACAAGCACTACATACTTTACATCTATCATATTTGTCTATCCGTGGATGTGAAAATCATCAAAATAGGGGTTTAACCAAGGCAAACCCCTATTAGCCACCCACACACACAAATATCAAATTTCCAGGTAGAGAAGACCTTAGATTTAGCTATTGGAGCATCAGAGTCATCCTGGGACTGAGACAAACTATCTATAACTTCTTCTCATAGAAAACCCATGGTATAGAATGTTAGTGGCATCCTGTCCTTGGGTAAAAATGTCATTGGAGTCCTATCCCTCCAAAAAGTCAATGAAATTTCTAGTGCAGGAATATACACACATCAAGATCTCAATTATGCAGTTACATGTCTTTCTGGAATTCTGACAGTTGCGAATTCAAATCTGAAAACTCATTTATCCTATTTTATTTCTAGGTGCATTCAAAATCTATTCCATCATCTTTAAATCTACTTTTTAGTTATATTAGATCAGATTTTCTCTTATTGAGTCTCTTGAATATTAATACATTTCCTCTCTTTCTCAATTTTAAGAACAAAGGAAAAAAAAAAAAAACCTTAAATTGAAAATCTTGCATTAGTATCCCTCTCATTAGGTGGTGTTGATCTGATTTCTCTTGAGGTGGTTTTGTATTCTAATGTGTGTTATGAATTGAGAAATATCCCACTTTACATTTCTTACCATTTCATATTACATAATACCACACCATAGAAAACATGTTTGATATGGTTGACCATCCACATGTAGTCTTGACCAGTGTGTTTTTTAAGAAATGATCTAATGCCTTATAGTTGCTCTCTCTCTCTCTCTCTCTCTCTCTCTCTCTCTCTCTCTCTCTAAGTTAAATACATTTACACCCTTTAATCAATCTTCCAAAGCTTCCCTTAGTTTTTATATAGTTATCAAAGTCAATATTGGTAAGAAAAAAATACTATACTTTGCCAAAATGTTTCTTATGAACACTTCATTTTCCACTATCATCATTACAAATTATTACTCCCATGATATTCTCTAACTATTAGTTTTAAAACCTATTTCTCTTTTAAAAAATCACCATGGACATTTAGATGAGCTTCTTGTGATTTGATGAGTTTTGTAATATTTAAACAAGCTATATTCTTTTAAAGCCAACCACTAACCACATGAAAAAAATTGCATTTTAGCCAATAAAATTTGCTCTGAACATGCTTCCCTCAAGGGACTCCAATTATCCCATAAATTTTCCTATCTATCTCCTCATATCCTATGACAAGTGAGAATTTTCCTTTTGTATTGGAGCCCTCATGCAAGCATGTCTCTCTCCTCCATGGAGCTACTAAACTTTTGTACCATAATCTTTTCAAGCTCTTGGAAATCCTCTATAGAATCCCCAGGAGGCCATTTGTGATGGTCTTTCTAACTAAAAATGTCTACTTGTCCTAGATGTCGAGAGGATTTATAGTCTTCCACCTTAGACATGTCACACTCAAGGAAAATGTTACTTGGATTACTAAGATTCAAATACAAATATAATGGAAGTGGGAACCCATACAAAGAATCAAACCAAAATAAAAGCTCTTAGCCTCTATTAAAAATCCAAAACAACCCTTTCTTGATTAACTTAGTGTAATACCCCAAAAATGGGCTATAAGTTCATTAACCTCCTACATCGACAAATCAGACAAAATCGATATCAAAGTCCTAACCTAAGGCACATCTAAACATCATCAAATCTAATTGATTATCTTAAATTCTGTATCGGGGAATATTCCTAGCAATATTCTTAATTATCTTAATTATCCTTAATTTTATAATTATTTGGCAATAAATCACATTTATCCTAAGTTTGATTAATTGAATATTTTCATATTTAATTATTTAGATTTAATATTTGCCACTTAATTGTTTAATTAAATTTAATTCTATCTATTATTAATTGTATTATTTAATTTTGACAATAAATCAAAATTCCTATCTTTAATTGATTAAATTCTTACTTAATTAATTAAAGCATGTTGTCATTATTTAATAATATAGTTTTTAATAAAAGTTTGAATAAATAGTTAATCAACCCATAAATTAATTATTTATTTTCAAAAATCAATTGAGTTGAGGATAAATCACTTTATTTATTTATTTAATTCTTAATTATTATGCATATTCAAAAGAAACAGTTAAACTCCAAATCAGAAAATCAATGCAAGTTATTGACTTTTTGGAACTCAACATCCTTTTGGAGTTCAAAAAGCTGATCTAAACTCTAATTTGAGTTAAAAAGCTATTTTTGCATGATTTTGAGAATTAATTATCTTTCATGATCAGATAACTCAAAAATCAAGCTGAGTTTATTTGAGTGATTTATGGCTTTTATCCATGCACCTCCAAAGCCCTGGATTTCTATAAATTAAAGCTCAACTCTTAGCAAATCATCTCATATTTTGCACAATCACGCTGGAGAATTGGAATTGAAGAATCAAAGCTCTTGCGAATCGACATCTTTGTGAGATCAATCTTATTTTTTTGCATTCATAGCATATCAATTTTCAATAGCATTCATAGCATATCAATTTCATTTAGCATAGATTTCATATCAGTTTTTACAATTCTTATTGCATAGAAAATATCAAAAACATAGATTAATTGCATTCAATTTCATATCCATCTTTTGCATTCAAATCCTTCATTTAGGTGTCGTCTAGGTCACTGATCTCAATTACAATCTGAGAACATTAATCTCGCACCTACTAGAAGGCAGTAAATCGCTTGGTTAGATAGATTTCAATTTTGCACAATTTTGATTTTTGCTAACCTCTAATGTTTTATTGAGTGTTGTGTCTACTGAGTGTTGTGTCTAAAAATCTCTTGAAAATCTTGCACAGAACAGTGAATAAAACAGGAAGAGACTGGCATCTCATGATCAATCCAGCTCTCTGGGCCTATAGAACTAGTATCAGAACACCTACAGGGGCTACACCTTTCGCTTTAGTTTATGGGTCTGAAGCGGTACTACCTATTGAGGTTGAAATCCCATCACTCAGAATCAGAATGCATGGACTTGTCACTAATGAAGACTACAGAGTGTCTAGGTTACAAGAACTTGAATTACTAGATGAGCACAGGCAAGTAGCGTATGATCATCTCATAGTGTATCAGAAAAGAATGTCTAGAGGCTACAACAAGAAAGTCCGACATAGAGAATTTCAGGTTGGTGATCTAGTGTTGAGAGAAAATCCTAAAAATCAATCCCATCGAGAACGCAAGAGGAAGTTCAAACCCAACTGGCTGGGTCCCTTTATCATCATTGCTACTTTTGGCTCTAGTGCCTATCAACTCTCAACGACTGAAGGAGAACAGCTCCGAGAACCAATCAATGTTCTCCATCTGAAGAAATTCTATGCCTAAGGTATTCAGTGCTTGGTAAATGTCCTGAAAAAATCTTAAAAATAGGAAAAAGTCCTAAAAAAATGAACATTTTGGTGAAAACCTAGCAATAGGCGCCTTGATGATTCACAAAAAAATAAAAAAATATCAAAAGTACAAAAAAATTGAAAAAATGAAAAATACAAAAAAGAAAAAAAGAAAAAAAAAGTTCCTTGGTGAAAACCTGGAAACAGGCACCTCGGTAGCAAAAATAGAATCTCTGCCAAGATGGTGAAAACCCGGCAAACGGGCGCCACTTGTTCAAAATGCTCCATCTATCAACACAATCTTGGTCTTTCCCAGCTTTCAGTCTTGCTTTAATTTGTACATATCTCCCAATTTGTTTCTGCATATCCTGGTTTCAATAAGTCAGTCTGTACACCAATCAGCTCAAGCGTCTGTATCTTATCAATGTTCAAATTTGGGGGCAATCAATGTCATATCCTATGGTCTCCCATGTATCTTAGATGGATCATATCTAGTCAGAATCCTTTAAAGCTTCATGTGAGTCAGTCAGTCAGTCTTGTCTCCAGAAAGGATTTTGCATCTACAACAACACAATCAAACATCAAACTCAAACTGAAAACAATCTGTGCTTCATGCTTTTATCTCCTTGTATGCTTACTGATTCGCATTGAGATTTTTGCATATTGTGTCCCTTCAAGCTCTTCGATGATGTCCTTTATAGGATTTAGAGAGTGATGACTGGGGGCATAATCTTTTCTTTGTTTTCTGCTCGTATGTGAAATCTAATAACTTTGGAAATTCTGGATTGAAATGGTGTCTGACTGTAAGAGCCTCTATCTCGAATTGGATGGCCATGCGTACCTTGACCATTGATACCTAGACAATTCAAGGAAGTTTGATCTAACTATTGTCTTTTTGAGTAAGTTCTTTCTCCTACTGTGGAATGCAATCTTGCCTAAGGAGGTGAACGATAAAGGGTCACTACGGGTAATTCACATTGGATTTAGAATGATCTCTTAACTGTTTGATGTGTTTGCAATGCAAGGCGTATTCAAGTCATCATGACGTTTATGTTTTGATGCTTATACAAATTGCTATATCAAAATGGACATGATATTCAGGTCATCTTGGCGCTTGTGCCTTGGTGCTTATATCTAATCTGACATTTCGAAAACAAAAACCAATATTCATATGTCCATGGTTGTATAACCAGTGGGTGTTGTATTGATTCTTGCGCATACAAATCGATATTCATATGTCTATGGTTTCATAGCTAGTGGGCATTGTATTGATTTATCCGGTTACCTAAAAGTTCAATGATGATAACAAATCGACATATGATCAGTGACTAGGTCCTAGGTCTTAGGTTGCATTTCATTTTGCATGTCTCATTGCATTTTGAATGTTTGCATGATCTCACAATGATTAAACGAACTTCAATGCGTAAATGATTAATCAATCACATCTTCAAATCTAACAAGAGCTGAACCTAACTCGAAGGTCTCTTCACAGAATCGCAAGCAATGATCCTCCTGGGTTAACCATCTTTTTGACATAAGACTGAGTACTTGTCTTCATCAACCTGCGAAACATATCATGTGTATCGTTGCATTTACATATCATATCATAAACATTTATTACATTACATTTACATCCATTACATAAACATACATATTTCCATAATCATTACATCTGCATAACATTCATACATATGAAAGAAATCATTGCATTGCATTGATCTATACATACATTCTACACTACTCATAGCATTAACATCACATGATATCATCATACATAACAAGAATGACAAGTACACATGATGTCACAACCAAAAATATCGATCTCATATATATATCAAAAATCTCAAATAGTCAGGGGTGCACTACTGGCACAGGGTACAAAAGAATGAACTCCGTAGAGCTATCAGACACAACAATGTATCAGTGAGAAAGTAACAGATGAGAAGGGAAATCAACTGTCAGCATGCTCCTCTGCATCTGGTGGAGGAGGAGGCGGTGCATCTGGTATCTGCTCCGCTCGTGGTGCCCTAGCTCCCTCTCATGCTGCCATATACTGAGAATACGTAGGCACTCTCTGTGCCGCAGGGACTACTGCATAGTACGCAGATACATAATATGAGGCCCGCGCAGTCTGATGAATCACCTCTGCCTGTAATCTCTGTATCTCTGCGCGCTGCTCTGTACGCTGTTTATCTGCCTCTCGATGCCTCTCCTCTAATCTGGCCTACTCTATCTTCAGGTCCCGGACCTGAACTCTAAGCCGTCTGATAATCTCGGCTGAAGTAAGAGGAACTGCAGGCTCTGCATCAGCTGATGGCATATCTGTGTCCTGTGCTGGCTGATCTACATGTGAAGGAATGCTCACCCTGTGCGCCTTACGACGTCTAACCTCAGCACCCAAATCAAATGTGTCATCCCCACTGGTCCCACCTGGAAACTGCTTAGCTCCTAGAACATCATCTGCAAATCCTACTCCGCCCAGTGTGCCACTCTCACCTCTACTCCGTCTCTGTGTGCCGGAAGATGTGCCCGCTGTAGATGTAGAAGGACGTGGAGGCCTCCCATGCCCTGGTGCTCTCTGTTCTCTGTCTCGGAGGAGTAGGGTGTACCACCTGTGGTCTCGGTCCTGCTCTCATAAGAGCCCCTGTAACATCCATAGCCTCCTCCATGGAGGGTATTAGCTCTGTCGGATCAGAAAATCGGTGAATCTGGTGATCAGCAAGCCATGCCACATATGCATCTGTCACACCTGCATCAACCACCTGTGGAAGGTAGTCCCAATCCCTACCAATAATCCGGCTATACTCCTCAGCACATATAGTATAACTCAGACGTGGTGCCCATCCAAGCCCTATCTCACGCACAATGCAGGCATAAGCAGTATAATCCTGCGGGACATCCTGAATGCATCCATACTGACGCCAGACTCTGGTAATCAAAAATCTCTCCAAGATGATGGAGGTCCGTCCTATCAATATCCTGCTCTGAAAAATGAATGAAAACTGCTCTCTCGCAGTAGGCCAGGCCTCTATCTGTACATATGGTCTCCAAATCACGAAGGTCATGTCATCCAAGCATCGGCGGAAATACTCGGTGTGACCCATGCGAACCTGAGTAACATAACCAACATACGTATATATAACCGGCTCTTGTGGCTATCGCTGACTCTGGAAAATTGGTCTCAAAACTGGGATATGCTCCCAAGCCCATATCTGCAGTACCACCGCTCCTGAAGCAAATGTCTTGCAGTCCTGATACACGACCTCGTGCATCTCGAAATACAAGTGCGCCAACAGACACTGACCCCAGGCAAGCTCAGTAGGTGTAGCCATCAAGAGTGCTACCATAGGTGCCCATCCCATCAAGAAGTTGTTCTGCTGACGGCCAGGCATAATCAACTCTCCGATCATCCCCGCAATGATACACTCTAGGCGATGTGTCTGACCATATCTCTGCACAAGTGTCTCCCAGGATATAGACCCAGTTAGCTGGGTCTCATCACCAAACAGTCGTCTGAACGCATGTAGTCCCCTCGATCCTCCACTGACATACTCGGGATGCCGCGGAGCATGAAAAGGAATGCGAAGAATCCTATACACATCCTCAGGGGTCACAGTAATCTCCCCAGTCGGAAGGTGGAAAGTCCGGGTCTCAGAATGAAACCTCTCAATCAGGGCAGTCAATAAACCATGATTTACCCTAATATCGGGTAAATGAATCAGGTGCTCAAATCCACAGGCAGCGAGATGAACCCTCATCGGGTCTGGCAAAGCGACACACAATCTCTGGGTGGCCGGATAAGAATGGCGAACATGTACATCAGGATAGGTGACCTAAATCATAGAGAAACAGGGTGTTTTGTCAGAAATTCAGTTCAAAATCAAGCCAAGAGTATCAGAATACACAGTTTTGAAGTTTCAGGAGGTGGGGCAAAGTATCCAAATCAGGCAAAAGGGTCAGAAAAGTTTGATTTTTGACCTAAAAATGAGTTTTTCACACTCTGTTTTTCAAACGACATTCCAGACTGGCGTGAAATGTCGTACGACATTCCACAACATACCAAACGACAATTCATAGTTATACGACACTACACCCGGATTCATACGAGTTTCAAGGGATCTGACGAAATGTCGTACGACACAAGGGTCCCTATCATACGACACTTGGGCGTGGACGAAATGACATTCTAAACTGAAATGAAATGTCGTACGAGTCTGGACTGGGACTCGTACGAGTTTCTAGACATGCGAAATTTAAAAACTAAAAACGCGTATGGAAAAAATTAAAAATGCTATAAATCATCAAAAACATGCATTTTCAGGGGGGAACAGAGGTCCACCTACCGGATGTCCATACTGTTGAGGTCTGTCATGTCTCCGGCTGCGCTCAAAATGGTGCGAACTCACAGGTACCTTTAGTTCTTGCTGGTCTGCCATTTTTCTCGCTCAGAGGGCTCCACAGAATCTCTAAAGTCAAAGGGTTGAAATGAATTGAAAATGACCCTTCCGACCTTTATATAGCTTTTGACCTAATTTTTAAAAGTGCTCCGTTTTCCATGAAAATTGCACCCCTGGCTAATTTCGACGTTCTGAATCCATTTTCGGGATCAAAATTGAAATCTGAGATCGTTTATTATGTCAAAATCGCGATTTAAAATTTTTGGACCCAAGACGGTCTACTGCTTGCATAATCGACCTTCAATCATCACAAGAAATCCAGTATTCAACTCAACTGATTATCTTACATCAAACTATCAAAATTTCCACTTGGTCAACCATGGTCAACTCATGGTCAAACCTGGTCAACCTTGGTCTCCAGGACCTTCCAAACGATGCAGAATGCGTTCTCGGACGTATATAACCACTTCTCAAATCAATTAACATGCTTCTAAACTATAACGCTGACTTTTCTTGTCAGATTTCAATTTTAATCCCGAAGGGGGCATGGTATTGCACATCATTCAAAGTCTATAAATCAAATTCTATCGATCAAATCTATCAATATCTTTCATTAGTGATCAAGACAACAATCACGTCTAGTCGCTGATTCATCAAAAGTCCTCATCGCTCGGGGCAAATCTATCATCACTTGGGGCATATCAGATTCATCGATCCATATCAATTTGGTATTCTCCTAATCTTGTAAACTGTATCAGTTTTTGCAACCATCAGATCATAGTGTTCTTTCCTTGGTTCTTCGACAACTGAAGGGTTTGGATGTGATACTTGCTAGTTCTGCTAAGACAATCGAGTCTAGAACGTTTCACTCACTTCTTATCAATCCTAAGGTTCAGAATCAGGCATTTTGGACACTTTTTTCGCAATCATAGGTTCATCGCTGCTATAGTGAACATTATCTTTGGTTATTCAGGACCTATTATCTCCATATCAATTCAATATCAATCAGCTTCTATCTCATATCAATTATCAATTTCAAACATCAGTTTCATATCTCTATCAAACACAGACTATCTTTGAACCACTGCGCTTCGCACAGTAATTCAAAGAGGGGCAAAATGTAATACCCCAAAAATGGGCTATAAGTTCATTAACCTCCTACATCGACAAATCGGACAAAATCGATATCAAAGTCCTAACCTAAGGCACATCTAAACATCATCAAATCTAATTGATTATCTTAAATTCTGCATCGGGGAATATTCCTAGCAATATTCTTAATTATCTTAATTATCCTTAATTTTATAATTATTTGGCAATAAATCACATTTATCCTAAGTTTGATTAATTGAATATTTTCATATTTTCATATTTAGATTTAATATTTGCCACTTAATTGTTTAATTAAATTTAATTCTATCTATTATTAATTGTATTATTTAATTTTGACAATAAATCAAAATTCCTATCTTTAATTGATTAAATTCTTATTTAATTAATTAAAGCATGTTGTCATTATTTAATAATATAGTTTTTAATAAAAGTTTGAATAAATAGTTAATCAACCCATAAATTAATTATTTATTTTCAAAAATCAGTTGAGTTGAGGATAAATCACTTTATTTATTTATTTAATTCTTAATTATTATGCATATTCAAAAGAAACAGTTAAACTCCAAATCAGAAAATCAATGCAAGTTATTGACTTTTTGGAACTCAGCATCCTTTTGGAGTTCAAAAAGCTGATCTAAACTCTAATTTGAGTTAAAAAGCTATTTTTGCATGTTTTTGCATGATTTTGAGAATTAACTATCTTTCATGATCAGATAACTCAAAAATCAAGCTGAGTTTATTTGAGTGATTTATGGCTTTTATCCATGCACCTCCAAAGCCCTGGATTTCTATAAATTAAAGCTCAACTCTTAGCAAATCATCTCATATTTTGCACAATCACGCTGGAGAATTGGAATTGAAGAATCAAAGCTCTTGCGAATCGACATCTTTGTGAGATCAATCTTATTTTTTTGCATTCATAGCATATCAATTTTCAATAGCATTCATAGCATATCAATTTCATTTAGCATAGATTTCATATCAGTTTTTACAATTCTTATTGCATAGAAAATATCAAAAATATAGATTAATTGCATTCAATTTCATATCCATCTTTTGCATTCAAATCTTTCATTTAGGTGTCGTCTAGGTCACTGATCTCGATTACAATCTGAGAACATTAATCTCGCACCTACTAGAAGGCAGTAAATTGCTTGGTTAGATAGATTTCAATTTTGCACGATTTTGATTTTTGCTAACCTCTAATGTTTTACTGAGTGTTGTGTCTACAGATCAGGTACAATTTTCACACACACACTTAGCACCTCTCTTAAGAGTACTCCAAACCATCGAACCTTTACCCTCTAGGATATAGTGAGGAACGTCCCTAATCTCAACACTACCCAAATACTTTATAGTGAGGGTTCTAGCCTAATTATGGTCCTAATGACAACACCATGTCTAATAAATATTAGCTTCCAAAGCACAACCATTAAGACTTGTCCACCTAAGACCAATACCCCCTTCCTTTTTTAGTCTACAAACATACTCTCACTTAACCAAATTTAATTTATTTGAAAGTAAATTAGCATACCATAAGAATTTTTAGGACATGGAGTCCAATTCATGAATAAAACTAGAAGGGGCACCTTGCACAAAATACCTATAGAGCAGAAGAACTTGAATCACGAACTTTAGGAGGGTCAGCCTAGTATTTGAGTTTTAGAAGATATAAGGAATAAACAATATTAAGATAATTTAAAAATAAGAGAAGATATAAATACAATAACATACATTTTAATGTGGTTCACTCAACATGGGCTACATCCACTAGAGAAACAATCATCCACTTATTTTATTATCTAGCAAAGATCAATTTACAATTCGATGATTTCACATCACACAACTTCTTATTTATGAGTGTACAATAATTTCATAATTAGTTTCCACATACCAACATCTTCTAGCAAAGGAAAGCCACCTATGTGTCCAATGAGAAACTTACTTGTTGAGCTTATCTAATACATCTTGTCAAAACCTTATAGGAAAGAGGCATATAGCAATGGTAACACTGATATACATAAAGAGAAGAGCACCGGTTTGGAATCTCAAAGTCCTAGAAATCTTATTATGGGTAGGCTTAGGAGTATTAAAAAATAAAATAGAGGACTTGTCTTTAATAATGCTTTTTCCAGAAGCTAGAAGGTAGATGTCCAAAGATCTTCTTAATTAAATGACTTCACAGTCCCCTTAATGAACCTCTTATCCTTCAACCACTAAAATAATGAGATTAATAAGCCTCCTTAATCCTTAAATGACTTAATAAACCTCCCTAATCCCCTTTAATTCCTCCAAAGTAATGAGCTTTATCTGAAACTTATTCATCTTATTAGTGACTAGTAAAGTAATACAGTATAAAATTTGATCAATCTCCTCTCTAGTCACAATATTATCCTCAATAAACAAACTAGATTATCCTCCTAACCTTAATTGAATTATGGAATAAGTGATGTTTCTATCTCCCTCCTATAACTAGTCAATGTTGGATTTTTACTTCCAAAATATTTTCTTCATGAGGCTCTCATTCCTATAGATCTGTTGGGTATCCTAAAAGTTTTTCGAGGTTTGTGTCCAATTCCTGGTTTAAGTCTCCATGCGAGTGTTATACCTGGACTAGGGTTTGTAAAGTGTCGTGAAAATGGTTTTTGACATGCTCAGAAAAACACTTACCCTAGGTCTTGTCTTTCAAAATGTTTCCAATTCGTTTCTAAAATTCATATGGCCCTCTTGTTTCTTTTTCTTGGTTACCTTTAAGTCACTTAAGTTGCTATTTGTGCATGTGCTTATTTGCCCCAAGTGTTCGCTGAATCGGGAAGTGTCTTATCAAATTTCAAAACAATCTGGCGATTCAGCGAATGAGTCAAATTCATGTTCACTATTAATATCAGTCGCCAGTTCTCTAGATCTTCCAGCGGTTATCCCAAACATCCAGCGAATTGGCGAATGCATTAAAGCCACGCTTTTTGATTACTTTGTTCGCTAAGTCTCCAAGTGCTTCGGCGGTTTCATTTTCCTTTCCGAGAACTAGCAAATGAGGGTTATCTCCAGTTCTCGCAATCTTTGGCGGTTTTGTGAAGCAATCTAGCGATTCAGCGAACACTTTGTTCGCTTATTCTCAGAATCTGGCGGTCAAGGGTCGTGTCAACTAGAGAATTAGGGAATACCGTGGATTGTTTTCACAATCAACGGCTTTGTTTTAATCTCAAAATATCTGTGGGTCCTGCATATTTGATCTGGCGAATGAGCGACTAAATACTTATAGTGCTATCCTCTAAATTTGGCGATTCTGATGGTTAGCCCAAAAGATTTCAGTGGAGATAAGTTTTCTCACATTCGCTTATTCTCAGAATAAGTTGGTGACATGCTAAACAATTTAGCGATTCAATGAAGCTAGTGGTCGCCAGTTCTCTTAATAAAAGGATAAAGGTTAAAACAATCTGGCGAATAAGCGAATCAATGGATGATAAGTTTTAAGGTCTCAGTCGCTTATTCTCGAAATGAAATTTTCAATGATATGGAGTATTTGGAGAACTAGCGAATGCTCTTTGTTCGCTGATTCTCGGAATTAAATGGTTAAGGGTTTTGTTATTCAGAGAACTAGCGATAGCCATCGATTGATGAAGATCAACGGTCAATCTGGAATCCTAGTATAAAGTGGTGATTAAGGAAAGATTCAGCGAATCAGAGATTAAAGGGGTTCGCCAGTTCTCCAGACAATCAAGCGGTTAAGTATATCTTTAAGCGAATGCGCGAACCCTTTGTTCGCTAGATCTCCAAGAAAATTGACTGTCAGTCATAATATTAAGAGAATGGGAGGTGCCTTTGTTCGCTAGTTCGCCAAATGGTAATTGCAGTTAACTATTTAAGTGGGAGTCCTTTGTTCGCTGATTCATGAAATGCATGGATGGTTAAGGATGGGATTCCGAGAACCCGCGAAGCTAGTAGTCGCTAGTTCTCCAAATTTGAACCAGGATTAAACAGGGATTCAGAGAACCAGCGAAGCCAGTGGTCGCCAGTTCTCCGGTTGCTAGCTAGGGTTAGCATTATATTCAGCGACCAAGAGAAGCCAATAGTCGCCGGTTCGCTAAATGGGCTCAGATGGAAAAGGTCATAAAGGGAAAAGAAAAAGAACTGTTGCCACATAGATAAAGTACTTTGTCGATTTGGACATGAAACCAGTAAGCCATCAAATCAGCTTCAAGAAGAAAGATTGCATGACGCAAACAGTTTTAAAGTACAGAATCATGATCATTGCCTCTTCACCTTGTTTTCAATTAGTTTAATCTATCTGTCAACATCCGGACATGGCGAGCTCGAAATTTGAAATCTGAGGGTACATAAAATTGAATATGGGATCAATTAAGGAGATTTGCATTAACTATGGTAGTTGCACACCTTGGATTCATATCGATAAATAAGTTGAAGCTCATTGTTTATTTGTTCAGTCTCAGAGTTTCTGTTTGTCTAGAGGATTTTTGAGCATAAAGCATTTGAGATACAGAGAATTGAAGGTGTTTCTGTAGCAAGGATGAGTCAACCTGAGAAGAGTGCAGCGTCTTCTAGTAGTGAGGCCAAGTCCAAAACTGGTGAGGACAGGAATAAGCCAAATTTTTCAGATGAATTCCTGAAACTGTTGCCGGGCTCCAGTCAGAACAAGAGGGCTATTGATGACGTGTTTGAAGATCTTTTGGAACGGTGTAGAGACCCAATCACTCCGGAATTCTCAGGTTACACTATTTTCAACTTCTTTTACAGCAATAAAAATAAGCATGTTCCTGTCTGTAATGGTTGGGTGTTAGGATTGGGAAAAATGGTTGTCCCTGATGTTTTCCTAGATGTTGATTTAATTGTTGCCCTAGCTAGAAGTTATGACCCTATCTCAAGGACAATTAGAAAAGAAGACCAATCACCCTTAGTTACTCTTGATAGGGGATCTTTTATGAAAGCTTTTGGTCTATACACGTCCTTTTCAACTAAGATTGATTTGAACAAAGAAAAGGCAAGATACAGAAGCAATATAGGGTCAGTAAAAGACCAGTTGGTTAAACATATGCCAAAACAAGATAAATACATAGCCCCCCTTCTTGCTAACATGAATGCCCCATACCAGTTCAAATCCCTCCATCATTATATGAGATATACTTGCTATGCGTTATGTAGAGTTTTGGGAATTGATGGGAATGCAGAATTTTTACCAGCTGACTTGCTGATGATTATCTTGGATATTCAAAATCCCTTGGTAAACACTGACTATGATTACATTCAGTATGTGATTGATAGGATGCATCAAGGGCTGATGTCTGTCAAAGAAAGTAAAAGTCCTATTGAGTTCATGCATTATTCTTTATTAATGCATTTGATTCTGTTTTTCAACATCAACAGTTTTGATGTAAACATGTTAAAACCAAGGTTCACTTTCAAGGATCAACACAATCCAGTGTAGTTGTGGGTGAGGATATGGAATTCTACCTCCAATGAAGCAGATTTTTGTGTTTTTCAGAATTTCATTGTCTTTCCAATTATCAGGATGCTAGGCATAAATGTCACCAGGCTATCTCCTAGAGTCCTTAGGATTTTAAGACCACTGCAGTATGTGGATAAGTGGGATGGAAATCATAATAGGGGTGACTTCTACTTAGGATATAATTCCAAAATTATCAGAGTTTATGGTTGTCCCCAACGCCCACATTTATTACCAAAGTATGTGCCTCCGAGAGTGGCTTGTTTGGAATTTGTTTGGCAATTGATGTGTACAGATAAAGAGCTTCTGGCCCCTCACAGAAAGGGTACATTCACACCCAGGCAATTCAGGGTAGGTGACTTCCTGATAGGAAAGAGGGCTTTTCCTCAAATTAGTGCATGGCTACAACAATTCAAAATGGTTACTGGTGCTTGTAGGCACATAGATCCTGAGGGCTTCATCAAGATTGCCAGGATGACTTACATCCCAAACATTGGTGTGATCAAGGAGCATGAGGGTTTAGATGAAGAAGATGTGATTAGAAACATTTTGGATGAAGATGAGGTTAAGAGGAGATGGTACAGATTCTTTGATTTAGTAGATTTTTCCAACCAATTGAAAGCATCTCAGATTCCTTTTGATGGTTTTTTCCCTGATCTTCCTTATTTGAAGAAGATTGATGGGATGATTGAAAAATATGATACCTTGGCAAATCAATTGGAAGGCTTGATTGATCAGAATAAGCCAGAGAAGAAGAAAAAGAAAGATTATTCATCTTCTGATGAGGAAGAATTTACTGATGAGTCACAAGAAGAAGATAGTCCTCCACAGGTTGAGGGACCACCAGTTGTTGATCTCACTCAAGATCAACCAGAAATAAAGGATATCTCAGAGCCACCATTGAAGAAACAGAGGCTTGAGGAAGGTGAACCTTCAAGGCATGAGAAACAAAGAAGGGAAATTGACAGAGCATCTGCTCTTGTACCAGGTGATAGGCCATATCATCATCAATTGAGGAAAGTAATAAGAGCAGGCAAGAAAATAGCCATTGAGCAAGAAAGCAGAGAAAAGTCCTTGTGGTTGGAGAAGGATATCAGAGAGGTCTATCAGGAGGAATTCTTGAGGGATGATCAATTCATTAAGACTGATGAGTTCAAGAGTTTTCTCATTTGGAACAAGTAGCAGGAAGTAAAGAAAGCTCTGCCTGAAGGTATGGAGCCAAGTGAAGAAACTTTGAGAGCTCTTGCTTCATATGATCCTAGCCTTGATCCTATAACAGTGGATGAAGCCAGAGAATTGGTTAAATCAAGTGGAATGTTGTTAACCCCAGGATGGGATCTGATTTCTGCATTCCTCATTGATCAATTGAGAAAGCAACCAGAGGGTAGCCTATCATATGAGGTTCACATTGGTGACATGATAAGAGGAAGTGGCTATGACCCTAAGTCCCAAGCTGTTGCAATGTGGTCTATGGCCCCCAAAACCCAAAAGCCATCTCTATTGAGTATAGAGGATAAGATGGAGGGGAATAAGATTATATGGACTGTACAAAATACAACAGACCTTGAAGTCTCCAAGGCAGTAACTCATTGGGCTAATCTGAATGAAGCCAAGACAGCTCAGCTGTCAGAAAGATATGCCAAATTGTTTGAAAGTTCAAGCATGGTAGCCAAGGACAGAGATTTGAAAATGATGAAGATCAAACAATTGGAAGATGAGCTGGCAGAAATAAAGGTCAAACTTGAGGAAGCCTCAAAAATAATTCCTCCTCCTCCTATGCAAGTTGAGGTACCTGTTCAGATAAATTTGGAGGCACCTGAGGGACCTGCTGAAGACTTGGAAAAGGTAAAATTGGATGCATCCCTGGACACTATAGCCAAAATAGTGTAGTACAGGCAAGACAAAATAAAGGACAAGATGGATGCAGTTCATAAATCAGTCAACCTATTACATCAGACCAATCAAAAGGTGAATGACTATTTAGCCACCTTGGAGCCACTCTATAGTATTTGGTCTGGGAGGAATTTGTTGTTTGATAAACTTGACAGTTTACAAGAACACAGGCCTGATATCCCAAAAGTAGTGACTGATGTATTTGAAAGGATTGGCCTAATAAGTGCTGCGTCAAAGTTTTTCAAAGGAAAGTCAAACCAAATAAAGGCTAGGTTAGCCATGTTTGATAAAGATTACAGCAAGTATTTGCCCCCGGTATATGATGACAATGGAAATGTGGTCAAGCTGGAAGATTGGAAGTTGTCAATGGATCAGTTGGTAATCAAGCAAGACACCTTCCTAAAAGATAATAAGGCTTTGGATGTGGAAAGAACTAACAATATAATTGATAATTTATTCAAAGTTGAAAGTGATTGTATTAAGTTTATAGCATAAGTTAAAAATGTGACTGATTCAACATGGGAACGGCAAGTCAACTTATTACAGGAGCTGCAGAGTTACGACTGGCCATCTGATGATGATGTGGCAGCTTGGGAAAAGCTAATAACAAAGAAGAAGAAAAAACCGGTTATCCAGCTGACAAAGGAGGAAGAAGAATAGATTGCACTTGGCACCTGATCCAGAATTTGAGGGAGAGCGTGTTCAAACAGAGAATGATGTAAATTAGCTTGTAATGGTGGTCATCATTCATATAACAAACTTGGTAACTGCTCTGAAAATATCTACAAACAAAGGTGCCAGCTGCGGAAGTTGTCTAGAATTGAAAAATATGCCTTGCTGTCTTTATTAAATATCTTTCTGTTTGTATTTTCTTTTGTTTTCTAGTGCAAATTTCTATCAGCCATCCGAAGCTTGTTGCATCCTTTCGAGGATTCCAGGATGGTTGATTAGTATAAATAGTCAATTTCTATTGAAGATAGAGGTTGGAAAATGTTTTTGTAAAGGAGAGGTCCGGAATATAGAACCTTATTTTCTTGAAATCAAGGAAGACTGTATAAATGCATTTGATCAATTAATACAATACACTGGAGCTTTGTTACTATCATTTGATTGTCTTTACATGTGGAGTGTTTTAGTTTCTTTATGTATTTAGATTGTAAGACAGTTTAAGTACATCTTTCACAAGGTGAATGTAGGGGTTGAGCTTAAGTTTCTTTCAAGGAAAGAGTAAAATCTTAGGGGAGGTCTCTGGGAATTAAATATCTATATGTGGATTTGATGACAGGTGTAGGAATGGAAACAATGATATGTTAGGCATGTCATTTGAGTTTCATTGTATTCGTTTTAATAGATATATGTGAAGGTAGAGTTCGACTCTGATGCCCAACGGATAAGGGACTGGTTTTAGATCCATTTACATTGGTTTACCATCCAAGATATAATTGATTGAAATTTTACTTTATATGCATAATTTCCAGACTTGAGTCATATTATGACAAGTTCATAAATATGTATTTCAATGCTTTGAAGAAGCAATAAATGAGGTTAACCCTTCCTTGAGTTTAACTCTAAAAGGAAGAAGGATGAATATCCTTAAGCCATTGTGTCGTGTTGCTGTTTTTATAATCTATATCATGATGTTGTGTATCAGGATAATTTGGGTTATACTCAGAGTTTTAGCAACTTATTGAGTTGGATTTTGAAGGCAGTAACAAAGCAGTGAAGGAGCAAGTTCTCAATTCAGAGCTCAGTTGAACATTGAATTGATAGAGGTACACCCGCTTGAGTATATATTACTCAAAGAGAAGAAGGTCTTAACCTTAATACCTTAGTAGTTTGTAACTTGCTAGGTTATAGCCATTGGGATTATTTGAGTAATTGATTAATCTGCAGGTTCAAACACTAACAAGATCTTTAAAAGCTTTTTCTTCCAATTGAAATAGCTCCTCAATTAAAACATGATTATTTGGAAAGTGATGTTATCTAGGCATGATTAGTCAGCTACCTTAGCATTGAAAACATTGCCAAGGCATTGTTTGTTTTGTCTTTTCAACATATAGTTAACAAATTGAAGCCTCTTGGTAAAGCAATCACATTATAGTCCCAATAGCCAAATTTTATTTGATCCTCCATTTTGATATAAACTCTTGAAGAGAAGAATCCTAAAGCCAAAAAAGTTGAAATTTAAAGGAGGGTATTTTATAGGTTTCGAAGAAAGTAGCTAAAAGTTTGATCAACCAGTGATTTGAACCTTTCTAGTGAAGGATTTTTTAGTTGGTTGGTCAACTATCCCCCACCCAATAACAAGACACTAATAACATATCAAGCCTCTCCAAGATAACATCATCACCCCACCTCCTATTATTCTAGGTGAACAAACCATTATATGGGTTAATAACCACCAAATTTAGAAGATCTATATTATCTCTTAAGAGCCTATAAGAATTCTCCAACCTTCCAACACTACCTTTCTTTTTGTCCAAACATGAAACATCATTAAATTCATCCAAAATAATATAGGAAAGTTTAGGAGAAAGAGACCTTACCATCTTGATGTGTAACCGGACCTTAGAATTCTCTAAGAGGTCAGTTGGACCATACACATTAGAGAAGAGATTAACCTCACTTGAATGCACACTTGAAGTACCCATAGACAAAAATTGGCTACAAGAAACCCACCATTTAGGAACAACATTGTGTGGATCCAAAAGACAAGCCACACTGCCTAAACTACCTTGAGCCCCAATGCATTTATCTTGGCCTATACCCTAAATCTTAAAATCCATGTTCATCACATCTTTCATAGGAAACTTAGTCTGGTGGATGGAAAAAACATAAGAAGAATGAAGATGAATAAAATCTTGAATAACCTTTTGTCTAGGGATACTATTCATGGCCATTATATTCCTTGAAAGAATGATCATTTTTGCAATGGTGAGAAGTGGGAATCAATTGTCTTAACTGACCCGAACTCAACTAAAGTCTCACTTATCTGTTTCACCTTTTCTTGGTCTTTCTTCCTTCCCACCTTGTGAGGCTTATCATGAAGACCATTCTTAATTATTTTAACTATAAAACCAATGCAATGGGAGTTCCCTTTATTTCACCAACCTCTTGAGATTATTTTTCTAGAGTAGCCAAAGAGCTAACCAAACTTGGTCCATCCTTCACAACCTTGCCTCGACTTTTCTCTAGATAACCTATAGTAACAAAGAGGATGTCTATGTCTATTTGTGTATCTAAACTTCAAATCTAAGGGATAATGGATATAATTATCCCCTTCACCCCATAAATTTATTTTGTATTCATAGGTTCCTATCATATAGGCATTGCAAGCAAGGCTTCATAAAAATAGTCTAGTTCTTTTAAAGCATCAAATCTATTAAACACCATATCAATCTAACTATCCTTTAGATTTCTTGAATTGAAATGGGGATTTTTTTTATTCATCAATATTTGTTGATGTGTTAGTATGGATGTCATTAATGGAAACATACTACTTTTATGGTTGGATTGTGCTTAGTATTTTTGATATGTTACATAAGTGATTTTGAGGATATAATGGTCTAGAGGCTGGTGCTCCAAAAGGGTGGTACTTTGGGAAATATGTTTCTGGTGAGGTATTCAATGATGCTTATGTCTAATAGTGGTATGAAATTCTCTATTGTTTTAGATTTGGTATTGGTAGTTTGGTTTTGTACCACTCAATGCTTTAACTTTTGATATTCTATTTTTGGTTTGTATTGATGTGATCCAGAGGTATGGTTTATAATGATGTTATTTCTTCTTGGGATCCAATAATTTTATCGTTTGGATATTGCACATTTTTTTTGAGGTAGCATGTGTGGTGTGGTCCACTTTTCATTCCTCCCTACCATAGGAATGTTTAGTCTGGACCTATTTCAAACTATATTTTTTAATGGCCAACTTGGTGATTTCATACTTTAAAGATCAATATAAATAAGAGTATGATTGTGATGGAATGCTATGGAATTTGTTTGAAAAGAAGATCCATCAAATATTGTGTGAGGTTATGTGAAATTATGAAGTTGGGTTGTGAGTAGGGCATGTGTGTTGTTATTTTTGTTGTTGTTAGACACCAAAGGAAATGATCCAAGGTTTTCTTCTAGTAGTTGTACTTAAATAGTGGATTTTCTTCTCATTGATCTTTCTTATAGAAGTGATCCCTTCTAGGAAGTGAGCTCACTTGTAGTGAGCATTTTGGTAGTGAGCCAAATTTTGTAAAAATCACCTCAAGAAGTGTCACCTTAATTGGTGTTTTTATTCATGAGAATTGTCTTATCTATGGTTTTTCCCATCTTGGGTTTTCTACGTAATGTTGTTCATTGTGTATGGTTCATGTGTGTGCATATTCATGTTTACATCTAAATTGGTTAAGTGGTTAAAGAATTAATCTACTAGATTTGGATCTATGAAACTAATAAGCTTTAATCTATAATTGATTCACCCGCCTCTTGGTTATCTAGTAAATTCAACAGGTCTCTCCTACCCTCTTTTTTTTATAATGGGTCTTAAACTAAATAAAGCCCCATTTCTTTCTTTATCTTCCACTAAAGGATCTTTCCCTTCATATTTTTTGAGAGATGGGTGAGTCAAACCACTATAAGATGACCCTAAAGAGTTATACTTAGGGAACGTTATCTACAAGTATCCATATTCATGAAAAAACTAGAGACAAAAAAGGGAGAGTTTCATGATACAATTATTGGAAACAAGAGGTGGGTCCTAGAGGAATCTCCGTAGAATCTAGAAAGAATTTACCTAAATTAATCTCAATACAAGCATATGTATAATTGATTACCTTTTTCTCCATGGTTTGTTGAGAGGACCCTATAGGATTACCAACTAAGAATGCTATCAAATGAAGAATATCATGTCTCTAAAATTCGAAAGGAAACCATGGAAGCTTCACCCAAATTGGAACCATTGAGGGAATTTCATCAATAGGGTTGAAAGCAACATGCCATGGTTTAATGAAAAAATCTATTTGGTTGTACAAATATGAGACCTCTTCAATAGTCATATTCCTATATGAAATACAAGAGAAAAGTACTAAAAAGTAACTATTTAAGGTTAACATTGTTCTCATTTCACCCCTTGGATTCCATGTATGAGAGGCCCAAAAATCCAAAAAATGAAGTAAAACTTGAATCCCAATGAATTTTTAGATTGAGAAGTGATTAGGCAGGCAACTAACATCCTCCTCCATTGTATATGGTTGAATCACTAACATAGGCCTATGCTCACTTTGAGTCAAGTATCCATTTACCTTTGTAGTCTAAAACACTTCATTTTGAGAAGAACATTCTCGAGCATCTATATTATTCTTTTGACACTAAATTTAATGTGTTTGTTAAGAGAAGAGGAACCCCCAATAAAAACATCTCTATATGGGAGATCCTGCTTCAAGGAACCATCATGTAGAGCCATGCAAGGCCCTTGAAGTAGAAATAAAACTTATAAGAGAAAACCTTGACTCTTAATTATACCCAAAAACTAAAACCCACTCCTCTACAAAGTTCTCTTAAAAAACACTACCCCGTCCTAAACAAGAAAAGGAACCACCACACCTCAACCACATAATAAACCCCTCCTAAAAGCAACCCCATAGCTCCCCCAAACTACCACTCCCCAAAATGCAAACCTCAGATCCCCAAACTCCCCTCACAATACCATGCCCAATAAAAGAAAGCATCTTTATTACCATACAACTGTAGCCCCACACAATAGGTGTAGACAATGCCCAATCCCCTTTTATCTAGGACCATCCTTCTAATCTTCATGTTTATCATTATTTTTTCCCACCTTTCCACATTTAATAAAAAATCCTCAAGGTCTACGAACACAAACTATGCTTTAGATATAATTATTCTCAAGTTTTTCTAACTTATCTATCATTAAGTACCCTAAGAAAGTCACTTGTAGGTTGTATTTTAATAGGACTATCATTTGTGATTCAATCAAAATTTCATTTTTGTTTGAAATGAATTTATCTTGTTTCATGGAAAAATGATGTCTGCTCTCCTCTGACTAAGTATAGTCATTTTCTCCCAAGCCTTCAACAATCGATGGAACTATTCAATGATCATGTCCATGTTTAGACAAATTTAATAGCATTTGATAGATTCTCTATCATGGACTTGGGAATGTAGTATTGTAAATAGTATCCCTCTATAATTTTAGACTTATTTTGGGATCACTTTGGTTATTTTCCCTAACACCCCTAATTTACAATGAATTGTTCTCATCCCATAGCCAAATTTAGATGCTTAGAAAAACCACAAGCTCATTGACCTTAAATTTGGCTTAAAATGTTAGTGTTATGGATCCTATCAACCTAGTCCAGCCTTGTTAAGCCCAATTTCGAAACTCAACATTCAGGAAAATGGAGAGTTAAAAAGAGCTCCCTTATGTTTTCCTTCTTTGAAATTTAAAATATGAAACATTTGAGGTTATGTATAAATACAACTCCCCCCCCCCCCCCGCTCTCTATACATATTCTTGTAGGTTATCACTCTCATCATTTCAATTAAGCATCTTCAAGGTAGTAATGGAGAGATCTAAATTCAAGAATTCAAGCATTCAAGTTTAATATAATGACCAAATTTGTGTGTTCCTCCATAAGAGAAGACATGCATTAACTCCCATATGAAAGAAACATCAACCTTACATGAAGGGTTCCAGGCAACAATCTCATAGAAAAGGTATCCTTTGTCAATTCAAGCATTTCCTTAAGATTTTAAACCTCTTCCCTATTAGGGGTTAGCTCTCTTACACCATATAATAGATATAGGAGAGGTTGAATTCTACCTAAGGTTGTCCCTATACAACCCAATATTTTCCCATATTTTATATGTGCAATTTATAAATACAACTATTGAGAGTTTCAAAGTACAAACTAAGACCTTTAGTTCCAAATTTTGGATAGGGAAAAAGTCATGGATTATGTCAATTAGCACACCTATCTAACACTTTTTGACTAGATTTTGGAGTGTGTGATCTAAGTATTTTGATTTGGAATCCAAAGTTTCATGTTGGTAGGCACTTTCTAGGAATAAGGCTCCTAACACATTGGTCCAATATTTGTAGTCTCATATTTCAAGTATGGGTTCCTTTATGTGTTTATAGCATCATGAAAAGTATCCTTGTACAATTTCATGCTCATCTAGGACTCATTTTAGCATTTATATAATTCTCTACCTAATCATGTTTGATTTTTCTCATACTGGTTTAAATTCAATATATCCACCACACTTCTAACTATAAATCCTTGACTCTTCCCTTTTTGGAAAGTCAAGGGTGCCTACGAAACCCTTGATTAGGTAAAAGGGCCCAAATTATGCTAACCTAAAGAAATTTTTCTTGATAAGTCATACACATTCACTTTAATTTGTGGGCATACACCCCTCTCTTTTTTACAATCTTTGCACACACCACAATCCATTTTTTCAATCAAACCTTTTTTAGGTTACTTTGCAAACTTTGCATTTTTTTTTGTAATCTTTTGCACCAAATTTTTGGCATGAGTTGATGGCATAAAAAACTTGCTAGACTATTTGATTCTCCTTGAAATGACTCTCTAGATGATTCATAGTAAACTTAAGCTTATCGGGCCATCATAGTCATGACTCAATATCTCCTTTCTATTCATGTGTTTTTCGTTATCTTAATATTAGATTTATAAGATCCTAAGTCCCATGGCATCTTGGTGTTTCCTGTCTCTCTACTACCTTAATGAAAGTTTTTCAATACTATACACTACATTATCAAGAGTATGAATGTAGGTTCATACTCCGACTAAAGTGGGGGCTAAATGTAGCATCATAAATTGTATCCTTGTATAATTTCATTCTAACCTAGGCCTCATTTTAGTGTTTTTGGCCTTTTATGCTCGATCATGTTTGATTCTACTCGCATTGGCTCAAATATGACATCTACACCACACTCCCGACTATAAATACTTGACTCTGCCCTTCTTCAAAGATCAAGGGTACTTAGGGTACCCTTGACCTAGTACAAGTCCACCTTTGGTGCCCTTGAACCCACAAAGGGCCAAAGTTTACATCAAATTATAGTTATATTGCGCGAGCGAGAAATCTTTTTTGTGGTAGCCCGCTTAAAAAATTTAGACACATTTAATAAGGAGAGGCATGAAAGAATGTCCACCCTCCTCATTTGAACCATCATATTATGCAATCTAACCTCAATTTTTCAATTACATCCTATAAAATTCAATTGAGCAAGTGATCAAGCATCATCAAGGCATTGAAGACAAGAAGTAAAGTTTTATATCTTAAGCATTCATGGTGGCATCCATGATCTTGACCTTTTATGAAGTTAACTCTACAAGTTAATATCAACATCTTCATGAAAACTTTGACACGAGGAAAGCTCATGAAGGTATAACAATTCCATACAAGAAATTTAATTCTGATTTAAACCTCTGCTACATTACACCACACTTTCATTTCAAGTTTTTTTCAATTTAATTTCATGGTTAATTCCAAAATTGGGGTTTGACCTAAGCAAACTCCTATCAACCCAACATTTTCCTTCTTATGCATGTGCATTTGATAAGATCCAACGACACGAATCCAAGAGAAAATCAAGTAGACCAAGACCTATGGATTGGACTTTCACAAATCTAAAAAGCATAATCAACATTGGTCCAACCAACGTAGTCCCAAAAAAATCTGACAACTTTCAAGGAAGGATATGAGCATCATACTTATTCTAGATACAAGTTTTTTTTACATTAAATCTTCTTGGGTCAAGGTTGCCTCAAAATATATTTCAAACACAAGTTCCTTATCATCCCTTTTTTTGGATCTATATTAGTTATTTGGGTATTTATTATGCAACTTACTGTATTTTTTTAGAGCATTCAATTTTACACCTTGTCCCTCTATCTAACATTCACTTTACATATTTTTAGTATCATTTTCAACTCCTTACATATAATTTTGGATCCCCTGTGCTCAATCCTTTTCAATCATATTTGAGTTTGAGCCTTGTGGATCCAGTCTCCTTTCATCTAATAAAAGTGAAAATAGGCCAAGTTGTCCAAATTGCATGCACATGCTAGTGAACCCTATTTAGCTACATTAAAATGTCTTATTTCCTACCTTTTCGTGTTGATTTTTTCATCTATTTCTATTTGTTTATGTTGAATATTTCCAATTTTCTAGAATTTGACATAGTCCTTGCATCATTTATTATCTTTTTTAATATCTAATTGTGTTAATAAAAAAGATAACAATTTATCCAAGTGCTTATCTCTCCCAAGTGACTAAAGTTGAGTCTGATTGATTGTTATCTAATGAAAATGAGACCAGAAATGATTCCTAGTTTCAATGATTAAGCTAGTGAACTCTCATTTTAAAATATTTTATGGAAGTCTTATAATGATAGGTTTAAGGAATCAATTACCATCATATGAGATTAAAAAAAACATCATTCATTTTGGTATTGTTTGGTTGCTAAAAGAGAGAGTCTATGCATTCTTCCTATTGTTCAAGGACTCTAATCAACCTTAGATATTTTGAACAACTCTACAACTTAAAACCTAACAAAATTTTCTAAATATGTCAAAAAGGTTTGGAACTCTAGCAATATAAAACACATTTCAATTTGTACTTAAGTGAACATGTATTTCTTGTAATTTGCATGACAAGTTCATGAATCCCTAAAACTTATCTAACCTCCTAACCATGTGGGATATCATGTTGTAGGTTACCTATATCTATTTATTAATTTAGGACAACTTAGTTGGGTCTACAACTTAGAAATAAATTCATCCTCCACTTGGAAACCTTTAATTGGGTATATGGTACTGCATACACCCAAAATTGACTTGAGAAAATTAGTTAAATATTAAATATTTAGTTAATAGTCACTCTTATATTGATAAATAGTTTCTTTAATTTATTTAGTTAATTCATCTCATCTTATTTCTCCAAGCCTAAGTCTTCTAAATTCCACTATTAAATAGTTTCCTAAGATTATTTATTTATCATGTCATCACATGACTAAGTCTCATAATCCACATCATCCTCCACCTCATCCATGGCTAAAAAAATTATTTTATTTAAATTTAAATAAGCATATTTATCTTCGACAAATAATCCATATCCATGAGGGAAGGAAGAGGTTATGTGGCCTCATGAGACTAAATCTCATGGTTAGGTGTCCTCATGAGACCAAGTCTCTACCATATTTCCTATTGTCTAGCTAATTATTCCTCCACATCACTTGGTCAAAGGTGACTCATAGGACACTTGTCCTAAGAGTCCTACAACTTCAATCCTTCTTCCACCATTTTATCATTGGTCATGGATAGACACTTGAAAAGTGTCTCTCCATCACATATGAGCCTAATCCATGTTGTCAATGTAGGAGGAACATCTCCCCCTCTTTTTCTCTCCACCTTGTTAACTAAGTCAGTTTGAACCCTTGATTCTTCTAAGATTCAATTCTAGCCATTGGATTATGCCACTTGGGATCAAGGTGAGGAAAAATCTATAAAAGGAGCTTGTATTATTTCTTTTTGGACTAATTAGCTAACTATTATTTTGGAGACCTTGAGCACTTGAGATAATTTTAAAGTGTGTATTTGGCTTAATAATATTGCATTTTATCTTTTTATTGTTTGATATCATATCAAACCATTATCATAACATAGCAATCATGCTTTCTAAAATTATTAAATAGTTCCCTAAAACTATTTAATTATTCTATCAAATGACTAAGTCTCTTAATCCACCTCATCCATGGCTAAAGAAATTAATTCACTTAATTTTAAATAAGTGTATTTATCCTCAATAAATAATCCATATTCATAAGCGAAGGAAGATGTTATGTGGCCTCGTAAGAATAAGTCTAATGGCTAGGTGTCCTCATGAGATCAAGTCTTTGTCACCTTTTCTACCATCTACCCAATTGTCCCTCCACATCACTTGATCAAAGGTTACTCATAGGATAGTTGCCTTAACAGTCCTACAACTCAAATCCTTCTTCTGCCATTCTCTCATTGGTCATGGAGAGACACTTGACAAGTGTCTCTCCCTCCCATATAAGTTGCCATGTTGTCAATGTAGGAGGAACATCTCCCCCTCTTTTTCTCTCACAATCCAACCAATCCCTACTTTATCTCCACCTTGTCAACTAAGTCAATTTAAACCCATCATTCTTCGATTCAATCCCAACCATTGGATTATGCCACATGGGATTAAGGTGAGGAGCAATCTATAAAAGAAGATCATATTCCTTTATTTTGGACTAATTAGCTAACTAGTATTTTGGAGATCTTGAGCATTTTAGAGCATTTTAAAGTGTGTCTTTGGCTCTGTAATTTTGCATTTTAGTTTTTTATCATTTAGTATCATATCAAATCATTATCATAGCACAACAAACATGTTTTCTATCATCATCATATAGCTTAGCATCTTCATCCTCCATATAATGTTGCATCTTTAGATTTAATATCTAGTTGCATTAGATACCACCATTTGCATCACTTGAAGTAATTTTGAAAGGTGATAAGTTTTGAGAGCATACAATCTTACTAAAATCTCAAGGAGGTGAAGACCAATGGAACCAAGCTAAAGAGACAAGGTAAAGAAGGTAAAGTTCAAATTTTCATTTTTTGAAAATGTTTCATTAGAATACTTGTAGAAAGTGAGAATATTAATGTTGTTTAGTGGTATAAAAATAGGTTTTGCATTGTTACATTCTATAGTACATTAGATTGTCAATTTAGGCTTGTAAAATTAAGATAGGTTTGCACTATGAGGTGCCTAATTTTCTAGAATCTAGGAATTAATTAACTTGTATCTTACTCAAATCAAAATAAAATTCAAATTTGATTTCAATCATGAGAAATAAACTAATTACAATAACAACAACTAATGATTAAAATAGCCAACAAATAATCCTGTGCTAAGTTGTTCTTATGAGACAATACTGCTACAATAATTTTAAAATATAGAACTACAAATCTATGCAATAGATTATCAAAATTAAATCATAAAACTTGCTAAGTAAACTAACTATTAAACTAAATTAGTGAAATAAACTACACAATGATCGTATACCTGAAGAGGGCCCTAATTTGGGTAAATGCTCTCTCTTCAAATTAATTGTAGAGCCAAGTTGCTATAGTTAGAAACTTCTCATAGATTTATTCATTCATGAAATTAGCCACACATAGGGAATGATACGATGTTACAATTGAAAATTTGTGCCAAATCAAGTACTAACCATTTATTGTTGTTCCACAACACATTTAGACTAGCTTGACTACCTAATTGAACCTAAGTTGCCTCTCATTCCAATCATATAAGAATATAATTTTTATTCATAGAAAAGCACAAGAAAAAATAATTCAGAGCCCTATTGAAACTATTTAACCCACCATAATGAGGAACTTAAATATATATAATATAAATGCAACAAAAAATTAATGACAATTATTATGGTGAAGGTATCCCATGTATTGATAAAGTCTATTGTTGACAAGAGTCCTTTTGGTGTTGTTAGATAGGCACCTCATCATTGGAACATCCAATATGCACTATGTTTTATTTGGTTACTATGTCTTATTTGGTTGCAAGAACTATCTCTATCTCTACTATTAAGAGTTGTAGGAAACCACAAGGCATTTTATTTTTTTCTTACAATGACATATTAGTACACAAAAATATTATTCACAATGATAAAACTATAATTTGAACACATTTCCATGCATAAATTTATGTCTTTGTATATTATCTATCATCCATAAGTAAACATAGTTCAATACTTATAAAATAGTCTTATCAATGGGAAAGTATCAAGGTTTTAAAGTAAAAGTTTGTAGCAACTAGAGCATAAAAGTCTATTAGGCCAAATAAAAGATTCATCAAAATGAACTCATCACATGTCATATTTTTTTTTAACGTGGATAAAGATCAAATAGAGCCCTCTGGCTTTTATAACACCTTTTCAAAGTGGGTAACTCTTCCCCAATTTTCTAAGTGGATCTTGTTGGTACAGGAAAGTATTGCTTCCATGCAAAAAGTAGATCTGCTTCAATGAAAACACAATGGTAAATCCCAAAAACTGCCAAGAAAAAACATATTTAAGTGTTTTCCTTTCAATGAATGACATATACTTAGTAAAAAATGAAAATTCATTTTGTCTTTTTTAACTTTTGGTAACCAACCCCATTAAAGACCTATAATCAAATGCTATAACTTTGGAAAAATTTGTTAAAACTCCCTCAAAATGAGTTGGACCAAGGTGGGATAATTTGTATTCACATTAACTAGCATTGACCTTGAACAACTAACTTCATTTATATTTTGGAGATTCCTCATTAAGGATATGTTTGGACATGATATCACTAACCAATATTTTTTAATTTAATAACAAAAATACCTCTTACATTATGCAATAAGTAACTTATTCTTTGAATATGAAAAATAAAACTTGTAACATGTTCTTACCTTATTGATGATATTGTTATGATTTCAAGCTTCATTGATGCATATATGTCGTGTCCTCTAGAATTGTAAAAAATACCACTTATAGAAGAAACAAAAAAGTGAATGTTTATAGTATCTCGCAAAGGCAACAAGTGGAAGGAATGTGTCATTCTAGTTAATGTTTGAATAATACCCAAATATACAACAATTCTAAAGATGGTGATGATTTTATGTCCTCGTGCTAGAGAGAATTACTCATACCGTGTGTTCGACAATACTCTCACTGTATGGTGAAAAATGTGACCACACTTCTATGAATCCTTACATGCAAGAAAACTCAAGAATGAGCCCTCACAAATCGATCCATAGCTCTCTATGCATGGAGTTGCAAGATTTGTAAAATTGCTCTCAGCTAGAGCTATAAACTCATGACCTTGCTAGTCAACCACACAATGAGAGATTCAAATAAAAAATAAGGGCAAGAGTGCCAATATCTCCAATGAAATCAATATGAATGCAATGCAATGCAACCTATACGAGTATGCAAATTACTCTATGAAAGTGCAAGTACAAATTATGCTATGAAAGGAAAGTACAAAGATTACAACCTTCCTAATTAGGCTATGTGAGATTAAACTATTGCATAAAAGGAAATCTACACTAAGAATGCCATTATCATGCAACTATGAAAGCAAATATGAGAACTAAATGAAATGCAACAACAAAGATCTTCAAAGCTTGAATGCCACAATGTCTTCAAAGAGCTCCAAATGACCTAGAAAACCTATAGCATAACATTAGCATAAAAACCTAAGATATCTCAAATGAAGAAGAGAACTCTCCTTTTATAAGAAATGAGGTGAAATGGACCATTGAGATTAAGAGGCAAAATACTTAATCAACGGTGGAGAAAAATGGAAGCTTGATCCTTGTGCACAAATATCCTCCAATGAGAAAATAGGAGTTGACTTTTGTGTCCATATGAGACAAAATTTTTTTTTTCTCTTTTTATAAAATAAGAATGATGCTTTATTTGTGCAACTTAGGATAAGAGGAAAAGTGAGAGCTTTTATTTAATAAAAGGGGAGGAAATATTCCTTTTAATTAAATAAAGACTTTAGGATAAAATGGTTAGCCCATGGAAAATAATTGAAAATGATGAATTTAGGATTTGATCAAGAAATTGATAGTGCTGAAAAATATTTATTATTGATAAAATTGTTTTAGAGATAAATAAATCAAATAAATGGGGCCCAAAGTCTAGGCGACCATTTTTGGGTGCATACACTCACCAACACTTGATTATCAAGTCAAAATATTGTACAAAATTGGGAGAGCATAATAAATTATTACCATTCATGGTACAAAGGTCACATTTGCTAAAATTCATCTAGCAATAGCAATGACGAGTTTTTTGTGTTATAAAAGATGTAATGTAACAATGTGGTCTTGAAGAATAGAAAGTTTTGTGAAGCTTCTTCTCAATTGTATCTATTCATTAAAATGAACTTAACACATTTGGTTAACATGAATTTAATTATAGCCACAAATGGAATGCTTCTCTTATTGGTCCATTCTTTCAAGTATTAGTAATGATATCATAGGATCCAACCATTGAATGTGCCAACACCCACATTTGAGCCTTGATAGTTGTTAATCATTTAATAGTCATAATCAAATTCTATTTGGTGCTCACTTCATCATCCTCTTCGGTGAAACACAAATCCGTGTATGTTGGGGCATCTCAAGGATTTTTTTGGCACATGTTTCATATAGAACTTGCATTGAAAAATATTTTATTATAATGGTAAATAAATTGTACCATCCTAAATTATACTCACCTATAATTGGATGCTCAATTAGGTCCTTTTTTAGTGTTTTCAAGCTTTTGTGTTTGTTATGCTTGATCTAGTCTTGATTCTACTTTCCATTTTGGCATCTTCTTTGCAATCTAGATCCGATCCAAATTTCTAAGCTTGTTTTTTGGTGTGGGGGGGAGGGGGGGGGGGGAGGGGGGTAGGGTGGTGGTGAGGATAGGTCAACCTAGTTGGCCTAATCCCCAATATTTTCCCCAAAATTTGAATTGGGAGTCAATCTCAATAGTTAAGTGGGAAATGCAAATTCTCATCGGCCCTCTTCGAGTTTTGAGCTTTGAAATTCATGTGAGGGGTATACAAGCAACCTACCTCTCCTCATTTTGGGTAAGCATTCATGATATCGAGAAAGTAAACATTTATTATATCAAGCAATAATCCATGGTATCAAGAAAGGAAGCATTCATGATATCAAACAAGTGAGCATTCATGATATCAAACAAGTAAGCATTCACGATAGCAACGTCCAAGAAATCATTCAAGATCACAACATAAGAATTCAAGCTCTCTCCCATGAATTTATATTTCAAGCATCCAAGACATATTTTCAAGACAATATTCTCCATTGTAACAAGCTTCTATCCCTCATTGAAGGCCAAGAAGCGAATACTTCAATCATGCAAGAAGTTCCTTTTTCAGTTACATGAATATCAATGTGAAGTTATTCGTTCTCAAGGAAAGAGACATCAAGCATAACAACATTGAATATTTGAGGTGTATTTGTAGATCTAAAAATTTGTGAAAGGTGCCCTCGATTCTTCTCTATAATCTAAGATCCAACAAGCACATTTAAGACTATTTCAAGCATCTCCATAGACATTGTGACACCAAGTCTATTTGTGAAGGCATAAACATTACATTTTTAGATATAGCCTTTGCTTTACATTAGCACACTTTCCATTTGTGGATATTTCATTTATATTTCAAGGTTGATTCCTCAACTAGGGTTTGATTGAGGCAAACCCATTCTCTACCACACATTTCCTCTCATTTTTATTTTGTGTAAGAATAGGTGGCAATAATTTTGGGATCAAATCTAGAAAGTATAGAATCTTGACTATAGTCTGCATCTAAAATTGTTGGAAAGTGCAAGGAAGAAATCAACCTAGTCAACCTACCCTTGATAACAGGTTGACCAAGTCACCATAGTCCCTCCAAAACAACATTAAAGCAAATTTGTAGGTTACTTACAACCTTTGGACTCTATTTCAGGTTACAAAATCGGTATTTCTACTCTTTATCAATCTATGTATTCTCAAATCTATCTTTTTGCCTTAAATCTTGCATTGTCCAATCCAACTTGCATAACCAGCCTCAATTGTAATGAAGGATCGTTGCACTCGTTCAACATTTTAGCCTCATTGAACCTAGTGCATCATCTTCCTTCCATTGTAATAAAGATGATAGGGCCTAAGTTTAGTAGCTTGGTTAACAAACTCCATCAAGTTACACTAGTGGATTTTCTAATCCCCCCTATCCAAATCATTTCCTTTACATAGCCTATATAGGTTCCTTTTCATAGACTGCTACTTTTAAATATAAGAACTGTAGAGCCAATAATGAAAAATTAGAGCATTCTACTATCACATTCTAATCCTTGGCTTAGTTATGATGATGAAGTCTTGTTTGAGTCCTTGATATATTTGTTTGTAGAAAATAATTTGGTTTTATTGCATAGCAAATACATGTTGAATCATTAGGACAACATGTTGCAAGATACAATACGAAGCAATTAAGGGGAGTATTTTGCTAAAATATAGAGGACAAATAACTTTATGTAAAGGTTCTCTTGTGTAATGGTCGACAAGTTATGCTCAATTGAAACTTGTGGGTAGGAGTGAATCTTGTCATTGATGCACTGATCTAAGTTGAAGCAATTATATACAAGAGTTAGAAAAAACTACAAGATATTCCTTTATTTGTCAATATAAAATGTAAACATTACATAAGACAAGATTGGGACTCCAAACCAAAGTACATGTCAATCATCTTGATATCCCAAGATAGGGGATGCCAACTTCCCCTTAAAATGATAATAAGCATTGGCAATTTGCAATTCATAAGTATTTATGATTCAAGGAGCAATAATTGACATTTCATCATTAATCGGAAAGGAATCATATTTATTGGTGTATGAGGGGTGTGTATTCTTGAAGATCTTTGTACATGCCCCATATTCACATACTAAAGATATGCATGCATGAATGATAGTTCATATTTTGTACTACAAAAGTAAGAAGATGGACACTTAAAAGCAATTTCAATTGAATCCAATATCTAAGTACCAAACTACTAAGTGTGGTAGTTATTCCGAGTTAAGGATCTACATGTATATGCATATTTATTTTCTATTGGAATATAAGTGCATTTAAATACATTTGCTAACATTTAGGTGAATTAGTTGTATTAAATGAGAGTCAAACTATAAATAAAAGAATAAATCTTTTAAATAATTTCATCAACATTAATCAAATGCTTTGCATCACATATATAACCAAATTTTTTAATTCAAATAATTAAAAAATTAATTTTGTTTATTTATTCAAATTTCTTCTACATATTTAATTTCATGAAAGTCACATTTCCCTTAAAAAAAACATTGACAAAATTATACAATTTTTTTAATGATTTATATATGCATGGATATTTTACAATCTATAGTATCTCGTCTTAAAACAATTTATACACATTCAAAACCATTAATTATATTCAAAAAATTCTACTTAATTGATTGCAAAAATTAAATAAATGTAAAAACTCGTTTTTTTTTCCCAATCATAAAAACGAATCAACCATTCATCGTTGTCTTTTACGAGAATTCCATTCCCACCTATAATTTGCAGCTCTTTGATGGGGACGTCGCCTTTCATTTATAATACGGATTTATTCTCTTGGAAACTTTTGAGAAAATCTGAATTAATAATGGAGGAGATTTGACCTTTAGAATAAGGACCAAAAGCTCTCTTACAAGAACCACAACTTTTTTTATTTAAAATGATATAGTTTTTAAAAACGGGATGATGCTTACTTATATATATAGATTCAAAGTATTTATATAGTTTTTTAATTTATTTTTTAAACAACATAATAAATTATAATTATTGTGTTGTAAAGATAAAATTTGCTTATCTTATATTTTATGTATTATTTTAAAAATATCTTGGATCAATTATTAAATATATATCCCTTCTATCATGTTTTAGTGATGAAGAGGGTTTGGTATTGTCGGAGATGGCATTTCTGTGTTCCTTTTCTAATGGTACGAACAAATTTTTAGGTGATACTTTTTGATGGTTTGTTACAAAAAGTTTACTTTAAGAAGCCATGCTTTGAAAAAAAAACATAGTGTCTTGTTGAATGAGAAAGGATTTGGTGAGTGCAACAAATGCAACAAAACATAAAACATCACAAAAGAATCTTAGTTTAATTTTCCACTAAATTTGATTTGATTTTGATAAAGGTGATGTAAGTTTATGAAGCCTAAATTAAACACTGATTAATAATTCGTGCACCACCCTAACGAGATTAAATTTATTGTTTGGTCATTTGATTAAGGATTTTAGTTTATTGTATAATGTGCATGTGTTAAGGATATTCTTAACTTACCTACTTTAGGCAAGGATTTATATTGTGTGAGGCTTAGTCAAGGTGTTATGTTTATTGGTAGTCATAATTTGTTTATTTAACATTGTATGCTTCAAACTCCTAATTATTAGTCCTTGCCTATATAGGCGAGGACTAATGTTTTTACATAACACAAGCAAATTATTCTTTCTTTGAAATCGCACCAATAAAAAAATAAAATGGTATCTTTTCTAAAATGAAATTTTTATTAGATGTTTCATTTTTTCTCATTTGTAGGTAATATTTTTGTTGGTTTTTTTTTTGTTTCTTCTACTATTAAATTCTAGAAAATAATCTTTAGGAGAACGAACAATGAGCAAGGGAAAAATTTAAAGCATTCCCTAGTGTTTTGTTTTAAATAGATTTTTTGTTTTGTTTTGTTTTTAACCTATTCACTTAGCTGACTATGAATTATTTATGGTTTTCATAATTTTGTGGCATCTGCGAAACAATTCACGTACCTTGTTCATCCTTTCACATTTTTGTGTACATGCTTGCATCCACACAAGGTTGATGGCTTCCATATCGTCCTAAAATTGCATCACTATGTAATTTGCATTTAACATGGCCCCATTTTAGCATGAATGGGCTCCCACATTATTTTTTAGTATTTCAACTCCAATTTCCCTTTTCATTCTGACATCTCCTCCTTAATTGGGACTCCCAGGTTAAATTTCATTAGTTTTTGGGGGGAATAGGTTGACCCAATCGACATATTCCCCCATAAACCCTTTGAAATGTGAACTAGAGGTTGGTCTCAAAATTAAGCGGGAAATACAAATTCTTGTCGTCCCTCTTCAAGTTTTGTGATCTTGAAATAATTGTGAGGGGTATATAAGCAACCTACCTCTGCTCATTTGGACCATCACATCAAAAGGAATTCAATCTCTCTCTTGCAAATTTGCATCTCAAGCATTCTAAGGTAGATCTCAAGCATTCCAATGCATCTCTTCAAGACAATATTCTCCATGGATCAAGCTTCTTTACCTCATTGAAGGCCAAGTAGAGGAGTCCACCATCAAGAAAGACGATCTTTGCATAAGCATCCATTCACAAGTATCTAAGCATTCAATTCTTCAAGTCTTCAATGCATTCTCCCTCTCTCCATCAAGCATTGTGGCAAACAACAACATTCATGGTGCAGGGCTTATATTTTCATGATTTCCTTCTAGGTTTTTCTGTGGAGTCAAAGATATTGCATTAATGCTTGTGATTACATTCAAAGAAGTATTGCACCATCAATGTATAAGGTAATATATGTTTCAGATCTAATTTCTATTTAATATCACTGTACTTTCCTTTCAAGTATATTTCATTTCATTTCAAGGTTGATTCCTCAATTGGGGTATGATTGAGGCAAGCCCTGTTCTAGACAATATTTTCACTTTTCTATGTGCATGAATAGGTGACACTAGTACCATGATTAGATCTAGAATGTTCAAGGCCTTGGTTACGATTAGCAACTTGAATTGTCAGAAAGTGCAGGGAACACGCCAACCCAATCAACCTAGCCCCAAGAAGATGTTCAAAGTTGCTGCAGTCCCAAAGTCACCATAATCCCTCCAAAATAATATCAAATTAATTTTGCAAGTCAGTTATAACTTTTGGACTTTGTTTCTAGTAACAAAATTGGTATGGTTGCTTTCTATCAGTATGTGCATTCTGAAATCCATCTTCTCTTTCTTTCTAATATCTAATCTTACATTGTTCAATCACATTTACCTAATCAACCCTCCATTAAAGTGGAGGATCATTGCACCCACTCAATGCTTAACTCCTCTTGGGCTTAGTGAGTCATCTTCCTTCCAATGTAATATAGGAAATAGAATATGGGATTATTAGTTTACTCATTTGAACTAGTGATCCTTATTTCTTATGTTACAACTTCATACCTACTCTTCAATGCAATAATAGATTGCTTCAAGTCCTCTCTTCAACTAGGATTTCTATATGTCTCCTTATCTTTGATTGTTTCTTATTTTATTTCATTGTAGGATGGGTGGAATGACATGTGATTCACTTATCTATGCTTCTACATTTTGCATTCTTGTACACTAGGGCAATTACATTGATATGCAATATTTTCAACAAAAAAAGGTTTGTGGATGATTGAGGTGAGTTGCTTGCCATGGTTTCAACAAGTTTTTTAAATAAATATGTGTTAGATTTTAATTATTTCTAAGTCTTCCTATGAATGTATGTTTAATAATTAGACAATGTTCTTTGCCTCCCATTTACATGACTCCTCTCATTGCAACTGGTATACAATATTCTTACAAATGTCAAAAAGTAAAATCTTATGGGTTTTATTTTTTATGTTAACTACAAATAGCTTATTTTCTAAAAAACCTTGTGATTACTTGCCAAAACTTTGAATAATTTATTAATTTTCAAACTATTATTTGAATAAATCTTTTCCCATTTAGGTTATCAACAAGACTCCAAAATTTCATGATATCTTATGATATGTAACAATGTCTTCCATAAAAAAAATCCCAAGTGCTCTTTAGTTAAGGCTCTTCTTCTAGGTTTGGTTAATGTCTTTCCACTTGTCTCTTAAGTTAAATCTCTCTGGGAATGAAAAAATATTCTTCTTGACTATCTAGATCTCTTTGGCCTTTAGTTGTAAAGAATTGCCTCCACTGTTATATTGGATAGGAAAAGGTCTCTAAGATGGAGAAAGATTTTGCTCATTCAAGCCTTGTGCTAATGTTTCTAGTTAAATAACTTTAGATGTGAAAGTCTCTTCTCTATAGTGGTGCAATTTTGACATCATTGAACCTTTTTAAAGCATATTAGGATCAGATGATTGATTATCTTGATCCTTTGGTAATTGCCTTATATGTTGGGTACACACACTTTGTCCAATTTAACTAAATCTAGCGAATTTACATATGTTAATTGCTAAATTAAAATTTATTCATTTAAAAAAATTATTCACCATAACATTGTAGTGCCTACTAATTGTTAGTGTAATGTAAATTTAGTTACCACCAATTTTTTATGCACTGACATGTATTGCTTGTTGAGTGTTTTATGGCCAAATTATTTTGAGGACTTGTCAAGATAAAAACTCTCTCTCTCTCTCTCTCTCTCTCTCTCTCTCTCTCTCTCTCTCTCTCTCTCTCTCTCTCTCTCTCTCTCCCATATATACATTCCCTATTTCTCTCTCCCCCCTTTGTCCTCTCCCTTTGTTTCTCATACTCTCTCTCTCTATATTACTCTCTACCTTTCTCTACATCACTTCCTATATCTTTATCTTTCTATCTCTATATCCCCCCCTCTCTCATTGTTGCCCTATTTTAATCTCTATTTATCTCTCTTCCTCTTTTTCTCTCCTTTCGAAGATGTAGTATTGATCATAGTCCCCAGACCTCCTAATTTTGCCTCCCTGGGTATAGATCACCTCAATTTCAATCTATACCAATATATGTCACCTCAAGTTTGACATGTTCCCACAACTTCCATATTTTCATAGATTGTAGATTCGGCCTTCGGGGTTTCAAATCCAAACACGTTCCTGATTTTGATAAAGTTAGAGAGTGCTTTTGCAGATCTAAACTTGCATCCTCTACTAACCCTAAAGGTGAGTACATCTTCATCCTTTTTCCTTCAAAACACTTACTTTGATGCACTATATCTGATATCTTGGTGTTTACCATTACATGAGTGTGTACTTTACTTTCCTAGCATATACATTACACTTCTTTTCCTTACATAAATGGAAGAGAGCCCTAAAGTCACATACCTTCCTTTTAGACTAGATCGTGCATTAGCATCCCTTCCTCTACTTGGGTTGTGCTAATCAGACTTAGTCCAAAAAGGGGTCACATTTTAGGGTCCCTTCCAATGTACAGTGCTGAAGTGAGAGTCTACCATTGACAACCATTTTCCATTATATAGGTTATATATGCAATATATATATATATATATATATATATATATATATATATATATATATATATATATATATATATATAAGTCTTAATTATGATTCAATAAATGGTTACTCCAATGATGGATAGATATATATGTGTTACATATGTTAACATTACAATGCAAGATGATTACAGAGCAGTGCAATAAGCATTGGTGCTCAAGGAGGTCATGTTTGAGGACCAAGTCAAATCAGTTTAGCGAGGATCAACATGGAAGTAGTCAAAGATGAATTAGTTGCAACTTGTTAGAACCACTCAAGACTTTAAATGATCATTCTCAAGTGTGGAGTAAATCTAGGAAAGAGTGGAGAAAACTATATTTACTCCTGATGTACTTGATAATTATCTATTCTTTATTTGATGGTTGATTCTCCTTCTTTCCAGTTTAGTAATAATTTTCGTCCGCCTATTCCTTTGGGCGTGGATGTGTTAGAAGTAGTTAGTTAGAAGCTTTTGGTTATAAATAAGAAGCTAAAACTTCTTCAGAAGCTAGCTTAGTCAGATTAAGATTCCAAGTAATAACACTTTTTCAATTATATAGTTTAGCTAAGTTCCAGTTATGTTTTGCAATCAAGTACTTTTGGAAAAATGAATAAAGTAGTGAATTTTTGAGTTCATAGTGTGTAAATGAGTTTTGGATACTCATCCAAGGGGGGGGGGGGGGGGTGCACTTGGTGAGTGATCCCTTTCAATTCCAACATTACTTTCCTTCAACTTTATTTACAAGTTTTGGAGTTTGTCTGTTCTTGCAGCCACTGGAAGTGATTTCCTATGACTATTCCGGCAACCAAGGCAGATAGAGTAGTTCCCGTCTGCATATCCTGAACTTTTCTATAGTGGTTTGCATAAGTTTAGCTCTAGTATTTGGCTTCTTTCAAGCATTTGAATTATTTTCATTCCAAGCATTTACCTTTCAACATTGTTTTCCTTAAGCTGTAGGTTAGCATGGCCTTAGTAGGAACTTAGTTCACATACAATGCTGAACTATTTCAAGTTCACGTACCATGGGTTGACAAAGTAAATGAGCCTTCTCTACAAGAAAGATAGCTACTCAGTTTGGATGTCCAATCCATGAGTTGTGTTTCATAGCTTAGTTATGGCTCTGATTGGGAAGTCAAACATTTTTGGTGCCGTTGTTGGTGAGTGATCCCTTTTAATTCCAGCATTAGTTTCCTTCAACTTTTCTTACAAGTTTCAGAGTTTGTATGTTCCTACAACCACTAGAAGTGATTTCATGTGACTGTTCCTACATCCAAGGTAGACATAGTAGTTTCTGTCTATATATCTTGAACTTTGTTGTAGTGGTTTGCATAAGTTTAGCTCTAATATTTGGATTCTATCAAGCATTTGAATTATTCACACTCCAAGCATTTACCTTTTAGCATTGTCTTTCTTAAGCTATATGTTAACATGGCCTTAGTAGAAACTTAGTGCACATACAATGCTAACCAATTTCAAGTTCACGTACCCTTGGTTGACAAAGTAAATGGGCTTTCTCTACAAGAAAGATAGCTACTCTTTGGATGTCCAATCCATGAGTTGTGTTTCATAGCCTAGTTATTGCTCCAATTGAGATGTGAAACACCTATCTCAATCTCCATCTCTCTATCCTCCCCCCTTTCTATCTCTCTTCCTCCATCTAAACCTTTTCTCCATATTACTTATCTTTGTCACTTTCTTCCTCTCTAACTCTATCTCCATATATCCCCTCTCTCTATCTATATATGATCATCTCCACCTCTCTCCCCATCCTTTTCAACTTCATCTCACTTGTACCATGTATCTATATCTCTATTTCCCTCTAAATCCTCTCTCTATCTCTTTGTATACATGTGTACATCTCTCTCTCTCTCTCTCTCTCTCTCTCTCTCTCTTCCCTTTTTAATATCTCCTTATCTCTCTCCCTCTCTCTATATTACTATAATACATATCTCTATCATGCTATCTTTCCTCTCCCTTTATAGATCTCTCTAGCACTTCCTCTATCTCTACCCCCTCTCTCCCCCACCATATCTATATCTATTTTTCTATCTATATCTATCTCTCCATATTTATTCTTTCATCCATCTCTCTATCTTTATTTAGTTATATCCATATCTCTCTTTACCACTATATCTCTTCTGTTCTCTATGTATCACTCCCTATCTTCATTTCTATTTTTATATTTTTATCTCTCTCCCTCTCTCTCACTTTATTCATTTTTCTCTTCCATATCTATCTATTCCTCTCTGCTCCCTATATTTATCTCTACATATCTCTCTCCTATTTCTCCATCTCCATCTCCATCTCTATCTCTTTACTCATCTTTCTCTTGCTCCCCCCCCCCCCTTCTCTCTCTTCCTCTTTCTAGCCATATCTCTACCTCTCTTTCCCTCTTACCCTATTGCAAACATAACACGAGCATGTTGGTAAAGAAACTTGAATATCTTCTCGTTTCAAAAGATTCTGTTTTAGTTATGAATGAATCTTTGTAAGTGGATACATAATTGATTCAAATCAATCACTTTTCCATTGAAACCTTTATTGCACAAACAACATCATGGCCTACCAATTGACCTCATGTACTACACAAATTTATGCAAAAATAGACCAAACTTTTCTATAATTGACCTTCCATACCTTTTCGATATACCCATTACACATCAAAGAACAATTACTAATTTAATTTATCATAAACTAATCTACTATTATAATATTGATAAATGAATCAATGGACACAAACTAAATCCATCACAACAACGTGTCAAGATAGCTACAAAGTGACAGTTAATCCCTTTTTCAAGCTATTTTAAAAATGAATAATTGAGATGTGTGGTATTTATATTTATTTAATTAAAAAAAAACGGATCTTGTCGTGATCGGTCGACTTCCCGAATTCCGTCGATAACAAATTCCACGTTTATTTGACAAAAACGGCAAGTTTGGACTTTTCTCATCACACCTGAGAAAGAAACCCGTCGCCGTTAACCCTAACTCCGTCACATGACCTCACCGTCTGTTCACGTTGGTTTCAACGGCACCATAGGATTTTGTTATCGAATAATAATAATTACAGTACAACAGAGGAACAAGGAAGCAGAAGCAGAGATCAATTTGGACAAGGAAGTCTGGGAATAATTTATACACATATAGTGCAGATTTCCTGTTCATTTCAATTTTAATGGGTTGCAAGATATAAAGCACATGGTCACATGACACCCTAATTTGACTCTGCCTCTTTATGACCGCCGATTGTTGTTGAATTCGTCTCAGAGGTGCTGCCTTCGAGTACCCAGAAGGCGCGCCTTGGCCATGCTACGCCGGATCGGCGTGACGTCCCTCTGGAGAGAGGCCCTTGTAGTTTCTCATTTCCATTGTTTTCAAGATTTAGAGAGATTGTTTTATTTTTTTGTAGTATATGAAAATGACGGGACAAAATCACGCGCACGGTAGCAGAGAGCTCCTTTGCAATGCCACCGCTGGGGCTGCCGCAGGTCAGTTGGATGGTCATCTCTTATTTCCAATTTAATTTAATTTTGCTGTATCCCTTCAATGAGTTGTAGCAGAATCATAAATTATAAGGTTTTGATGATATGCTCGCTTGGGGTGCATTGGTGGAAGACTTTCAGAATCTATCTATAAAATTATCTCCAATTTTTAGATGAATTCTTGTTTCTCAGGTTTAATTTGTATATGCTAGGTTTGTTTCTAATTGGTGAATTTTCTCTGCCGTGCTTACTTCGGCTTAGATGCCTGAACCATAGGGTATATCTCTTTCCTCAAATTCAATCAGATTTGTTGGTGTATACCACACCCAGAATTGGATTGACCCAGGGTTGTTTCTTCCAAATTTGTCCAGGTCTGATGCAGTATAGGCCTGTTCTGGTACACTACACCCAAAATTATGTATGGTAGTCTACCCAATTCAATGTTCAATGTTTATATATACAAGCATGTAACAGGCGGACTAGGGATTTGAATGCGTGTCTTTACTAGGAAATCCCCATTAAATTAATACTGCAACAAAAATATATGCTTGTTAAATTCGTAGAATAGGAAAAATATGTATATGTTATATTATTTCTATCTTTAATGTAGTTTTCTCAAGTTCAATTTTTATGTGTTAAACTAGTAGCGCAATAAATTGTAAGGCTTTGAGTTTGTGTTAATAGTGCTGCAATACCGGAAGAGTTCCAAGAATTAAGAATACAGTAATTTTGTTTATTTCCATTACTTGTAGCAAGTTTTAGGAATTAAACTCTGGCATTGAAAACTGTCTGTCCATTTGAGAATATGACGATGACAATGAATTTAATCTTTCTGGGTAGAATTGTGTAGAATATATTGTTAATGTGTTGTTCACTTGATTATAGAAAATCTTATTAGGAATCAAACCCTAAGTGTTAGAAATTGTTTGCCTGCTGCAAAAATGATGACGATCATATCTTTTACCATACTCAATAAGGCTTCTTGGAAAATTTTGTGAACACCTAGTTTGTTTTATTGTAGCAGATTCAAGGAGTTAAGCCCCCAAATCTTGAAATTATTTGTTCACTTGTGAAAATGATGATGATAATGGATTTTAACTGCTGGATGAGACCTTGTAGAAAATTTTGGTAATACATTGTTCCCTTAATTGTAATAAATTTCAGAAATTAAATTCAGTATCTCAAGTTGTCTATCCATTGTTAAAAATGGTAACAATGACATTCTTTTTAATGTCCTCTAGACAAAGTTGGTATGTAAGACCTATCAAAGTATGTGAACAATGCAATTTGTCTATATTCTTGCAGCAACGTTGGATCTAGAGCTGTCATTGTTGATGCCAATCATGACAGACCTCTTTCTTATAATTGAGCTTCTCTGAGCTGAGTTGTCATGGCAAGGCGATGAATTATAAAGATACTGTAAAACATTAAATTCTGTTGATGTCCCAATATTAGAGATGATTCTTTTTCTTCAAATTCCCTTCCCTTAATCCTCAGTTGACTTAAGTTCGTCAACAGTGAAAGAATTGACCAGAGATTCTGCTGGTTCATTTTTTAGAGGAACAAACAAAAAATGGTTTACCTAGATATTGTTCTCAAGATAGAAAATGGGTGCTATTTGTTATAATATATATATTGTTATTGTTGTTGATGATGGTGGATCTAAACATATTGTTGTGATGAGCTAGGAGATTGAGTAATATCAAAGAGAAAGCTTTGAAAGGGGACCTTGAGGCAGACATCAAGAAGGTAAAACTTCAGGACACTCCCTAGGCTAGTTCTAGAAGTAGGAAGAATGGCTAGGATGTAAATGTGCCAGTTGTTTTGACAGACTTTGCAAAGGAGGGGGTCAATTCCCCTTTCCATCAGTTATGAAAATTATTAGTTGAAATGCGAGGGTGCTGGAAGCTCATGATAGAAAAGCAGTTTATGCAATGTTTTGTAAGTCATTTAACACATTAAGACTTTTGTTTTGTCACAAGAAGTCAAGGCTGATGATTTTTTGTAGAATGTGCACTGAAATTTATTTAGCCTGTGCTAAGTCTGGTTGTTCTCCATGTAATAGAATTGCTTGGGTTAGGATGATCCTATAGGGTTTACTATTTGGGGTGTGCTTTGGTGGACATGAATTTTGGAATTGGATGGCCAGCCATTTGGAAAAAAATCTGCAGCTAAGTTGCCGGTACGGGTATGGGCACGGGCACGGGTATAAGAACTCTGTATGTGGGTACGGGCAATTTTTTTTTGTGTTTGGGTACATGGGTTCGGGTATGTGTGTGTATGTATATATATACAAAAAATTTAGAGAAATGTACAAAATTGTAAATCGTAATCGTTTGATAGTATGATACCTCATCATTGATCAATGCCAAATGCCAAAGATAAATATTAAATGCCAATCAGTAGTTCAGAATTTCAGTATTAAGTCATATGCCATATCATATATGTCTAGGTTCACGATTCAAATGAAAATCATTACAATTTCAAAATGGACAATAAAAAATAGTAATTGTCTTCTATTGTCAATGTAGTTCATCAATCATCAAAAGGATTATAAAAAAATCACTATCCATTGCATTTTCAGCTGCTGAATGTTCAAGACCATTTGAACCCAAAATAGTGCCACTCACACTAGGTATATCATGTGTATGTATGTCATCACCACCACCCATAGTTGTTGAGATATTCAGATTAATTAAAGGAAATTAACAATCTAGAGATGACCTAAATTGAAACAATATATCATAGAGCAAGCTGGAAAGAAGGTACCCGATTTGTCCTTTAACTTGATCAAATTTGATGTAGATTCACCTTGAATGAATTCTGCTACAGCAGGTCCAGATTCCAGCCCTAGTTCGAATTCCAGTCTGCAGAATTAATCTCCTTAGTTGCTGCTGATTGCCAATTAGAGCTAGGTCAAATTCGCTCAAGAAGGGCAGAGATAAATTTCGCAGGTAGCTGATTTTGCAGAGCAGAGAACATATTATGTTTTTGATGATCTCTTGCTCTCAAAATCGATTCCTATATATATGAGAATATAATCAAAATAGTCATCCTCAAGGAGGGCCGACTTGTCCAAATAATGGACCCTTTTTAATTATAAATCACAATATATATTAAATACTTTTTATTTTATAACAATACTATTATCATTATAAAATCAGCAGTTTAGGGTGTTAATTAATAATAAATAATTATTAATTCTGCAGTCCAAGTTTGATCTAAGCCGACAGGCTCTAAATATTAACACTCCCCCTTAGACTGGAGGGTAAGATCAAACCATAGATCCCATCTATTCCAGGACACACCCTTAACTATCACCCTTGATAGTGAGAACAAAAACATAATCATCTCAAATACCCTATCTAGAGATATCATAGATTCCAAGTCTATGAAGGTAGATCCTATCTACCATAAGTCCAAGTCTATATAAAAATTTGGCTCAAATCGTTATCCTCCGAATGAGTGGATTGATTAGATCCACAGGAAAATCAAGTCCATGATATTCATGATAACATTGAATTACCATATTCTCCAATATATAGAGACATCAAGTCCATGATGTTAAGAGCATCGAATATCAAATCCATGATATTCACCAAGTGCTCGGAGCAATGGTCTTTTGACATCAAATCCATGATGTCTCACCAATTGCTTGGAGTAATGGTCTTTTGACATCAAATCCATGATGTCTCACCCATTACTTAGCAATGGATCCTTGATCCATGCGAATGTGGATCCTTGATCCACAAGATATCAAATCCATGATATCCTCGAGCATTGGTCTAACGAATATCAAATCCATGATATTCACCAAGTGCTCAGAGCAATGGTCTTTTGACATCAAATCCATGATGTCTCACCAATTGCTCGGAGTAATGGTCTTTTGACATCAAATCCATGATGTCTCACCCATTACTAGGTGTAATGGTCTTTTGACATCAAATCCATGATGTCTCACCCATTACTCCGCAATGGATCCCTGATCCATGCGGATGTGGATCCCTGATCCACAAGAAATCAAATCAATGATATTTAACAAAAATATAAATGTGAACTGCCACAATTCACATGCAAGCATAAATAGCTTTACCACAAATGAAATGTTAGTACAACAAACTCATATTTTCACCAAGCCAAGTTTATTCCTAAAATGTTCAAGTTTGCCTCTTGCTAAAGGTTTGGCGAGAATGTTTGCAGTTTGTTCATCAGTACATACATATTCTAATTTAATGGCCTTTCTTTCCACCATGTCCCTGACATAGTGATAAGGAATCTCAATATGTTTGGACCTATTATGAAACACAGGGTTGATGGCAAGTTTAATGCAACTTTGATTATCACAAAAGATAATAGTAGGTTCCATAGGTTGTCCAAATAATCCCACTATGAGTTTCCTTAACCAAACTGCTTCTCTAGCTCCGAGAGAAGCTGCAATATACTTTGCTTCTGTTGAACTCTGAGCAACGGAGTTTTGTTTCTTGGTAAACCAAGAAATCATAGCTGATCCCAAGCTAAAATAACATCCAGATGTATTTTCCGATCTGTAATGCATCCTGCCCAATCTAAATCTGTAAAGCCATGAAGATCCAGTTTTACATTTTTGTGTAATAGACCATACTCAATGGTCCCACGAAGATATCTCAAAATATGCTCAGCTGCACTCATATGCAATTGTTTAGGTTCTACCATAAACTGACTTAGAGCATTTACAGCATAACAGATATCAGGTCTAGTGTTAACTAGATACAAAAGAGATCCAATAATCTGACAGTACAAACTAGAATCTGCTGCCTCAGAACTAGCCGAGGCTTCTCTTAACTTAAGGAGGTTGATTTCCATAGGTATGGACATTGGTTTACAATCCATCATACCAAATCTCTTTAAAATATCAACCGTATATTTTTCTTGATTTACAATAATTCCAGAGGATTGTTGTCACACTTCTAAACCAAGAAAATAGTGAAGAAGGCCAAGATCCTTCATTTCAAATTCCTTTGCAAGGTCTTGTTTGCAATTTGCTATTAGGTATTCTTCTCCTGTGATTGGAAGATCATCTACGTATAGTACTAAGATCAACATGTCTCCATTTGATATCTTGAAGTAGATATTAGGATCTGCATCGTTCTTTGAAAATCCCAGATTTTGAAGATAGCGATCAATCCTTTCATACCATGCTCGAGGAGCTTGTTTGAGCCCATATAAAGCTTTCTTAAGCTTGCATACATAAGATTGTTGATCTTTTGTAACAAATCCCTCAGGTTGCTCTATATACACTTCCTCTTCAATTTCTCCATTAAGAAATGCAGTTTTAACATCCATTTGATGGATCTTCCAACCTTTGGAAGTTGCAATTGCAATTATTGCCCTAACTGAGGAATATCGAGCAATGGGAGCAAATGTCTCATCATAATCTATTCCTTCCTTTTGGGTAAATCCTTTGGCTACAAATCTGGCTTTATGTTTCTCAATACTACCATCCGCAACATGTTTAATCTTGAATATCCATTTTGATGATACCACGGATTTGTTCTTGGGTCTAGGAACAATATCCCATACATCGTTCTTCATTATGGATCCATATTCTTCTGACATTGCATCTTTCCAGGCTTGGATTTTAAGTGCTTCACAAACAGAAGAGGGTTCAAAATCTATAATTTCACTCATAAGTGCAACATAGTTAGAGTATTTCTTAGGTCTTTTACTTTCCCTGAAAGTTCCTTCTGGAGCTGCAAAGTTGTTTGCATCTTCCAACATTTTGGTGGCCCACAACGGTCTGTTCTTGATGATGGAAGTGCTAGGTTCATTTACTTGATCATGTTTAACAATATCATGATACTCCCCCTGATTCTCAGGAGGGTTGGAATGAGTTAATTCATCATATGCCGAATCTTTAGAGATAGAGAAAACAAGATCTTCAAATATAACATCTCTACTTAATTCAATATGTCTTTGTCCTGGAACATATATCCTGTATGCCTTGGTAGATTCACTATATCCCACAAATATTCCTTTCTTTCCTGAAGGTTCTAATTTTGTCCTCTTTTCTTTTGGAACATGAAAATACAAAGGACAACCAAATATTCGAAGATGACTCACATCAAGTTTGTAACCACTAAATGCCTCTTCAGGAATTTTATTGTGCAGAGCTGAATGAGGACATCTATTTTGAATGGAAACCGCAGTGTTGGATGCCTCAGCCCATAGTGAAGTATGCAGATTTTGATCATGTAACACGGCCTTAGTTGCTTCAACTATGGTTCTATTCTTCCTTTCAGCTATTCCATTTTGCTGAGGTTTGTAAGGAACAATGAACTCCCTCTTAATCCCTAATTCTATACAAAAGGAGCTAAAGATTTCAGAAATGTATTCTCCGCCATTATCCGTTCTAAGAATTTTTATCTTTTTGTTTGTAAGATTCTCTATTAAAGCTTTGAACTCTTTGAATTTGTTGAGAACATCAATAGATTCCTTGTTCTTAAGAAAATATATCCAAGTTTTTCGTGAAAAGTCATCTACAAAGATGATGTAATAGAGATATCCTCCAATAGACGGTACGGACATGGGTCCACAAAGATCCGAATGAATTATTTCCAAAATTTCTTTAGTCTTGCTTTCGCTACTAGGAAAGGAGGATTTGATATTTTTCCCTAATGCACATCCTTTGCAAATTCCTTCATGCCTAGGAGATAAATGAGGGAAGCCTACTACAATTTTATCCATAGAAGATAATGATTGAAAGTTTAGATTTCCTAGCCTCTTGTGCCAAAGATCACTCGAGTTGATTGATTCAACCATTAGGGCTTGAGATGAAACAATATCAAGTCTATAAAGACATTCATGTCTAAGTCCTATGGTGTAAGCTTGTTTTAAGGTAGAATTTTTGGTCCAAGCTAAGACTTTCCCATCCATAAAGGCAATTTTATACCCCTAATCCTCAAGTGCTGATATTGAAATTAGGTTTCTCTTTATGCCCGGAACATATAAGGCATGATATAGTTGCAAGGATATGCCGGACTTTAATTGAATGTTACAATTCCCAAAGCCCATAATTGGATATGAGGTGTCATCTCCTATGGTGATATTTTCCTTAATGTTTTCTGAAAAATTATCAAAGTTTTCCCGGAACCCAGAGATGTGCCTTGACGCTCCACTATCAATAACCCAAGAGAGTTTGTTTGAGGTTTGGGCAGACAAGGCTGAATATAGGGCTGAACATTCCATGTTTCAAATCACAGGGTTTAAGACTAATTTTCCTAAAAATCTGAATATGATCTTTTAGTCTAACTTGGCTCTGATACCATGTTGAGATATTCAGATTAATCAAAGGAAATTAACAATCTAGAGATGACCTAAATTGAAACAATATATCATAGAGCAAGCTGGAAAGAAGGTACCCGATTTGTCCTTTAGCTTGATCAAATTTGATGTAGATTCGCCTTGAATGAATTCTGCTACAGCAGGTCCAGATTCCAGCCCTAGTTCGAATTCCAGTCTGCAGAATTAATCTCCTTAGTTGCTGCTGATTGCCAATTAGAGCTAGGTCAAATTCGCTCAAGAAGGGCAGAGATAAATTTCGCAGGTAGCTGATTTTGCAGAGCAGAGAACATATTATGTTTTTGATGATCTCTTGCTCTCAAAATCGATTCCTATATATATGAGAATATAATCAAAATAGTCATCCTCAAGGAGGGCCGACTTGTCCAAATAATGGACCCTTTTTAATTATAAATCACAATATATATTAAATACTTTTTATTTTATAACAATACTATTATCATTATAAAATCGGCAGTTTAGGGTGTTAATTAATAATAAATAATTATTAATTCTGCAGTCAAAGTTTGATCTAAGCAGACAGGCTATAAATATTAACAATAGTGACTCTAGCAAGATCTTCAATGGTTGCATCCTAGTTAGTACACTCACGGGCTACATCCCAAAGCTTCGTTGGCCGATCCTTGTATTGGGGTTCCTTACATGATAGAAGACACAAAATGGAATGAACATAGACCAAGTTTTCTGCTCTTTTTGCAGCCAACTAATTACTCCAATTCCGTTCAGCAAAAGAAGAACTTGCAACTGGAGAAAAAACCATCAAAATTTAAAAATAAAAAATGCAAAACAAATTAAAGAATGTTGAGTACTGAATCTACAATACAAATGGTAAAACAAAAAAAACAAAAAAAAATTGTGATAGAATCTTGATTGCAAGAGGTTGGAGGAACATAAAATCTTGACCATGGAGGTACCACTATGTAGTAGCATCCATTATGGACTGGTCATTAACAATACAAGGAGTATTACTTCTTGAGATAAACAAGCCAAATTCTTTCCTAACATTTTTCTCCACTTTTGGATCAAAGAAGAGTCTAGCAAATGCTTGCTTTTACCCAGCTGCAACTTTAGATTCTCTAGGTTAAAGTTTTAGGATCATTGCAAATGTAATGGCACTATCTCATTGTATGTGTTTTCCAAATGCAACAATCTCTTGCATTTATATTGAGAATGAACCAAGAAGAGACATGTCCCTTCATGAGACATGTCTATTCATTAACATGTAATTAATATAATGACAATTATGATTACACACACACACACACACACACACACATATAATCTCTTGAGTATTATATTAATTTCTCTAATATTTACATAATAATATATATATATATATATATTTAAGTATATATATACATCTCATATATACTAAATATATATATACATATCTTCACTAGTATTGACTCATAGTGTTTATTCGACCGAAGCTACAAAACATCAACACTCCCTCTTAGCTAGGGAGGATAAATCAATCCAATGTCAACACTTAAGACACTTGACAACATCAATCATATGATGTAAGCAATAAAGGCATCATCCTCAATATGTAGTCAACAGAAACATAGTCTCAAGATGTGGATTGCCTCCATCGATGATTCTATCCACAAGCTCTCATTTGGATTGCCTCCATCGGTGATTCTATCCACAAGCTCTCATGTGGATTGCCTTCATCGGTGATTCTATCCACAAACTCACGAGCTTTAGTGTGGATTGCCTCTATCGGCGATTCTATCTACAAGTTCCCGGGTGGATTGCCTCAATCGGCGATTCTATCCACAAGCTCTCGTGTGGATTGCTTCCATCGGCGATTCTATCCACAAACTCACGAGCTTCAGTGTGGATTGCCTCTATCGGCAATTCTATCCACAAGTTCCCGAGTGGATTGCCTCAATCGACGATTCTATCCACAAGCTCTCGTGTGGATTGCCTCCATCGGCGATTCTATCCACATACTCACGAGCTTTAGTGTGGATTGCCTCTACCGGCGATTCTATCCACAAGTTCCTGGGTGGATTGCCTCAATCAGCGATTCTATCCACAAGCTCTTGTGTGGATTGCCTCCATCGGCGATTCTATCCACAAACTCACGAGCTTTAGTGTGGATTGCCTCAATCGGCGATTTTATCCACAAGTTCTATCTATTATGATCGGTTTTAGCCATTACAAGATGTCTATCATAATAGGTGGTCAAGTTATTGTAAGATCGTCACCTTACAATAACTTTTACAAATACAAGTGATAATCATTTGGAAGTCGTCACTTCCTCATGATTTACATAGGGGACAGGCCCATTAAAAACATTCATGATTCATTAGTATAATAATCAATTATATCAAGTTTACCTCATAATTCAATAGTGAACTCCCTCTCAATCAATATGATCAAGATTGTCACAAGTTGACTAAACCATCTACTCCCTCTGAAGCTCAAGTTTATCAACTTATTGACCTCTTTTGAAATATTAGACTCCCTTTGCATCTAGTCTCAATCATCAATTTGTTTTCAAGCATCAAGTTCTTTCTCCCTTGAATGCAATTATCTTGTGCTTCTGTCCTGAATGTATGTTAGAGAGAGATTACAAATAGCTCACTAAACTATCTAGACCGTAAATACCAATGATAGAAGCATACAATATTTTACTAACCAATAGTATAGCATGAATTACAAACTCAAAAAATTATGTGCATTAATAAAACATGAAATACTTATCTTTTATAAATTTCAAGTATTTCATTCTGTAAGGTGAGCCCATATAGAAAATATCATGCAAATTCACAGAATGATGTCGTCATTCTTGAACATTACTATAATTATTCACATGACTTGTCTTGAAAATTCAAAGGTTCTATACACTTTGAAAACCTTCAATTTGATCGGATCTCCCTTCAAGTGGTTAGGCTTTTAAAGGAGGAATCTCACTCTTTTACGGTTTTTTTTGTTTTGCATAAACCCGTACACAGTCGGTCATAACTTTTGAATCTGACATTTTCTCTCCAATCGCTCAGGTGAGACTCTTATAAATTTGTTTATCACCAACATATCCAAAATTCAGCAAAATCCAACGGTGCATTTGTGAGATATGGTCCTCGTACGGAGACTGTATTTTTTGTGACAGTCACACATTCACCATCAACAAACTACTCTCTTACATTTGCAACCTGGCTCTGATACCATGTTAAAGTTTTAGGATCATTGCAAATGTAATAGTACTATCTCATTGTATGTGTTTTCCAAATGCAACAATCTCTTGCATTTATATTGAGAATGAGCCAAGAAGAGACATGTCCCTTCACGAGACATGTCTATTCATTAATATGTAATTAATATAATGACAATTATGATTATATATATATATATTTAAGTATATATATACATCTCATATATACTAAATATATATATATACACATATCTTCACTAGTATTGACTCATAGTGTTTATTCGACCGAAGCTACAAAACATCAACACTCTATATGGTGGTAGTCTCCTTGGCAAAGAAAGTCCTTCGGAGCTATAGTACCCGGGACATAGTGCATATGCAAGGAGGTACAATGGCGTGGTCATCTTGTTCCAACGACGAAGAATGATTTGATTCCACCTTTTGAAAAAGGTTTCTTCCGGATGATTCTCTCTTTTTTCTATTATGACTGTTATTTTCTCTATCATTGTTTCCATGCCATCATAGACATCCTCCAAACATGGTACATTCGTATTTGTAAAATTGATAGGCTCGATGAAATTTAGTACATATTCCACACGAGCACACCAATCATCATCCAAGATCAATGACTTGACCTTTTGGGCCCTCTCTGAATTTGATTGCTTCCAAAGCACCTTGTTGGTTTGCTAATAACCATTGCACCCGATGCCTCTTGCACCTTCAAAAGTCATCTCATAAAAAATTGCATGAGATGCAAATTGGGTCTCAACAACTTAGGATCATGTTAATAATGCATTAAAAATGTGTAAATAACACATTAAAAATATGTAAAGCACACATTAAAAATATGATAAACTTATATCCATACATGGCATAAATAAAATTAAATAAATAAACTAAATTTATGTTTAACAATTCCAACCTTGAGAAAGTCCTGAAAATTGCTTGTGGCATTTGGTGGTTTGTCACAAACATCTAGATCTTCTCACCTTCTTGGCACATTTCTTTAACCCACTCTATTTGATTGCTAATTGCCTGCATCAACAAGTTAAGTGAGTGTACGGTGCATAGTGTCCAAAAAATGTGCTCATATCGTTGCTCAACCAAAGCACGTGCAACCTTACAATTTTTTGCATTGTCTGTAATGACTTGGAACACATTCTCATGACCCATCTCCCACCATCTCTATGGACTCAATGATGATTCTGGAAATGATATCTGCATCTTTGACTTGCCCCTCACAATCAACCACCCTAAAAAACATTGCTCCTTTGGGGGACACTGCAATAACATTTATTAATAGATAACTTTGCAATCTTTCCATCCATCGGAAGCTATAGAAACTCCTGATTCAACCCAAGAATCTCTTAATGGTTTTAGTGACATCTCTACAAAATTCTTCTCTCTTCCCAATAAGATGGTGCACACCTTTTCATAACCAAGATTTGTGAAACCAAGATGTGCACTATTGATTGCCGACACCATTTCTTGCCAATATGGTGATCTCACCAAGTTGAAAGGAAGACCATTGGCATAGATGCAACGTGCAATTTTTGATTTTGGAATATCTCTCGCTTCCATTTTAAATGCCTTGTCCAATGGACCTCTTTTGCGGGTGTGAATTTCTACTTCATCTTTTGTAGAGGGTATTTGCAAGAAGGGATGTTGGGAGGCCATTACTAAATAAATGGGTAAAATTCATTATTTTTTTCTTTGTGGAAGGATGAGCTCTTAGTTTTTCTCTTGCAACCATTTTATCAACTTCTTGTTCTCTTATGTATCTCGCTATTTGTTCAATAGGCAACCCCTTCCATTTTGGCTTTGGGCCTTCACACATTTTGATCCTTGTCCCAGAAGGGCCCATAAAGGGGAAGTTTCACTCGATAATATGAGCTTTTAAAATTGGTTTTACACTCATTATGATTCCAAAAATATCTCCCATCCCTTGGAAGTTTTTCATTCATTTTGGTATGTCTCCATAAAGGAGACACTTTATCAATTTTGAGTCTTTGGTTTCCTTCCACACCCATTGAACTTGAACTAGTGGTCATTCCTGCAATCTGATTTTTTGTATTATAAGAAATTACACAATTCTAAATTAGAAATAAATAAATAAACGTCAGCATACAAGCACAAAACAAAGATGAAACAATATTATAACAAAGAGTTAAACTTGTTTATTATTTTTTGAAAAAAATTGAAAAAAGCTTGAAAAAAGTTCATCACGAACTTGAAAAATTTGTTAAAAGACTAAAGAATAGGGTTAAATGCTTACCTTCAACGTTTAAATCTCCTTTGTGCAAGCTATTGGCACTCCACGTTCAATCCCCTTTGAAAAAAACCAGTTGACCTTCAAAATGCCAAAATGGAGGCAGAGAGTTTGAGAGCTAAGAGAAAACAAAATGAATTTGTTTTTAGGTTGAAATGGCCTCATATAGGCCATTTTAGGGTTTCCATAAAAAAATTAAAAAAAATGTATTTTATAATGTTTTTTTTTTTCACTTTATTGGGCCCCCATGCCAGTACGCCTAGGTATTCATCCCTAGCGCTCCGGGTGTGCTCTAGGTATGTGGGTGCATACCCGCAGTGCACCTAGGATGCACCCTATGTGTACCCACAATGTATCAGGCATGCAAACCTGCACTATGCGGGTCCTATGCGTGTACCCTATATCTTAGTCTTTTGGTCATGGGGGCAATTTTAGCATTATCAAGGACATGGAGGATGGATTTGGAGGGTGTCAATTTGAGTTGAAGGGTGATGAATAATTTTTCTGTTCAAATTGGAGGAGGTTTTGGGTATGACTAATTCCATTTGGAGGAGAAAAAGGACAGCACAATTTTTTTTTTCTTCTAAATAAGGTTTTTATTTAATCACAAAATATATTACATGCTGATATAGAGTTCAAGAGACAGAAACAGATAAAGATGTTAGGCCATGATGGGCCTGCAACAATAAAGATGGTCAACAAGACCGACTGAAAGTGGAGGCCTCAGATACAAAGGTTTTTGATGTGGGCTGAATGAGGATGAAGTATGCCTTTGTTGGACATTTTATAAGCAAACGTGTTAAATCTAGTAAGAACATGTTGCCAGCTAATCTGGTCAAAATCATGGAGAATCCTAGAGACTTTTTTTTGCAGAAGCTGTAATTGGGCTGATTTAAACTCACTTAGTAGAGAGGCATTGAACTATCAACTTGGAATCTCCATATATGGTAAGGCTTGTAATATTTTCCTTGATTGCAAGAATAAGATCAAACTTGCAGCCTATAAGTTCAGCAACATTGTTGGAGGCCTGTCCAAGATTTATGTACAAGTCTAAAATTTTTCCTAAGGGTTTAGCCACAACAGTCCAACAGCCAACAATGCTAGGATTGGCTTTAGAGGAACATTGAAACAGAGAGTAGGATAGTTGAAGTGGGGCAGATGATTGGAGCTTTGCTAATGAAGTCCAAAAGATTCCATTTTTGATAAAGTGAATCTTAGCACTGGTTAGAAGAAGAATTTGTTTCACTTTGAAAAAAGTGTCAGCAATTTCCACCACGACCAGCTGAATTTTGTGGATCAAGATGTGCTTTGGCATAGTATCTTCAAAAATTCTTTTATTGCTATCAAGCTAAACAAATGACATGGAAAAGAAAGGAAGAGAAGAGCATAAAGTTTTTATAAGTAGGTTGCTTGAGAGTGAGCTAGAGTAGCAAGAGTTATACTGTTGGCGGGGTACCCCAGAACAGAGGGAAGGGGAGATTCAAATAGAAGCAGCTTTTTAATAGTTGAAGACCACACATGATTGAGTTTCACAAGTCTTGAAGCATTTGTTGCAAATATGGGTTCCTATGATATTCCTTTTGATGAGATTTTCACTAGAGAGAATGCTTGGGAGTAATGTTGTAATGCTAGATGTTACAGAGTTATTGATCGGGAGGTTCATCTTCAAGAAGAAAGAGAGCACCTTCCTGTCCAAATAATGGCTTGAGGAACATATATTGCTCCAAATGAGAAAATCAGCAGTAAGTAGATTAGTTGGAAGAAGACCCAAATTTTTTTCGCTGATCGGGTCCACTCATTTTGATAGTTTTTAGTAAGGCCAAAGTGGTGAGTCCACTCATTTCTACCCTGCTCAATGAGTTGATATCTTATTTGAGTCTCTAATTGCTTCATGGTGAAAGAAGATCTCTTGGCATAAGAAAACATGAAGGCTTGCGGCCCAGAATGAGATCCTTCCCACAATTAATGCTAAGACCATAGTTCAAATTATCGCAGATATATCTGCGATAGATGAACTTATCGCGATAAGTTCTGCTTGGCGATAAAATACGTCAACTTATCGCAGATACTTATTGCAGAGAAGTTGCCAACATATCACAGAGAAATGTGTAATTTATCGGCAATAAATTATGAATTTATCACGATAAATAAAAAATTTATCGCTCACTCCCAGCTATTTGACTATGATAGCCCAGCAAAAGGGCAAAAGTCATTTTTTTGTTTGGAAGAGCAGATTTGGAGAGAAGAGAAAGGGTTTGGAGGAGAAAGAAGGTCATTTGCAGCCTTCTAGAGTGATGATATATTCGCGATCCTGAACGGGTCAAATCTATTCAAAGTTTGTCACTACCTACTAGAAAAATTGTCCTTAATTCTTTCTTCGGAAAGGTAAATTTTCTACGAAGGTTCGTTCCAGACTTCGTGAATAAGACTTGTCATATTTCAAATATGATGAAAGGAGCATCAATTTTTCGTTGGAGTGTCGAGGGGAAGGCTTCTTTCAAAGAAATTAAAGAAGCGATAGCTCAAGCACTTGTGTTAGTTTTTCCAGACCATAAATGAACTTATCACGATAAGTTCTGCTTGGCAATAAAATACGTCAACTTATTGCAAAGAAGTTGCCAACATATCACAGAGAAATGTGTAATTTATCGGCGATAAATTATGAATTTATCGTGATTAATAAAAAACTTATCACTCGCTCCCAGCTATTTGACTATGACAGCCCAGCAAAAGGGCAAAAGTCATTTTTTTGTTTGGAAGAGCAGATTTGGAGAGGAGAGAAAGGGTTTGGAGGAGAAAGGTCATTTGCAGCCTTCTAGAGTGATGATATATCTGCGATAATTTGAACTATTTTGATATTGTAGACTATTATATAATATATTAGAAAAGATGGTGTCATTCGTCCAGCTCACTCAGAAGGGGAAGAGGAAGATGTAGACTATTTTGATATTGTACTTGACACTTGTATTTGCTTATAGTTTTACAAAGACAATTTGCTATTTTTAGTTTGCTTCAAAGTTCAGACTATTAGACTATTGCTACGAGCCATCAACATTCCATATGAGGATGCGATTTTGTATCCTATTTGCATTTATATATATCTAGATCAGCTTGTTTGGTTTGTTTACTTATTTATTGACTCATTAGATGCATCACCTTATTGAATTTTGTTAAAAAAAATACATTTCTAATTAAATTTAAGCAATTTTCTAAGTTCCCGATAATTTTCCGAGAAGTTTCCAACTTATCTTCGATATTTTCTGATATCTTTATTTTGCCCTCGGCGATAAGTTGCCGATAACGATATTTTGAATAACGATATTTTGAACTATGGCTAAGACCATTACAAGGATATTGAGAGATGTTCTTCTCAATCAAATCAACAACTCTTAACAATTAAAGACCAAATTTCGGAGGCATCAGATTTTTGCTGAATAGAGTTGAGCAAGTGCGCACCTTCATTGTCACCTTCATATTTATGAACCAAGATTTTCTTCCAAAAGGTCGAAGGAGGGCTCAGGAGAATGGAGACAAGCTTAGCACCCAAAGTGCACTCATTATCATGGCAAATTTGATTCCCAGGCTGTCACTTTGCTTACTTTGGTGATTTTATTAACAATCAACAAAGTGGGTTTTTTTCTTGTGCTCCCTTGCCAAAAATTGATGCAAGAGCATCTGGGTACACGAGCAATCCTACATCAACCAAAAACTTTTCTTTGCTTTTTGCTTGTTTGTTTTTTCATTGTTTTTGCTTGTAGAAGTTGGTGATCAATTTTTGGAGTATTCTATGAAGTTCATGGGCAAGTGATGACTTCATCTTGAAGGAACAAATAGGTGTCTACATTTCAAATTTAGTGAAGATCCAAATAAAATTGAGCAAGTTATTTAATCATAAAACTTTTGCCTACTACAAGATGTTGTGGAACTTTTGCTTGCTACAGGATGCTGCAGAACTTTGCTTGCTACAAGATGTTGTGGAGCTTTTGTGTGCTATAGGATGTAGCTGAATTTTTGTCTGCTACTGGATATATCTTGTTTACCCTGGAATTTCTGCAATTGTCCTTGACTCCTTGATTTTTCTGTTAGAATGTCTGGAGGCACCAAAAAACTGAGAAAAAACAGTTATAACGTGTAATAACCACCCTAGATTTTTTTTTAAATATTGCAGCTTCAAATGAAATACAAGCAAATTCTTTTCCAGTTTCTGATCACCCAGATCATAATGGGCAAGGTGAGAGCATACAGTGTTTAGAATTACAATTAACTGAAATGCAACAACTGAACTGAATGAAAAGCATTAGGTGATAAGCCAGCCAATACCACTTATTCAGTGGAGTGCACACAGTTTTTAGGAAATGAAAATAAAGCATATTCCACTTAATTCAGTGGTGAGTGAAATTAGCATGCCCACTTATTAAGTGGGAATGCTTGATGTGCACTTCCACTTATCAGCAGGAAAGCTTATTACAAATTAACAACTTTTTTAGTGGGGTAAGTACATCAGCAAATAACAAGAGCAACTCATTGGTGGTATTGCCATCCAGTGTTATAAATATGAATGCATAAAGGAGGTAAATCTTTGGCAATTTAAACTTCCAAAGGAATTACTTCAAATAAATAAGAAGCAATATTATTATAACAAACCCTTATACATGTAATGGATTTGTATGACTAGGTTTGAAGGGTACGACTAGCCAAAACTCCTCTTCAAGTTGCTTCAATCACACATAAATGAAACTCCGAAACTAAAAGCACTGCACCATAAATCCGCAGTTCAAACTTCAAAACACTGCAAACATCTTCATCTTGGCAACACATAATCTGAAACTTCGATATGAAACACAATGGTATGAAATCATTTAGTTAGCTAGAGGGTTTCTGTCTTTGAAACCAGCAACTCCAAGAGGATTTTCGTCTTCAAAATGCTTTGGAAGTACTCAGGTTCATTCTAGCAGCAGAACAATATCATCTACAAGTCTAATTTTTCAAATGAGCCCACATCCTCCTCATATATATTTTTTTGGAGAGTAATACTTAATATAAAAATAAAATATTTTTTTCCTTCTGATGGACCTTGTAGGAGAAATAATATTATTTTTCACAAAGTCCCCCAAATCTAGGCATCTATAGTAAAACATATTTTGATACTTCGCCAATGAGTTATTACTCTAAGTTGTCCTTTTAATATTTCCAACATTAGACAATTTAGGTGGATTAATTAAATAATAAATCAGTGACTTACTGAAGTTGTGAAAAGTATTCAAATAACATAATTATGTAATTTTTTATCTTACCAAAGTAATATTGGAGCCTTAGGATGATGAATTGAAGCAACTATGCGACTTACTAAAAATAGCCCGTGCCTCTCCAAGAAGTTTGGAGAGCTCTTGAAAGGTTGGAAATTGATTTGGAAAGCATCACTAGTACTGTTTGAGCTCACTGCCAACAACAATTTTGCAAGACCGATCATGAGCACTCCAAGAACTTTGGAATTCTCCCCAACTCATCGAGCAGCTTGTGAGAAAACTTGGAACCTGGGCTAAATGCTCATAAAACTGTTTTTTTTAAATGGGTACATTGCATAACATCTTGGGAAGTGAATCAAAGGTGCCAATAAGTGCTTGACATATGTCCCAACATGCCAAATTGTGGGGTGGTCGTGCCAAATCCTTCATGTTTGCTATTTTAGTGGGTATTTGATATTTCTATTGATTTTTGAAGGAGTTTTTCGAGAGTTGAACTAGAGAAAATTATTGAAAGGCTGAGAAAGCTATTTGGTTTGAATGTTTGAATGTTGTAAGGATTGAGAGCCAAGGCATGGTAGAATATTGAGCTATGATTTCATTCTGTCATCAATTCACTCCTACTGTAACAAGTTTATTGCAAATTAACTGGAGCATCCTTCAGCTTTGTGTTTTTAAGTTCTATTTTGCTGCATGGCTCAGTAGTTTGTCAAAACCTCTAGAGCTTGACCTATATTAAGTGGTATCAGAGCTGGTTGAATGTTGAAGACTGTAGAAGGTTGAGCACAGAGTCCTAAAGAGATTGTTGTAGGAAGAGTGAAGAGTGAAGAAATTGCAATGGCAGAAGATCTAAGGAAACATGTCACAAAGAGGAAGGGGTAGAAGAGCAGTCCGACGAGCTGGAGACATGGCTATTGCAGAGATGGTAAGAGCAATCACAGCTAGGCTAAATGCATTGGAAAGAGCACAATGTAGAGGAGTATTTGTAGAGAATGTGGGTGATAATGAGGAAGAAATAAATGAAGAAGTAAAAGAAGGGGGAGAAAATGATGTTTTTGAGTGCAATGACTAGAATTTCCAGCAAACCTCATGTAGACACACCACTGTGGTAACCTAAATCTGGAGGAGTTGATAGACTAGATTTCAAGAGGGACAAGTAGTTTAAATTGTAATCCTTTGAGGACCCTAAGAGGGTAACACTTGCAACTACAAGACTGAAGGGACATGCATCTCTATGGTGGGATCATGTGCAAGTCGAAAGATAGAGGAAAAGAAAGGAAGAAATTAAAACTCAAGGGAGAATGGTCACAAAAGTGAAAGCAAAGTTCTTACTAGTAGACCACCAAATCACCATGCCCAAAAATTTGCAAAACTCAAGGAAAAGAGAGTGCAAAAATATACAGAATTTTACAAGAACACATTGAAGATGATGTTGAGGTCTCTAGGTATGTTATATTCAAGATCAGATTAGCATGGTAAGAATTGCCAGTGTAGAAGAAGCATATTAAATTGCATTGAAGGCAAAAGAAAAGATCTCTAGAAGAAAAAATAGTTATAAAGGAAGAGGCAAATCCATAAGAGGTAGAGGACAAACTAATATTGGATGTGTTATCATGATAAGCAAGTACTTATGAAACCAATACCCAAGGATGTAGAGGAAGGGTTGATTACCCTAGAGGTAGAGGAAGAAGATTGAGTTGAACATGTTTCTAGTGTGGACAGATTAGACATATGGTGTTTGAATGCCCTCAAGTACAACATAGCAATGGGAAAGGAAATGAAACAAGGGTTCACATCATACAAGTCAAGGAAGAGAGTGTATCTTCAGTAGGACGTTTAGCAAAACCCAAAGATGGAAAATCCATGACCTTGAGAAGAGTTCTAAAACTAGAGAAGGTGCAAGGAGACTTTGAAGAGAGAAGAAATCTGTTTAGAACTAGATGTAAGTCTAGAGGGAAATGTTGCAAAGTCATTGTGGCTAGCGCTACCATTGATAATTTAGTGCCAAAAGAGATGGTGGACAAATTAAAGCTGTAGAGGCAGAAACATCCAACTCCATACAAGGTTTCCTAGCTGCAAAAGGGACACCAATTGTTGGTGAGTGAACAATGCCTAGTCAATTTTCATATTGGGGCTTATAGAGCTGAGATAATGCATGATATAATGCTAATGGATGTATGCCATATTCTATTAGGAAAACCTTAGTAGTATGATAGGCAAGCCATTCATGATGGCAATAATAACAATTATAAATTCAAGAAAGATGTGAAGGAATATATCTTGAATCCTTGAAGGCTAAGGATGAGGTGGTTGAGAAAACTAATATAGTTTGTTTAGTGATTGGAAAACAATTGTAAGGAGAAGATATGATTTCCCTGTCCTAAGCATGCAAAGGCTAGGATAGGAATGGAAAGGGAAAAAGTTTCCATGGAATTCCAAGAAATTTTGGATAAATTCATAGACATTCTCATGAAGGTCAGACTTGATGGATTACCATCCATGTGGAGCATAAGTCACTGCATGGACTTAATATTGGGTGCAAGCCTACCAAATAAGGCACGATACAAAATTGACACTTATGGGGAATGGAGAGCAGTTATTAGACAAGGGGCTGATTAGGGAGGGTCTCAGTCCATGTGTTGTACCATTTGTATTGGCTCCAAAGAAGAGTGAAGAATGGAGAATGTGCACTAATTCAAGTGCTGTAAATAAGATCACCATTAAGTATAGATTGCCATTACCGCGAATGGATGACTTGATTGATTGTTTGAGTGGAGCAAAGTACTTCACAATGCAACAACCATCCATTCCTCCCGTACGGCTATGTAGTGTCATACAACACTTTTGTGTTCATCTTGTATGATTTGAATATCATCATTACATTGTACGACAACATTACACGCTACTGTTTGACAAGGAAATTATTATCGTACGACAAAAACTACACCCTGTATGGCAACATTCAATTTTTTGGGCCATACAAAAAAAAATGAAAGGTCACTTCAATCCGTATGTGTACTGCCCACAACAATACTCCATACCATACGGGTACCTAGTTCATGGCATATCATACATCGTACAGTACATGTTTCTTGCTCATTGTTCAGTAGGGTATGGATATGTTCATGGTAGACTGTACGATGTACATCACATGTTTCTTGCTCATTGTTTGGCAGTGTATGGGTATGTTCATGGCAGACCTACGACGTACGAGACATGTTTTTGGCCTGTCGTTTTGCAATGTATGGGTGTGTAGTTCATGGCATTCTGAACATCTTCAAGGACAGTTTGTACTTTGTCTCAGTTGCATCACATGACTTCTCAATTCTTTAGTATGACAATAGCAGATGCTACCACATGCAAGTTCCTGATGGCAAGTAGTGCGATGATCAATTATGAAGTGGAGAGTACAATTGGATCAAAATTTTGACATTATATGATGGTTTAACAATGCAAAATCTTTATTTTTGGGCCTTATCAATATTGTTTTTGGCATCATAAAGAATCAAGAAAATGATGTGCGCCATGGAGTTTTATGCAGTTTTGAAGGTGTCAATTTGGTCTTGGTGCCTCGGGTGCTGCCCCCAGACCCCTATTTTATTTTTGAAGTACACTACAGCTTTGAGTTTGCACAGTACAAGTCATTATCTACACTCTTGTCATTAGTCTTCCTGGATATTACTTGATGTATACTTGTCATCTTGAAGACGATTTTTTCTTTTAGGGGGGATGCTAATTTTGGTTATCAGTCAATGTATTAATTATTTGTATTAAGTTTGTTATCACTATTAGGTAGTTGTTGTGTTGGTTGGTTGATGGTTGTGTTTCTCTTGGCAATCGTCATGTCCTTTAATTATGTTGTGTACCGCCAAGGGGGATGGTATTGTCCGATGAATTGTAATCCTTGGTTGATCATCTTTGGTCTTCTTTTCTGTGAAGAATTCATTAGCTAATAAAGATATGTTTTACTCCTATATCTGGTAAGCACTACCATTTGTATTATTATTTCATGTATGTAAATTATCAGGTATAGCAGTAAACAATGGACTTAGAGAAGGTCAGGGCAACTATAGATTGGCCTTCACCTAAGAGTATGTCTGAGGCTAGAAGTTTTCATGGTTTAGTGAGATTCTATAGGAAGCTCATAAGAAATTTCAGTGGGATAAGTGCACCTATTATGAAGACAATGGAAGGTCATAGGAGAGAATTTTAGTGGATAGCTTTAGTAGAAAAGAGCTTTTAGTTTTTGAAGAAGGTGACAAACAATCAGTGTTGGCATTGCTAGACTTTGGCAAAGTATTTCAGGTTGATTGTGCTGCTAGTTGGTGTGCAATAGGAGGGGTTTTAACTCAAGCAGGAAGATACATTTCTTACTTCAATGAGAAGTTAAATAAAGCAAGGAGAAAGTGCTCATTCTATGATCAAGAATTCCATGCTATAGTGCAAGCCTTGAAGGAGTGGAGACATTACTTGCTGCCTAAGGAATTTGTAGTGTACACAAACCACTATATCAACAATCAAGGTAAGTTGAACTAGAAACATATGAAGTGGGTGAAATTCTTAGAGAGTTATTCTTTTGTCTTGAAACATAGAAGTGGTAGATCAAACAAGGTAGCAAATGCACTTAGCAAGATATGGTTATTGTTGAATGAGTTAAAAGTCAATGTTGTTGGCTTTGATGCAATGGAGTTGTATCTAGATAATCTCGATTTTATGAAAGCATGGACAACTAGTAGAAGTCTAGTGAGAAAGGACAATACTCCATTGCTGGAGTATTTCGTTTCGGATGGCTTATTGTGCAAGGGAAAAAATTATGCATACTTGGGGTTCAATGAGAGAGAACCTAATTAGAGGAAAGCATAGTGGAACCTATAGTGGACATTTTGGAATGGATAAGATGTTGGCACAACCAAGTGAAGGGTATTTTTGGCTAAGAGGTTGGTTAATGGATGCAAAGTTTGCCAACAAGCAAAATGAATAAGACAAAATACAAGGTTGTATCAGCCTTTGCCTATAGCAGAGAGACATGGGAGCACATAAGAATGGATTTTGTTTTGGAATGATTTAATTTTTGTTGTAGCGCGATTGGTTTTCAAAGATGGTTCATCTCATACTATGCTGAAAGACTAGTGATGCATCCCACATAGCTACACACTTTTTCAAAGAGGTAGTTAGGTTTGCTTGATTACTCAAGTGTATTGTCATAGATAGGGACACTAAGTTTGTTGGTCATTTTTGGTGTACATTGTGGAAGAAGATGGGCATTGAGATAGGGTTCAGCTTAGTCCATCATCCCCAAATTGATGGGCAAATAGAAGTTTGGGAAATTTATTGAGATGTTTTGGGAGAGACAAACTGTATAAATGGGACCTGCTTGGCACAAGCAAAAACTGTTTACAAAAATACAATGAAAAAAAGTGTATAGCCCTATGGGTGTTGATGAGTTAAGGGGCAGTGCAGATTTGAACATGAGTAATGTTGTGGTAGAAGGTTTTGTTGAATACATTCATGTGTCATGCAAGGAGGTGAAGGAAAGTTGGAGAAAAGTGCTATAAATATATAAATACAAATATATACTAATTTAAATATATAAACATAAAATTATATATATAAATATGTAATATCCTGTCTATATATATAACACCCTAGCTCACAATTATAATAGTGTGCACAATTAAACATAAGTATAAAAATTTAAAATCCTTATTGATGGAATCGATCCAAAAACTATAATATAAGGTTTATTGGAATCGATCCAAAAACTACAATTTAAAGGTTTAACTTTATTCTCTAATCAGATATATATTCAGAATTTTGCTTGAGAAGACCAAATTAATCTTCTGCAGCAGCTACTAATATATTTCTAAATCTGCAGCAGTTTACTTTAATGAAATGCCTATGAAATTTTTAATGTGCGTGATATCCACCTTAGAATGTGATGACCTACTGCTAGTTGAAAGGATATTTTAATCAATCTGAAACTAATCAGATTTGCACTGTGGTGACTTCCATGTGAAATCACTCTAAAGAATTGTGGGTTTTCATCCTCCGATTCCAGACCTAGAGGGGTTTTGTCCTTAGGTTAATTGAATTATATTTCCATGCTCCACAAAGAGTAGAAATCAAATAATAAATTTTCTTTGCAATATGCTCCTTCTCCTTGGTCTCTTTTAAATACATTTTCCCTCTAATAGGCATCCGCATAACATTTCACATGACCCTTGATATAATTAAAATTAAACTTTAAGTATAATCTCATTTTATAATATTGCTTAATCTGTTTTGGAAGCTGTCAAATTACTACCCAAAAGGTGCTGCTGTCACTAAACAATAATAACTATTGAATTAAAACAGCGATCATGTTGAAATATGATTAAACAAACCAACCTAACCTGACCTGCTGTCAGAAATGGTCTCCTAAAGTGCTGTGGCTGTCTAAAGATGTCAAAGATTTTGCTTAAATTAACTAGAATAATCATTCTGCTGCAGTAACTTTTATCTATGCTCAGTTTCAAACATATATAAGTGGCCTCCTTGGTTAATCTTTTATTCTAAACCAACACCAAATAGCGAAAGGGAGTGGCAGATTTAATCTAATTCATATCTTTCAAAAGAGACATGGTTACTTGAAATATCCATGCAATTATATAGTTACCAACTTAAAATTAATCAGTCCACCTGTTTTGTCTTTGTTCTTTTCTATGATTTCTAATTGCCTATTTCAACTTGTATTTTGTCCTATAAATATTTAAATATGATTGAATATTTAATCTTCAAACTGAATTTGATGAATACGAATTGTAATGTTGGAATGTAATTGCTAAATTGATTTGGAGGGTTTAGTCTAGGCTTAATTTTCAAGAGGGGACATTACAATCCCCCCTCTCCAATTGAAGAATTTCCGCACCATCTCAAGCAGCATCCTGTTCAGGAAGATCTTTCCATCGTACTATATGTTCTGTCGTTGTATTGTTCCTTAGCTTTCTTTCTTAGAAATTTATATTTATAATAGCCTCAGGAATCAAAATTGGTTTTCCTTTATGTGCTTGTTCAATATTTAATATGTCAATAAATGTGGGAATCTTGAGTTGTATTGTCCACAGCCTAACACTTTCTAGATGATATCAAATACAGGGGAAGAGGTTTGGTAATCCCAATTTTAGATCTTCCATTTCCATGGTTGAATACTTATTTACTATTTACCATCTTCAAGGCAGGCATTTTATTTGTATGCAAATTATTCTAGTTGTACTGGGATCACCCTCTGAACCCTTACATAGGAAATAATCTAAAGTGGCATAAAAATCTTTCATTGCAGGAGCCTCTATAGTAACCCTTATTCTCTGGCAAGCCTGCCATAATTGTTCTTTTCCTTTTATCTGAGTAAGTGCACCTACCACTGTGTGAAAGCCCAAGACCCTTTTGTAAATGTATACACCATTTCATGCTTCAAAAACCTACCAACAACCAGTGTCTTATCCAATAATCCACCAGAAGAATGTGTAATATAGGCACGATGAAGATCATGTGTGCTGCATGATAGGCATGTAGCTTGGAACATCTAATTGTAGTGCCTCCTATCTTTTTATAATTGCTACATTCCCAGCCTTGACAAAGACCACTGACCAGATCATTCACTTTAAGTTCATCTCTATGGTTAGACCTTCAGAAGCTTTATTATTGATAGATTGCAACTGCATGCTTCCAAAGATGTACGGCTCTCTTAGCCTTGTGAATGAACTTTTCCCCAGATTTGTTCATGAACTGATTCCAAGTGTTATCCTTATCTATGTTTGAATACTTAAAATTAGTTTTTACAACTTGTAAAATTGGACAAAAAACAATTTTCTAAGGGACATACTAGAGTCTTCGTAGAAACATCAGCTGATGTGTTTTGAATTGTTTGCTAAGTGGCAAATTTGATTTTTGATATCTTATAGAATTATGAATATTAAGATATCAGCAGGGGATCCATTGATTAAACAGATAATTTTGAACTTCTGTAGCCCTCATTCATATAGGGTTTTTAGCCTTCTCCAAATTTAAATTTCTCTAACAACTTTTGTTTCACGAATTGCCAGTTTACTCTTTCATATGCTTTTATTAAGGTCCAGTTAACATAGAATTTTCTAGCAATAACTTTAATGTTGGGCAAAATCTAACCTATACATACTACATTCTTCATAAAAACATAGGGTAATGTGTTTTAGATCCTTTTTCTGATTGGCTAATCTAATTTTTAATATCCTTTTAAAAAATAATTAATCAAGGAAAACATAATCTATTAAAAGCTTGGCTGATGTGTTTTGGAACATTTGCTAATTTCTGAAAATTAGCTAATTTGCAATATAATATCGAATTTAAATTTCTTGTACATGAGTAAAAGGTCCATTATAGTCTTAATTAATTACAGAAATTTAGTTCATAATGAGTAACATTTTTCACAAATTATACTCATCTTGTATCGTCTTTCATAATTTTTTCTACACTAGTCCATTTACTTGTGCTGTGATTAGTTGACCTTTCTTCAGGCTCACGATACTAGAGGTATTGTAGAAAGGAAATAAGGGATCCATTTTTCTCGAGTTTAAAACCACAACACTATCTACAAGCATCCTCTATGCAAACCACCTTTATTTCAAATTTAATTTGCACCCTATTGATCATGTTAGATTTTTTCCACTGTTCTTAAGTTACTATTTTGCCATCCTCCTTGTTTATTTCTTCTGAATTATATTCTATATACGGCTTCAATGTTTCTAACTAATGCAGATAAATGTTCTAACGTTTAGGTGAGTTGTTGAAATGATAAATAATGCAGGAGCTATTGCTGCAACATTTGTGTGTCCACTGGATGTCATTAAGACAAGGCTGCAAGTCCATGGATTACCTAAGCAGAGTCAGGCTGGTATTAAAGGTATGATGGTTAATTATCTTCTCACAATCCATGTAAACTAGTTTTCATTCTGTCTGCAAAGAATGCCACTCTGTTTTAATGAATCTGCTACTCTGCTTGTTTGTCACTGCTGGTCCCTTCCCTGCAAGTGCAAATAAAGGTAAGCTACTCACATTTAAAACTTTTATCATAGAAGAAATTCTGACAATGTTTTGTTTGACTGTCCTTTGTTCTAACATGAGTCTCACCTTTCAGATAGGATTTGGAGTTGATTTTGAGAAGCATTGCAAAAGTTAGGGCATATAACCAAAAAAATGAAAACTTTTCTCACCACTGCATGAAAGCTTTAGTTAGCCAGATGAACAGAATGATCCTAAAGTTAGTGTAATATAAAATCGACATGTGGCTTGAACCAGATTACAATTTTATTCAAATGATCTATATGGCCTTCAAATATTACACATACTAAAAGAAAAACAGGCATGTAAGTACATTATCAATTTGTATGCTAGCCCATGCCTTCCTTGCCAAATATAAATTTTTTTGTGTGTGCGCGCGTCACTGGAAGAAATAAGTTGTTCCATAGTGCTGACTGACTGTTTTAAATGAAAATGGTGCATATCAAGATTTGATTTTAGTAGCCTACCAGCAACAGCTTTCATTTTCTATTTTTGGGAGCTGATTGTTGTGGTGGCAATTAATGGTGGTGGGCCCCAATGAATTCCATTAAAAACCACTTTCTCCCTTTAACATTTTCTAGGGTTATTGGTCAAATTATAAATACTCAAAAATAACTAACCTGCCTCGTGTTTCTACAATTAAATCATTTTCCTTCTTTTTGAATTTGGGTGTTCAAACTTTTGAATTATAGTGTTGACAAGTGGTAATTTCTTTGAATGATAAATATGCCAACATCATCTGATGCTTGGACTTGTTTTTCCACAATGCTTTGTAGCCCCAGAGAGTCTTATTTCTCCTCACATTGAAAGAATGCACAGCCGCACAACATAGATGTTACAAAAGTCGACAAAGAAGCTTGTTTCGATTACACATACGTAGTCTAATTTTTGACTTTAATCTATGTCAAATGAAATAGGATCCCTCTAAATGGTATCATGTCTTCATTTTGGCTAGGGTGCTATTCTATCTGTTAGACAGGGTAAAGGAGACATTACGGCAGTGGGCCTCAATGGGTTCCATTAAAAATCGCTTTCTCCCTTAACATTTTCTAGGGTTATTGGTCAAATTATAAATACTAAAAAATAACCAAGCTGCCTTGTGTTACTACTATTGGAGCATTTTCCTTCTTCTGAATTGGGTGCTCAAACTTTTGAATTATAGTGTTGACAAGTGGTAATTCCTTCGAATGATAAATATGGCAACATCATCTAATGCTTGGACTTGTTTTACAACAAAGTAGCACCAAAGAATCTTATTTAAAGTTATTTTTCCTCCTTTGTTCTAACATGAGTCTCACCTTTCAGATAGGATTTGGAGTTGATTTTGAGAAGCATTGCAAAAGTTAGGGCATATAACCAAAAAAATGAAAACTTTTCTCACCACTGCATGAAAGCTTTAGTTAGCCAGATGAACAGAATGATCCTAAAGTTAGTGTAATATAAAATCGACATGTGGCTTGAACCAGATTACAATTTTATTCAAATGATCTATATGGCCTTCAAATATTACACATACTAAAAGAAAAACAGGCATGTAAGTACATTATCAATTTGTATGCTAGCCCATGCCTTCCTTGCCAAATATAAATTTTTTTGTGTGTGCGCGCGTCACTGGAAGAAATAAGTTGTTCCATAGTGCTGACTGACTGTTTTAAATGAAAATGGTGCATATCAAGATTTGATTTTAGTAGCCTACCAGCAACAGCTTTCATTTTCTATTTTTGGGAGCTGATTGTTGTGGTGGCAATTAATGGTGGTGGGCCCCAATGAATTCCATTAAAAACCACTTTCTCCCTTTAACATTTTCTAGGGTTATTGGTCAAATTATAAATACTCAAAAATAACTAACCTGCCTCGTGTTTCTACAATTAAATCATTTTCCTTCTTTTTGAATTTGGGTGTTCAAACTTTTGAATTATAGTGTTGACAAGTGGTAATTTCTTTGAATGATAAATATGCCAACATCATCTGATGCTTGGACTTGTTTTTCCACAATGCTTTGTAGCCCCAGAGAGTCTTATTTCTCCTCACATTGAAAGAATGCACAGCCACACAACATAGATGTTACAAAAGTCGACAAAGAAGCTTGTTTCGATTACACATACGTAGTCTAATTTTTGACTTTAATCTATGTCAAATGAAATAGGATCCCTCTAAATGGTATCATGTCTTCATTTTGGCTAGGGTGCTATTCTATCTGTTAGACAGGGTAAAGGAGACATTACGGCAGTGGGCCTCAATGGGTTCCATTAAAAATCGCTTTCTCCCTTAACATTTTCTAGGGTTATTGGTCAAATTATAAATACTAAAAAATAACCAAGCTGCCTTGTGTTACTACTATTGGAGCATTTTCCTTCTTCTGAATTGGGTGCTCAAACTTTTGAATTATAGTGTTGACAAGTGGTAATTCCTTCGAATGATAAATATGGCAACATCATCTAATGCTTGGACTTGTTTTACAACAAAGTAGCACCAAAGAATCTTATTTAAAGTTATTTTTCCTCCATTGAAAGAATGCACAGCTGCAAAACATATATGTTACAAAAGTCAACAAGAAGCTTGTCTCGATGACACATGCATAGGCTAATTTTTGACTTCAATAATTGCCAATGAAATAGGGCCCCACTAAACGGTAGTGTGCCTTAACTTTGGCTAGAGAGCTATTCTTTCTGTCAGGCAGGGTAAAGGAGACATTTGTAGAATTTCTTGCTTTATTCCTAGCTAGAATTCCATAAACCAAACAAATCCAGGTCTGCTGCTCATTCAATTTGAGGAGAAAAGGTGTTTTGCTAGTATAGTAAGTGTCAATATATTGCTTTTAAAAATTGTGTGACCCAGGATGGACAGAAAATTTGAAAATTTTCAAATGTTGCTAACAGAGGAGTCTCTCTCATAGTATTCGACAATCAATGCATTACACAGGCAGTCCATTGATACTCTATGCCATCATTGATCATTTAGTAGTATATAGCTTCGAAATATGTTTAAGAGCATTTTTGTGCCGATTGCTTAATTGTGGGATGGTTTGCACATCAATTATCCTAGCTATTGCCCAATTATCTTGGTTTTGATATCATTATCACTGCTTCCTTGCACTTGTTGATGCCTAATTATGGCATATTGAATTTACAGGTGCTACCATGTATGTCATATTTGTGACTATCAATCCCTTAATACACAAATTATTACTCGTAGCAATGTTGTTCTATATTCTTTAGTGTAACGTTTTAGTTTTCATTCCTTTTCTCATGCCATATGTCCATTTGCAGTTGTTGATTTATACCGCTTTTGAAATTTTTTGGCTGCCTTCATAAATAGACTCTACCTGTCAAGAATCTAAAATGATGTCTTGCATGCTTGTTTCAAAATGCCATGTACATGAACCTTGGTATGATGTGAAAAGTTTTTTCGCACTGCTACTATGCACTATCTCCACTAACAAGCTTTGCGCTTCTAAGACGCTTTACATGTGAGATGTATTTGCCAGACTTTTAGGAGGAAGCTCTGCACACAATTTTAGACCGACCTTAATAATATATATTCACACCAAGGTTCTGTTACAGTAATTTTTACAGATAATATGCATGAATATAGCTGAAACTTAAATCTCAATACATGTATTCAGATTTATTATTTGTTCTTGCTAAAGCAATTATTTCTGGCTCTCTATGTTTGAACTTTTAAGCAATACTGAATCTTTTTTTTCAATGGATGAAAGCAGGCAGCCTTGTTATTAATAGTCTGCAGAAAATATTCCGCAATGAAGGTTTCCGGGGTATGTACCGTGGGCTTTCACCAACAGTTCTTGCACTGCTCCCAAATTGGGCGGTGAGTTTACTTGACACATTTATTGCCATGCCTTTCATTTCTGTTTTGCATATAAAATCACAAAAGTACTGGTATGCACTGCAAGGGCGTCATAATGGAATGTGTTGATTTCTGATTTATATAGATGCTTGGAAAATAAAATTCAATGTAAAATTTCACAGCTTCATGGAAAACAGTGGTACTGACCTTATGGACAGATAAATAACTTAACTTAAACAGGGAAATTTGGTCTGGGCCTATATGAACTTCGGTCACCAAAATTATTACAAGTTTATTCACCATATTTTTGAAAACCAAACATAAATTAAAGAAAAATATGAATGTAATATTTTTGGCCATGAATCTCTAATTTCAGAAACTGAAGCTGTCCACTGATAGTATTGAATGCCACCTCCTGGAACTATTTTTAATTCATATCTCAAGTCAAGTGGTTAACTTTTAGCTAGGTACGACTTAAATTGAAATGGACTCTGACTTTGAGAGTCTTTTCTTGAATCCTAATTTTGCTGTGACTTTTTTACTGACCTGTAGAATGACTTATAGAAAGAACTTATTAAGTTAAAGTCAAAGATTATGGACCGACCTGTAATTATGCTATTGTCAAATAGAAAATTTTGTACTTCTATGCATCATTGGTCTTGTTTTATTTGTGTTTAAAGCCATATATGAGCACTACTAGTTAGCAGTTTTTTTATTGTTGAGCTTTGATATTGTTGAGGTTTCTAAGATATCCGCAGTACGAAATCATCTTGAAGGCTGACAACATGCACAATTTATTTGATGAAGGTAAGATCAACCAAATTGTGAGCTTTCTAGTCAAGATCCATAGCAGTAGATCAGGCATTGAAAAGAATTTGGAGATAGCTTAAGGCTGTGAACCCTTGGTCCCATAGACTGCTCGGTCTCGTGGATGTCATTAAAATTTTTCTTTCATTCATTCCAGAGGAAATTGTGCGAGCAAGAATGCATCATAGATTTCTGTTTAGAATTTGATACTAGAAGTTTCAGAAGCTAAGTAGGATATCTTTTAATTGCAAGGAATTTCTATATCTTCAAGAGGTGTTAGCAACAGTGTGACAGTATAAACCAGGTTAATAAGGTCTTGACAATTTTCATGAAACCAAAGTGTAATTCAGAGCTTCAACAATATGGTTACTTATCCAAATCATAAAGTGGGAACTAGTGATATACACACCAACAAAAACAACATTGGTGTTTTACGCCAGCAATTTATAAAAAAACATTTCTGCTCATTAAGCTTTGGAAGTAATAATATTATCAACTTTATTCTGTTATCTTCAATTAATTTTTAGATTTAACATCATTATTTTCTCCTCCAGTAGGCATGAAGTTCTTGTTTCACTTCAAAAAGAAAAACACGATTTTTGCAGATAAGAAATGACCATGAAAATGCCCTCCGATTTTATCCTTAGAATTTTTCCACAATGACAAAGCCCAATTGATTGGCTCTATACCATGTTCAGGCAATTACCTGAACGGGTCTTGTATGTACTGCCATTTTTTCTCCCTGTTTTATGCATTGTACCACTGTTATTGGCTTCTACATTTCTATTTTTTGCCTTTCATAATTCTTTTCAAGTCTTTTTCCAGTTAATGTGGAATACATTCTATGTTCATTAGTTATTGAGAAGTTTGAGTCAAGATCATAAAAAATCAGTGTTACCCCAAGTTTCTAGGATGGGGATGATAGGGGATGGGGGAATGAGTTTCTGGGACGGCAATTTTTTTTGCCAAGTTTGGGGATGGCAAAGGGGACAGTTATATAAAATATAGGGAAAATTTAAAATATATAGGGAAATTTGCATATATACATTACTTTCATATGAAAATATGGATAAAACATGCCATTTAAACATCATAGAACCTTATCATACAACATTTTAATGTTTCAATACTAAATAGTAAATAGTCAACTGATTCAATACTCAATGTGCATTCATAATTCAGAATTCATTGTCAATATGCATGTGATAATTAAAAAATAACATACAAAATGCCCAAAGGCTAAATTGCTGATATATATTTTCATGCTCAATATAAAAATCAAAATGCAGAAAAACAAAGCACACTGCTGCTCCTATTTTGCATCTGCCAACATTGCATCAAAATCAGTCATCTGAGTCATTGCCACTGTCATGGTCCACTGCAAGTGCATCCTCACCCAATGAAACCCCAACCAATCCTGACAGTGTCTCCTCATCAATCTGGGCCACGTTTTCAGGATCAACATCCCACCGTAAAGCTGGAGTCTGCCTATACTCCGGAGTTTGACGATCTTGAAGTCAAAGAGCACTATGCATGGCCACTAGCTTCTCCGCTCGCCTAGAGGTAAGTCTATTCCTCTTGAGGGACTGGATAAAGACATATGTAAATCAATTCCTCTCTGCAACAAAGGAACTATCAACTTGTGCAAGGAGGTGAGGGGCAAGCACCTTTAACTGTGGTGTATCCCTTCCATGCCATGTCCACCATCCAATAGGATCTCTTTGTGCCAATATCCAACCTTGCTTGTGGTTTACTCAATGTTGGGCCACAAAGTTTTGTAAAGTCAAGGAATTGTGTGTGAAGTAGGGAAGTCTCCTCCTCTAGAAACATCTTATCAATGGCTTGTGTGAACCCATCTAATATCTTTGAATCATCACATGGAGGCACCCTTCCATCCATAGCTGCATACCATTTGAGATTTAGAGCGTAGGCTGCCATATGAAGTGGGATATTCATTATGTTCTACCACGTTACAATGGACCTAATATGCTGTTCAAAATTCATATAACCCTAAATTAGGATTCCTAGCCAAAACTGTTTTTTTTTTAATCTATACTGTCAAATGTCTCATATATCTCTCCAATATTAGGAGAGTTTGTATCGGCATATCTAATGACATCTATGACGGGTCAGATGATAGAGCAAAGATATCTGCAAAATGCAAACAAAAAGTTCGAAAGAACTATAAATTTATAATTAGAAATTTAATATGTACATCAACAATCTAAAAACTAATATCTAATTTTAAATAAAATCAGCAACTTACCTCAATGTTGTCACCAATTGTCATCAAGGATCTTTTGCATGACCGATTTTCCTTCAAGAGAGCTAGAATTAGACCATGAGGTCCACTCCAGATTCACCACCATCAATCGTAGAGGCTCATGCACCTCAAGCATCCTCTCCATCAAGATGTAGTAAGTGGCATACATATAATATATATAATTATAAGGCACAATGTAATTGAAAAATACATCTAACAATAATTTAAATAATTTATTAATTTAATAATGAAGTAATTGACATACCTTGTCTCAGCTGGTTTGAGGAATTCTTTTGAAAATGACCTAAAAAGAGCAAGTGACATGTGGTGGTTGCAAATGAACATTTGAACCTCTCTAGCTTCTGACACCACTTGCTTCACCCAACCTATCTTCCCTATGTCTTTCAATGCATTATTCAATGCATGAACACAAGGGTCCAAAAGATGTGACTGCAAGCACCCTCCACCATCAAACTAGCTGATTTGCGCACACGTGCTGAATTTGTGATCACTTGTACAACATTAGTGGGCCCAATCTCCTCTATGACATCTCTCAAAATAGTGAATTGGAACTCTGCACCCTTGTGCTTCCTTGAACAATCCACGACTTTCAAAAAATAAGAACCAGTAGGCGATGTGACAATGATATATGAGTGGTTGATGTCTAACATCAGTCCACCCATCCATCACAATATAGTAGCTTGTCCTCACCCAAGTCCATTTCATATCCTCCAACAACACATTAACCTTGAAGTACTCTTTTTCTAGGAGGGTAGTTCGTAGCTTATGTCTAGGGGTATGAATGAGGGACCCATAGTGCCTATATCTTTCATCATTTGTTTGAAATAAAAGGAACGGACCACATGAAATGGGATAGCATTAGCAAAAACGAATTTAGCAATGGATGACTCTGTAGCTTCCCGTGCTTGAGCATTAAACATACTTTCAACTGTTCCTCCCTTCTCACCACCACTCACCTTCCTCTTTTCTCTTGTCTCAATAGGACTACTACTAATAGTGGATGACATAGGCCTAGATGATTGTGCACTTGAAAAAGAAGGTGCCGACATTTCCAAATCTTGTTTCCCCATTTCAGCTTCCACGTGCAATCTATGGTACTCTATTCTCTCCTCTTTAGTTAAATCTAGACAAGCTATAACACCATGGCATGCAATACCCAAAAATTGAGACTTCACTCTTGTATAACTGCCCCTAAAGTCATCCAAACAAACATGACAATCCCACAGCCTAGTCCCCCTTGAATTTTTTTTCTTTTGACCCCTAGGTGTAACATATTGGAGAAGAGGTTTTTTCTTGTTGAAAGGGCCCTTTGCATATTTACTCATGATTTTGCAAGGGCACTTAAACAAGTCAGGTTGCTTCCCACTACTAGCCTCGACCACTCATTTCTAATTCATCCTCACTACTACCACCCTCATTGCTGCTTATTTTGATTTTCTTTGAGATTGAACAATTAATAGTACTGAAACAATGCAAAAAATTAAAAAAAATCAGACTTTTTCAAGCTTCAAGCTTTGAAAAAAATTTGAAAAATAAAAGAATGTTAGAATCATGGGATAAGGATGTAACTTACCTCTCTTGCTTCTATCACCTGCATAGTTGCACTTTTCTCTTCTTTCAAACCCTCTTTGCAGCTGCTTCTTCAAACCATAGTAACAAGAATCGCCCAAAAATTGTGTGAATCGTCGGTTTGGCGATTCGATTCGGGCTTCTTGATTTTTTTTGAATTGTTAAACTAGATCAGCGATTTCATCGCCATGAATCGCAGAATCAGCGATTCATCCAAAAAATTGTCAAAATCGCCTGCATGAATCAGATCATTCTAGAGGAGATTGATCCAGAATCAGAGTGGCTCACTGAGGCTGTGGATGTGGTCTTCACTGAGGTAGACCATGAGTGGGTTGACTAGGTAGATAGAGAGGCTGAGGCTGTGGCCATGGCAGAGGAGGTAGCTAGAGCACGTTTAGGCATTGGTAGACGCACACGCGCACGCACAGACATAGGCCCTAGTGATGTTCGTGAGCCCATCTTACATGCGGTGGCTATGGCTCAGAAGTCCTCTAGGACCTACCTTAGACGCCTTTGTAGAAGGCGGACAGGATATTGAGAGGTTGAGGCTGAGGTTGCGGCCGAGCTTGAGGATGATGATGAGGCTTGAGCTAGAGCCTTGTTTTTTCATTTTGTTTACAGATATTGATAGACATATGTTTCATGGATCTTCATCTTACATACATTTATGATTTGATGTCTTGTGGATCTTCATTTTACATACATTCTATGATTTGACTCATTATGATCCTATGATTTCTATTTACTTCAACTACAATTCACATTTTACGTGTAACGTATGTGATGGATTTATCATTTATGTTCCTTGTTTATGTATGTTAGCTTCTATTTGATGATGTTATAGTGTGTTTAAGTTATATTCAATAAAGGGTGCATGAAATAAGTTTTAAATTGTTAAAATCTCTAAATTACATATGTTATGGATTTATCATTTATGTTCCTTGTTTATGTATGTTAGCTTCTATTTGATGATGTTATAGTGTGTTTAAGTTATATTCAATAAAGGGTGCATGAAATAAGTTTTAAATTGTTAAAATCTCTAAATTTCAAGGGTTTTTTAAATTTGCTGATTCAATTCCGATTCATGGCCGATTCACGATTCGATTCGGCCTTGCTGATTCCGATTCTCGTTACTTTGCTTCAAACCCTCTGTTGGTGCTAAAAAACGCTGGACCGTTTTGAGGCCAACTGACAAGCACAACACACGTGCCTCTACAATTCTAGCTTGATTTAGCCAAGGCTGGTAGACCTAATTTCACTTTGAACTATTTAATTCTCTATGTCGCACAATTGCGTACATAGCAAACAAAGTTCCTCCAAAGGCGGTGAATGATCCTTTGAGGAAAGAAATTAATCTCCTAAAAATCTCTATTCTGTAATACTTGATTGAATGGATTATACTAAATAATTAAAAGTAATGCTTTTGAAATAATGATTTAATGATCTATAAACTACAAATGTATGAACCAAATGACACTTTCTAAATACTAGTTAGATCAGTGCCTTCTAAACACTTGGGCTATAGAGTCATAAAACTTTCAATCCATGTACAATTAGAGACGGTTTTAAGGTAACTCACTCCTGTAAAGCGAGACCATCATCCTACAAGCTTCAGTTGAAACAAAAAATTAAATAACTTATACAATAGGTCCTATGGTTTTTAACCCAACTTAAGAGCCCGAAAGGAAATAGTAACAGGTTCTTCGACCATGCTACCATTATTCAAATTGTACAAATTAGTCATAAATGAATGCATCAATGAAAGAACACAGTAGGATACCCTGGTTCATAGAGTAATCTAAAGAACTAATTGAAAACATATAACTTATAACCACAAATAAAAAGAAGAGCACTTATCTTTATTAATGTTGAAAAAATAGTACATTAGAGTTCATATTGCAGTTGTGATCAAATTCTATTCTATGAAAATATTAATTGTCTTCACATTTTACATTACGTATATATACATGTTTGAGTGGCTTTCACACCTCTTTAGGGTGAAAAGACACACCCTTATTACAAATTATTTTGAAAAAATAATAAACTAACTAAAAAATAACTACCTATATTTCAGATTTGGGTCTGGTTGAAAAACCAAAACACCTCGTGGAAAGCTAAGATTTTGATTGGAAATAGGAAATTTGATTTCCCGAACTGGGTCTTTTTTAGATTTTTAAAATTCGACCATCTTTATCCTTTGTCGGCATCATCTTTGCAGCAGGTCGAAATTCCAGCATTTTCTGAAGGCTTTGATCATAGAATTTTGATTGTTCTTGTCACAAAGCTTCCTTCCATAATATCTCAACTTTTAAATTCAAAATTAATGTAATATTTTATCCCATTTCATGTACTCCATTAATTATTTGGCATGGAAATTAAGAGGCCATTTTTTAGGGTTTTATCACTATATAGGACTCCAAATTTTGCCCAAAATTTAGAGCTCCAATAGGCTCTTTCTGGGGACGTATGCTCCATGTGAGCATAGTGAGATTCCAGCTATCTCTAGAGAAGCAGACCAAGTATCCATACTAATCTGATGCGAAGTAAAATTAGGTGGCCCCAGGCCCTCCAAAATTGAACATTGATCCTTCCTCTATCAAACACTTGATTTTGATCACGTAACACTTTTAACCTTGCTGCGTTACACATGTCATCCTTATAGAAAATTCTCATCGCTTCATCAATACGATCTTTGGCATCTAATCTATATTCAGCGCTTGAGAAATCATTAGGTCCATTGTAATCCTTGTTGAAGAGAAGATTTTGGTTAATCATACAAACCTCTAGGTTAGTCTTCTTTTTTCGGATACCTTCTTTTTCACAATCTGTCCCATCTCTATATTTTGGATATTTTTTTTCCTCACCAAAAGGCTTTGAGAATAGCTTATCTTCAAGAAGTACAAACTCTCTCTCACCAAGAGTTTGATCAGCTGGGACATTTCTAAAATTTTTAGAACTATGCTTCAACACATTCTCTTCATCATGTCTAGCTGATTCCATCTCATCTTCATATGGTTGGTGTACCTTTGGCTCAAAAGATGAACTCCAAGATATCTCACCCTCTGAATGCACTTCATGAGTTTCATCAAATTTAAAATTAGGACTGTTATCTTCATTATGATGCTAATGGATTCCATTGCATAAAGGAACCTCTTCAAACAATGGATTTGATAACATAGAGAAATCAGACATATCTTCATCTACTTCCTCTTCAAACAACGGATTCAGGAACATAGAGAGTTCAGGCATACATTCATGATAATTTTCATCTTCATTGACATTATCCCCTGAAATTGTTCTGTGTTCACCTACTGTATGTAATTTTATTTTATCTCCACATTCTGGATGCATTTCTATTTCACAAAATGGATTAAAAAATGATTCATACTTGGGAAACATATCTTCACATTCCTTTGGAGCTTCATTACTTGGGAAATTTTCAAAATCGTAGTCAAATGCTTTATCCTTTTGAGGCTCCTTTTCTGCTTCACCAAATACCTCAATATGCATTGATCCATCAATTTGTTTATGATGGATTGAGAAAAATTTTGGACAATTTTCCTGAACATGTTTTTGATATTTGATATCTAATAAATCTGAAATTTCCTGCGAACTGAGAGAATGTTCCTCTTCATCATTGAACTCATTTGAATTCATTTTTATACAAGTCTTTTCTTGGATAGGATCTTCTTCCATCCGATCCAAACTTTCTTGTTCATCTGAATCTAGAATATCATTAGGTTTTTGTGCCCTTGTTGTAACTTTATCATTTTCTTCCATTACAACTTCGTATGCAATTTTAAGAAGCTGCACCTGTTCATGAGTTACTCCTAAACTATATATTTTGTTTGAAAAACTTGGCCTGATATCAGAAGGTATTTTACCGAAGATATCAATCATCCTCATAAATAAACTCACCACATTTTCATTATCATACCGTTCTAAAGTAATGAATGCATTCAAGGGAGACATACCTGATTCATCCCTGTCATGGAATACATCAAGGAACCATTGTTCAAACTGCATCCATGATGAAATGCATTGTGTAGGTAATGATTCATATTTTTCCTGTGCATTATTCTTTAGTGACCATGCAAACAATTTCATGGCATCATCTTCTGTATGGACCTCATAATTATCAAGGAATAAATGAAACACATCCAAATGATCAAGAGCTGATTCATCATAATCTCCATAAAATTCATGAACCCTCTGTGAAAGTTGTGAAAACAATTCATTAGAACTGCATTGAAACTTTCTAAGATCCAAAGGCCTGATATCAATGGGAATCAAAAACCTTTTGAAAATTTTCTTGAAAGGAAAATTTATCATCCCTTCTAGGCTATCTTCCTATCTCCTTTTGAGTTTTCTCCCTCAGTAGAGTCACTAACTAAAATTCTTTGTTCAATAGAGTCGCCACCTTCTTCATAAGAAGGATAAAATCATAACTAATTATGAGTTCCGTCTCCAGTAGAGTCTCACAACTATAACCAAAGATTCTGCAAAACGTTTTTCACTAAAAGCGTCCCCAGTAGAGTCGCCAATTTGTTGGTGCTCAAAAACGCTGGACCGTTTTGAGGCCAACTGACAAGCACAACACAACTGCCTCTGCAATTCTAGCTTGATTTAGCCAAGGCTTTTAGGCCTAATTTCACTTTGAACTATTTAATTCTCTATGTCGCACAACTGCGTACATAGCAAACAAAGTTCCTCCAAAGGCAGTGAATGATCCTTTGAGGAAAGAAATTAATCTCCTAAAAATCTATATTCTGTAATACTTGACTGAATGGATTATACTAAATAATTAAAAGTAATGCTTTTGAAATAATGATTAAATGATCTATAAACTACAAATGTATAAACCAAATGACAATTTCTAAATACTAGTTAGATCAGTGCCTTCTAAATACTTGGGCTATAGAGTCATAAAACTTTCAATCCTACGTACAATCAGAGACGGTTTTAAGGTAACTCACTCTTGTAAAGCGAGACCATCATCCTACAGGCTTCAGTTGAAACAAAAAATTAAATAACTTATACAATAGGTCCTATGGTTTTTAACCCAACTTAAGAGCCTGAAAGGAAACAGTAACAGGTTCTCAGACCATGCTACCATTATTCAAATTGTACAAATTAGTCATAAATGAATGCATCAATGAAAGAACACAGTAGGATACCCTGGTTCACAGAGTAATCTGAAAGACTAATTGAAAACATATAACTTATAACCACAAATAAAAAGAAGAGCACTTATCTTTATTAATGTTGAAAAAATAGTACATTAGAGTTCATATTGCAGTTATGATCAAATTCTATTCTATGAAAATATTAATTGTCTTCACATTTTACATTATGTATATATACATGTTTGAGTGGCTTTCACACCTCTTTAGGGTGAAAAGACACACCCTTATTACAAATTATTTTGAAAAAATAATAAACTAACTACCTATATTTCGGATTTGGGTCTGGTTGAAAAACCAAAACACATCGTGGAAAGCTAAGATTTTGATTGGAAATAGGAAATTTGATTTCCCGAACTGGGCCTTTTTTAGATTTTTAAAATTCGACCATCTTTATCCTTTGTCGGCATCATCTTTGCAGCAGGTCGAAATTCCAGCATTTTCTGAAGGCTTTGATCATAGAATTTTGATTATTCTTGTCACAAAGCTTCCTTCCATAATATCTCAACTTTTTAATTGAAAATTAATGTAATATTTTATCCCATTTCATGTACTCCATTAATTATTTGGCATGGAAATTAAGAGGCCATTTTTTAGGGTTTTATCACTATATAGGACTCCAAATTTTGCCCAAAATTTAGAGCTCCAACACCCTCTTTGCTGCTGCTGCCAAAGAAGTAAAATACAAGTAATGACTAATAGTAATGAGCCCCATAACAATACATAATGCATTTTAGGGCAAATTAGAGAGGGGCCCACATTGGAATCATAAAAAGATTGCATTTTAAAAGTTTTTAATGTTTTTTTTGCCTGCCACCACATTTTTCTGTCTGGGACGGTTGAGGGATGGCTAAGCCGTCCTCAACCATCCTCGGGACGTACGACAATCCCTGAAAATATTCTGTGATGTCTCCAGGTCTCCGGGACGTTCCTTGCCAATTTTTGAAAAAAAGGGGACAGGATGGGGACGTCCCTTGGCTGTCCCCCCATCCCAGAAACATTCGCGGTACGGGGACAGGTGTTGTTAGGCTGGGGACATGTCCCCGGGTAACACTGTAAAAAATAGATGAATAGCTCACACAGTAAAGAATACTCACTTAAAATGGGCATTGGTGTACTACATAATGTGCTCACAGCTCTATTAATTTCAAGGACTCAAGATACAACTTTCTATGACACTAAGTACGAAGTCCCATTCCATGGTCTTTTCATATGTAATCCAAAGGTTAAGGCATGTAGGCATGGTTGGTGAAAAAGGCACTTGTGTGATACAAGTTTATAGGTTATCAGTAGAGATAAGGTTGGTTATTGGATGGCATTATTACATGACTAGTGTCACACTTCCATTATCCAACTTGTCTAGAGCTTTTGCATTAAGCCGTATCATGTATTATGCATTGTTGTCTTGGAGACATTGACTTTAGTGTTCAATGAATTGGTAAAATATGAGCCCAAACACTGATCTGCTAGAGAAAAGTTTATTACAATCAACATTGACTCTAGTGAGAAGCACTCTCGTTGAGAATTCACAAAATTAATGTATGAAATCAAGTTTTTTTGAGCCATACACATTTTTCTTCCTTAGATACACAGTTTATTTTTATCTTTTTGACAGGTAAATAAGGGTTCTATTGAGGCTCTTGCCCTTGCCCCTGGAGAAATTGATAATATACAGTATTCAACCACAGATGATGGAGAACACGCTGGAAGAAAAACTGAAGTTTCACTCATGAAGCTTGACTACCAAATAGACAAATCTGCCCAAAAGGACATAAAACTAAAAAAATGCTATTACAAAAAAAGCCTAAGCCCCAGTCCAGTTTTGAACAAAAGGACTTAATAGACTATCATTAGGGCTTTATCAGCTGGATGCGACCCTGACTCAGCAGAAGATTTTTGTCCACCATCACCTCTTGTTGAATCCCCTGCTGTGTCTGTAGAATCAACTGTCCTGTCACACTAATCTGGCATAGAATTAGGCATTCAATTTTCATGGTAACAAAAGTAGGCACGTGGCACCAACTCTTAATTTTTGGTAGAATACCTCAATCTGCCATCTACGAAAGAGGGTGAGGTAAATAGTCTGATAATGTCCAATTTTATGATTATAATGAGTGATAGAAGATGCTTACCAACCGTCGCTTAGTCCTTACAAAAATCAGCCCAATTCTCTTGTTGGCAGAAAAGCTGCTGAAGTCTCCTGCATAACATTAATTTCTTCCTGCAAATTGAGCTACTGGGGTTCCTGAGCACCACTGGCAAACTGCTGCACCTTTGTGCCTGAATACAAAGGGCACTTGACATCTGGGAGTAGTTCATGATTGATCTAGTACCTGATCAGTTTGGATGATAATTTTTCCACTAGTTTCACTTGTAATATGTGACAATTGTAGCCTGAAAGCTAAAAATGCGGAAGTTTTCCAGCCTTGCAGGTCGAAGGATGAATTTCCAGAATATCATCACCTCAGCATCTGGACAGAAGAAAAAATTGCATAACCTTCTGTCTGAAACTGTCATTTATACAGAGGGTCGCGAACTTGCTCAATGTTTTCTGCAAAGCTATACCTGCAAGAAATCCACAATGAAAGAGGCAAGTTGCAGCTGTGGACATTAAACATGTTCCAAATAAATAAATTCAACACAGCATAATCACCCAGTAAGACAATTAAAAATGGAGATGCTGCTGACCTGTTTGTGTTGAAATGAAGAGCACAATTATTGCAAATGGCTATAAACTTATAAGGCAGTGCATTCCCACACTAACTTCCCCAAACTTTCCTATGGGAGACTAACTCCCAGCAACCAATTATACCAACATGTTTTTAATAATTAACATTTGATCTATTTATTCGTTTATCTAAGTGATACAGTATAGTATATAATATAAACTCTAAAATCGTTTGCACTCTGGAATGAGATCATTACTCAAAATCCTTGTCACCTGTCTAGGAATATGGGGATATTACTGCCCATTTATCAGGGACATTCTTATAAACAAACATTTTATTTTCTCTCTTTGGATAATTAGAAAATTAAAAAAATGGAAAACAAAAAGAGGTGGGGATAAGCTCAGATCAAGTGGTCTGTCTAAACACAACAGAGGGGCTAAGGCCAACCTGGCATCATCACAGTTGTTGACAGCCGCCTACTCATTCCTAGCGTTGGCAAGGGGGTTGACTGCTTATCTGCATCTTTAAAGCAATGGGTGAAGGTATTGTCAAATCCCTTGCAAAGGACAAGAGCTTCTGCGAGAGCTTTTGCAGTTCCTACTTGGACAATACATTTTAGTCTATCCAGTAATAGATCTGAAGAGTCACCTTCTACTATCGATATTTTGCGGCTGACCAAGGGAACTAGAGAATGACCTTGTACCACTGTTAACTGCTCCACCTCATTATTAGTCTTGGACCCAAGAAAGAAAGGTCCACCCTTAATCACCTACCCTTGTAAATCCCATAAAACACAACTGACCTCAGCTAGGCCAAGCTCCATTGAAATTGAGCTTGAGAAACTTGTCAGGATGTTTCATCCATTTTTGGTTTTCCTGAAAATTCTTCTTGTTGATCACCCTATAAATGGGTTCTGAGGAAGCAGATTATCTTTGATGATGTTGGGTATGATATTTTTTGTGATTCTTCTTTAATTATTAAATATCTTTACCCAGGTGTTTCTCTTGACCAAACTAAAATCTGGTATTTCTGGTATAGCTCTTTCTAATTATCTAAACTAGTCAATATCTCATATGATGAAAGTGATCTTATCTTAGCTTCCCATATCTAATTTCTTTCTGCACTATATTTAAGGAATTGACAATGTCAACGATCTGATTTGTAGGGTGGTAATTGTTAAGACATTTTTTTCTTGGTGGCTTCCACATTGAATTCAGGTCTTTCGTTGTCCAATCATTTTTAACATTTTGTTTAATCTTGTTTTGGAGAGATACTAGGAAGACAAAAGTTCATATGTTCTATGCATTATAAAAAGATTTATAATTCTACAATATTGGGGTCAATCTATAATATTGTTAGTGTTTTATCATTTATGCATGCCTTTAAGGACAACACAAGATAAAAAATGCGAGATAAAAACTTAATTTAAATAAGAAAGAGAGGCTGCCTTGTAATAAAAATATATTCTTAGGACTTTAAACAATTGGTTTTTTCGTACCAAAACAACTTAAATCAAATGTTTGTTGTCTATTTGGTTCTCAGGCAAGGGTACATGACTTATTGGTACTTACACCCAAAATACTAGGAAGACAATAGTTCATATGTTCTATGCATTATAAAAACCTATATAATTCTACAATATTGGGTTCAATATATATATTGTTATATTTTTTGTTAGCGTTTTATGCGCATCTTTATGGACAACACAAGATCGAAAATTCGAGATAAAAACTTTATTTGAATAAGAAAGAGAGGCTCCCTTGTAATAAAAATATGTTCTTAGGACTTTAAACAATCTTTTTTTCGTACCAAAAAAACTTAAAACAAATGCTTGCCTATTTGGTTGTCAGGCAAGGGTATAAGACTTATTGGCACATCCACCCAAGACAGGATTTTTTTTCGTCTTTTATCTTTAGGCAAACAATCTAAACTGCTAACAAAATTTTTGCTATGGAGCTAGAATTAGGGACTAGATATTATGATGAATCACAAGAATCAGATTAAAAACAACAAACATGTGCTCAGAAAACTGGTTAGATGCTATCATATAGAAAGCCACAATAATTTGTGAAGTGAAAGTTGCAACAGAAAGCCTGCACCCTTTTAAGAAAGGCTATTGAATTTGACAAGTGAATAAACTGAAGATTACACTAGACAACTTGAATAGTTATTACTTATTTCAATAAAAAATGAGGTCAAATTACCATTGCAAATCTAAGTGTGAACAACACTTATTTATTAAGTGTTTACAATATTTTGTATGAAAAACAAATCAAAAAGCAACTATGGCTCCTACGCTAAGAATAGTCTGTTTGCACACAAATAAAGCTTTAAAAAATATGGTTGTATCCAGATTCCACATACATCAACTAGAACTAAAAATCTCCAAATAGATTTCTGATGCGGACAAATATCTTTATACATAGACTTTCTGAAAGTCCATCTAAAAATAGTTGTCCCAAAGAATTGCAAGGACTAAAAATAGAATAAGCAAAAAGTACCTAGTCCAAAGTCGGCTCCTTGCGGTGATTCCTCATTTTGACCATGGTTGATCCTTTGAAGAAGCCATGGATCCATAATGACCATTGCTGACTCACTGGCAATCTTGGTGACTTGAATATGAACCCTTTCCTGAAAACTTGTGAAAGTCTAGTGCCTGATATCCTGTTCTTGATGAAAACATTTTACAATGTTGTAGGTGTTGGAAGGATGAAAACAATTATTAATTATCAAACAACTATTATGAAACTTGAAGAGTCTGCTATTGATGAACCACATGATGCTAGGAAACTTGCTCTAATGATGTCCTATTGTGTTTTGAAGGTGAAACTTGTACTTCTCCATGCAGAGGGCATGCTTTGGAGCCATTTCACTAAATGCTATAATTTGACATTCAGCCACTCAAGTGACTTTCTCTCTCTAGGAGCAATTTGTTTGCTTCCACAAGCAACTTAACACATGTTTTTGATTTCTCTTTTGACATGCGATCCTTCCTGGGCACATTTTGATTTGGGGACTTAGAAACACTTTTACCTAATATTTTTTCATTGACAACTTGACATTCAAGTCTCTAGGGGCATGTTTGTGTGTATTATTGAACTTTTGTTCTTATTCCTCATTGACATTTTAGCTCTTAACCTCTAAGTGGAACACTTGAGCATTAGGGAGCACTTTTTGTTTACATTTTTCATTGACACTTTGATGAGGAGGTGTGATGCACTTTTGTCATGTTCACACTTTAACATATTGATGTTTTAAGTGGCTTAGCACACACTTGACAAGTGCGATGTACTTTTGTCATGTTTTCACTTTCACATCTTGATATTTAGGTGGTCATGAGCATGCTTGGTCACTTTAAAAATGCAACTTTGTGCTAATTTTTGTTGATTTTATCACTTCAGTGAAAAAAATTACCTTTTATTCTAATAATTTGAACTTGACGCTGTTACTTATGCAAATGAGTTTACTCCTTGTTGTTTGATTAGTGAAGAAGTTCACTTTTTGTTTTGATTTGAAGTTGACTTGCAATAGACCTTCCACTTTTCACTAAGTGACCAAAAACACGCCTTCCAACGTGTTATAACATTTTCCACCCTCAAAAGCACCAATTTTGACCTGCTAAGCCTTTTTACTCTTTTAACATATTGATGTTTTAAGTGGCTTAGCACACACTTGACACATGCGATGTACTTTTTGTTATGTTTTCACTTTGACATCTTGACATGTAGGTGGCCTCAAGCATTCTTGATCACTTAAAAAATGCACTTTTGTTCTAATTTGATGTTGATTTTATCACTTAAGTGAAAAAGATTACCTTTTATTCTAATTTGAATTTGACACTGTCACTTATGCAAATGAGTTTACTCTTTGTTGTTATTTGATTAGTGAAGAAGTTCACTTTTTGTTTTGATTCGAAGTTGCCTTGCAATAGACCTTCCACTTTTCACTTAAGTGACCAAAAACACACCCTTTTACAACAATCCTCCACCCTTTGGGCTTGCATACTCACTCTTACTTTTGTAAGAGAACTAAACTGTCATGTTTTCTTTCTATCCCACTTACAACACTCAGCATCTTCGTATTGGTGATCAAAACTGCAGCAGTAAGCCTTACAATTGGAATAGTAATTTCTAATACCAAGGTTCTGGTGGTACCTTAAATTTTGAGAGCCAAATCCATTATCAATAAGCAAGTTTCTCCATAGTAAAAAATTAAAGGAAGGAAGCTTTATGACACAAATAAATAGAACTAACTAATCAAAGCCTTCAGAAAATGCTGTAATTTCAAACTGCTGCAAAGATGATGCCGATAGAGCCTGAAGATGGTCGAATTTTAAAAATCTAAAAGCGACTTAGTTCGGGAAATCAAATTTCCTATCTCCAGTAGAAATATTAGCTTTCCATGAGGTGTTTTGGTATTTCGACCAGACCCAAATCTGAAAGTTAGGTAGCTATTTTTAGTTAGTTTATTGTTTTTCAAAATAATTTGTAATAAGGGTTGTGTCTTTTCACCCTAAAGAGGTGTGAAAGCCACTCAAACACATATATATACATAATGTAAAATGTAGAGAGAGACACAGATTCAAATAAGCAATTAGAAGAAGAATATTTGTAAGGGAAGATGTAAATATTAAAGCATGACTTTAATATAAATTTCAATATTATATTTTAATAATAAATAAAAGGTCCCTTTTTCAAGGCAAAGAGATTGCAATTAAAATGTGGATTCATCCTTTGTGATCAATAAATAGATTATTGAATTATTTTGATAGAGTTTTATTTTTGCATTGGATATTTTCCTGTATTCTTTGTTCGACAATCAGGATAGTGTGAAATATATCCATGTTTCCTTATCTCTGTCTAATTGAACTTCCAGCCGGAAAAGTTAAATTCCTTTTGGACTAACAGAGAAGTGCATATAAGATTTGTCTTTTGCGGAGCTTAGGAGTAATTGATGATATTTTTATAAATATTGTCTCATAAAGTTGTATGTAATAATCCTTGTTATAGTTGACTCTATCGCCCGGATAAACAAAGGCACTGGTCATTTAAAATCATTGGAGTTATTAATTGAAGTCATAAATCTATATACTTCCTTCTTGCAAGTGTTTTTATCAATTATCAATAAACATTATATACAACATTCAATCATTTCAAGCATTCACAATACTTTATATTGATCGAGTTTTGAGGACTTTGCCAACCGGAGAACTCACAAGCTTATATTTGCTATAGAAAAGCCTTGAATAAGGTGATTAGGTTTGAGGTGAAGGTTTACTTGCCTAGGTGTAGCGAAGCCTAAAGTGCAAGGGAATTTGGATTATTCCAGTTCGTTGGCCAGAACTGATTTGGAATCCTATTGGAGAATTGGCAGGCTCTTGGATTTTCAATCTGCGGTTTTGGGAACCAACAGGTTCCATTTTAGTTTATGATTGAGTCAATACCTAAGTATTTGTAAGAATCAACCACATTGTTTATTGTTTGAGAAAATTCCTAGGCTAATTCGACTTTCTGGATTTGACAATCATGATTATTTTCATTAAGATATTCTGCTTATCATAATTTGTTGCGAAATGTTTGGAGTAATGTTTTTATATTTCTATATCAACAAGGTGGTTGGCTAGGAGGACAAGAATGTCAAGCATATGATAGAAGTATAATGGTGTAGTTGCAAAGGTTGTTATCTGCGCATCCGCCCTCTGCCAAAGTTCCAAAGCATTCTTCCAAACGAGCTTTATAAATCCCAAAGAGGGTGGGTTATTGAGGGCCATCTTGTTTAACTCGAACATTGCAATCATGATAAATTGTTGGTTAGTGTTAGATGTTTTTTACTTGGATATTTTTAACAGGAGAAAAGTAACATATAGGGAAATTTTTGTTCTACTGTTAGCTTTTATTATTACCGGATAAAACAGTAGTTAGCATTAGCTTTCATTGGCCTAATGAAGTTCCCTCCTTCTAGATCCTCTACTCCTATGTTGTTTATTCGAAACTGAGATTTGTTTGAAATTCTTAATGTTAGAATGTGTTCCAAACAGAGACTAAATTTGAAACCTTCAATTCCAGGAAATATTCCAAACAGGGATTTCTGAAACATGCAAACGTATCGGCTTTCATCTTTTGCACAACACAATTACTGGATTTATGTATCTCTAAGGAACTAACATTGAGGCAAAGGGTTTTGTTTTGAGGATGATGCATTTTATATTCCCTTTTTAGCAATTTAAGTTCTGTCTGCCTTTGAGGAACCAACTGGTTATTTGTGTGTTCTTTCTGGAAAATAAAATGCAAAAACATGAACTCACAGAGCTCTTATTGTTTTTTGTGTTCTTTATGTATTTCTACGAGCTTATTAGAAATGCTTACATTTGACGTTTCCTGTGTGGCACTATAAACCATCTTGATGCACCTTTGAATTGATTGTTCAGATGTGTAGATGCTGTTGGCTTTTGTGTATTTCTTGTTTTTTAAAGATGCCTAGAGCTTGTTTTGGTGTCCCGATGCTCTTATATGCAGTTGTGGGAAATTGCTCCATTGACCTCAGGCTCATATGCATTCCCCTGATCTGAGCTATAAAACTTCTAACTTATTTAGCCATTTCTTAAGGAATGTAAGAATATGGTGGCACGCTGTTTTTTCTTAGCTACATTGTTGTAAAATGATTCATGAATTATTTTCTTCACAATAGTTAAGGTAGAGATTCCAGATTCCAGAAATAAATGCACTCATTTATTTTCTTAATGTTTCATGGTTTGTTTAGCTTGACAAGTCATGACTATTAGGTGTGCCTTAAAAAGAATTTAATCGTGAGGTGCTGCCATGATGAGTACATTATTGCAATTTATTTTTAAAATGGCTTCCAATTAATGCATATTTTTCCAATTACAGGTGTACTTCACTGTCTATGAACAATTGAAAAAATTGCAACAGCCTGAAAATGGTAACGTATATGCTTCCATTTGGTTATATTTTGTTTATTTTGAGATTTATGAATCATTTATACTGTAGATAACTCATATTTCCTTGATCTGATATAACTTAAAGACAGTGAGTATTTGGTAATATATTTAGTCTTATATTATTGTTAATATGATTGTCCTTCATTCAGATCCGCATCATGAATTTTCAGTAGGAGCCAATATGGTATCTGCATCAGGTGCTGGTGCTGCCACTGCTATTGTTACCAATCCTTTATGGGTTGTAAAGACAAGGCTTCAGGTATGTCAAATTACATGTGAAGCACATAATTGGATGATTAATAATGGTCAATCCTTTTTTGACTAAATGTGCTGAAACTGAATCTATTGTGGAAGTATTGAAATCTATAGTTCTATATAAAATTGGAGTAAAATTTATGAGGGATATATATTTTAATATATTTTTGTCCTGAAACTGCTCCTCTGGTACATGCGTATCTTGGGCAGGAGAAGTTCGTCAAAGAATCACATATAAGCAGAACATTTAAAACTAGCCATATTCATAGTCTGCATTTAAAATACAACAGTTTAGGTTTGACCGCTTTAGCATGACTTTATACATGTTTTTAGTATTTAGTATTAGAAGCTCTTAACAGGTTTGAGTTCGTTTTCAATCTAGAAGTACGCTATTGTAACTAAATGTACCTTCGAGTCCCATTTATTGACTTTAGTCACTTGCAGGAATTAATGTCTTCCGTACTTCTACAAATGAAGTTTCCTTGTTAAGATTATATTTCTTATGGAGTTGTCTTATGAACCTGTTTTTCCCATTGTTCATTTGGGACCCATTTGAACTTTTTATAATTGTACTTGTTGGTCCTTTTAGATTTTGATTCACTAGCTGTAGTTTTTGTTAGTTAGGAAAACAAAAAAATAAGAAATAAGTAGAAATTAACATGTCACATGCATAAAATGAAAAGGTTAACATAGGGGAAAGTAGCTTGTAATGTCCCAGATTTCTGCTGGGGTCGGCTAGCCTAATGATAAATAAAATAAATAATAAATAAAAATTAATAGTAAATGAAATTAATAATTAATTTGTTAGGGAGACGTGTTGTATTGTGAACACATGCCCCATTTTAAATGGGGACCCCACTTTTTTTGCTTTTTAGCTTGATTGTCCTTAGGTTGGCAACATTTTCCGGGTTTCTTAGTCTCCTAGCTATTAAGAAATGGGCGAGTCAAGTCAGGAGTTCTAGATTGAGATTGGGAATGAAGAAATTGTCCGAGGATTGAATCCCAATTGTCAAGTTTCCCCTTCAATGCCTGCATAAGTTGATGTGATGACCAAAATATGAAAATCTACTGGAGTTCAAGGTTTTTTTTCAATTAATGTTTTTGAATGATTTTTTTTATTTGGCAAAGACTGTGGTAGCTTTTTTCTGTCTGGACCATTCGCTCACGGCAGCTAGGGTGACCTGTGTGTTGTGGGATTTTTCTGACAGCCTGGCTTTTCACAACTTGGCAAGCAATGTTTTCTGCATTTTTCAGTTTTCTGAGAATTGCAAAATCTCAAAATCATGGCAGTCTCACTGTTTTCCAGCTTGTGCCGGTTGTTTTCTGCATGTGATCATGCTGTTTTTTGAAGAAAAATCACATCGTTTTTGACTGGGTCTGCTTGCGCGAGGTTCTCATGGTTTGCACCTGTCTTTTTAAGCTCAACAAGAAAAAAATCAAGGGTTATTTCCGTGCCTGTTCTTTTTTAGACCCACACAAAAGTTCTTGTTCGCAGTTTTTTCTGGTCATGATCTGCAAAGCTTGAGCTGGTGGGTTTGTTTTTGCTCGTGTGATAGGTTTTTTTTGAAGTCGACCCATGTTTACTCTGCCTCAAAGGAAGGTTTTTGCGCTATGGAAATAGTTTTCGTAATGGTTTTGGGCAGTGACGGGTTTTTTCATCCCTGTTTCATTGCTGCAACTGAATGTTTTTTCTATGATTTTAAAAAAGAATTGTGTTTTTTAAGCTGCAAACCTGAGAGCATTAGGGTTTCAGCGTTGGCATCGAGGGTTATGGCCGATTTATTTCCCAAAAATTGTTGCAGGTTTTGCATATTTTTTTTCCTAAATCATGAAGGATTTTTTCATGTTTTTTTCCACAAAATTGTGGTTTTGTTTTGCTCTTTTTTGGCAATTTTTCAAAACAAAATCGTGGGTTTTTTTGATGCCTAGAGTTTTGACGATATTTTCCTCAAAATCGTGAGTGCTTGCTGTTGTTTTTACGATTTTTTGAAAATTGTGGGTTTTTACAATTTTTTCCACAAAATTGTTGCATAGAGAGTTTGATGATTTTTCCACAAAATTGTGGCGCTGTTTTGCAGCAGCTTATTTTGACAATTTTTGTCCAAATCGTGGGTTTTTGTTTTTTGCCAATTGTTTATCAACAAATATCAAAGTTTTTTGAGAAGCCGATTTTGGTTTTTGCGTCTGTGGATTGTGGGAGGGATGGCTTTGTTACCCAACATCATGTTGGAAGGCACTTAGAGGTTCAATGACGAGAACTACAATGCCTAGGAGTGAATGCTCACAATTTTTGAGTACCAGTGCCTAGGTTAGATTGCTTTGGGTAAATCTACTTTTCCCACAATGGTAGGTAAAGACCAAGACAAGTTTGAGATGCTTCCAAAGTGTTGTCAAGCAAGATGGCTACAGAGATTTGGAGTCATATGAAGAATCTGCATGAGACACAAAGCTTTCTTTTTTAAGAATATGTTGTTCTCGGTTATGATGAATAACAAGATGTCTTTGTAAGATCATCTCATGAAGATCAAAGACATTCACAATCAATTGGAGGCCATTGGTTGCAAGTTTGAAGAAGAGCATATTGTGGTTATCACGTTGAAAAGCTTACCATGATCCTAGGAGCATTCATCAATATTCTCAATATTTCTTCCACTAATATTGACTTGAAGTTTGATGATTTGTGCAATAAGCTCTTACAACAAGCTGGCGGGAAACAATAGTTTGGTAGCAGCAACGAGATCACTAGTATGAAAAATAGGTGTTTATTGCCAAGGACAAAGGGGAAGGCAAGTCCACTCAGTAGAAAGGACAAAGTGAAGATTGTTCAAAGAATTTGAAATCTATCACATGCCATTATTGTAGTAAATTTTGTCATTACAAGTTTTGTAGAAAGCGGTTGGCTAAGAAGAAGTCTAACCAGGGAGGGTCTCAATAGCAGGCTCATGTCACAAAGCATTCTAAAGAGGAGTTGACCTTCAATGCGTTCATGGCCATGTGACTAGCAAGTTATGTCAAGTCTCCTATAGGATAGTAGAATGACCGTTAAGGGAGGGTATTAAGTAATATTGTAATATTTGGCTTAAAAAGGTCATTTAAGTTGTTTAATCAGTAACTTTCTATTTTGTAGGGCAGTTAGTTTCGTAACTTTCTATTCTGTCTTTAGTTCTTGACCATTTCTGTTATGGAAAGATCTTGTAATCGTCTTTATAAGGAGTATTCCTCTCCATTGTTTAATACAACAACATTCAATTATCATTTCAATAATGTGATGTGATGTGTATACAACAAGAAGAGTACCAAATATACATGTTTGGAATCATGTTCTATATTTCTAAGACATAAGGCATAGCATGTAGTATTAGGACTTGTTATCCACTATAAGGATACATACACATGCACCATAAACTCTCAAATGGAAGATATAATTAAAATTGTCTTGGTGGAAAGTTAAAGAACCATCTAAGTTTACATCTCTTACATTTGTACATTCATTTACACTAAGGGATTTACTTGCCTTTTTACATCAAACAATTAAAAACTAAGAAAAAATAGCTGCATTATCGAGGATGCATTGCCATAGAAAATCCATGCATTTTTTGAAACAAAAATGGTTTTGGGGATGACCAAAAATGTTTCCAAGCCGTCCCCATACATGCCAAAATATTGGACACAGTTAAGGAAACACAAAAACAGTTAACGAGAGTTTCAGAAATGTTTGACCATCCTCGGTAGGCCGAGGACGTCTAAGACGTCTCCCGACCATCCTAGGGACGAAAGCAATTACGAAATGATGATCTTGATATGCAATAGCCTTCCCTGATTTGACAATGGAGAATATGCTATAATATTGTCTTAACACTTATAGCGATGAATTGTTATATTCTTGCAACAAGAGAATGATGTTGTTTCTAATGTAGACGATTTGTACTTGCAACAATGGTGCTGACTCTAATATTCGCTTTTGAACTATGCAACCGAAATAGGCCAAAGGGTTTATGCCCCGCAAGCATGAAAACTTCAAAACATTCGAAGAACACATCATCAAAATTTGGCTGCATTAAGTTCAATATCCAAGAGGTTATTGCTGAGAATGAGGAAGAGGCAATTCATGGTTGGCTTGATGAACATTACCAACTAATGAAAGTGAAGTCTATGAACTCTTTGCTCAGTTAAGGTTTCTTAATGAAATTGTAGCAAAAGATTCTAGCCTTTCTAGTATTCTTGAACTCAAGGAATTTCACATAGAAAAGTTTGTCTTTAAAAGAGGGGAAAAAATTTATTCAAAACAAAGAGAAATACAAAGCAAGAAGGGCTAACTGCCCAACAGAGAAGAGAGCACTACATAACCTTATCTTTATCCACTAACTGATCCAGCATGCGAGACAATTCCAAAGATAATTGTCCCCTATCCACAATATTCCAACCTTGCTTTTGATCGGAAGCCCATTTAGCCAAACATTCTGCTACTCCATTCCACTTCCTAGGAATGTGAATAAAAGTAACAGATTCCAAAGAGCCACACAACTTGAGAACTTGTCTAAGAACCAAAGCTAAGTGCCAATTGACATCATCTAATTGTTGCTCATTTAGTAGAGTCACAACCATCTAGGAATTAGATTCACAAATAATCCTTTTCTAGGCAAGAATATACCGCTCCACATCATACAAAATGGTGAGAACCTATAATTATTTGTATGAAGATCCTTATAAATAGAAAAAATTAAACTAAACATCCCTAACACGATCACACCTGACTCTGCCAATACCAACATGACTAGGATTCCCTCGAGAAGAGCCATCAGTGTTAATTTTCAAAAGACTTTGAGAGGAGGGATCCACTGACCTCTTGATTTATCTTCCGCAAAGGATGTCTACATCTATTCCTCATGAGCTGCCTACCCCTCCTCACCCCAAGAGAAGGATCATCTCCATGAAGAGGAAAATTGAACTGATTGCAGATATCAGCATCTCTAAAATTTACACCTCCACAGTCACACTTTTGCCAAGACAGTCTCACAAAGAGTATAATTTTATATTCCTCTCCAACCAAATATGCCAGATAGTGAAAAGTGGGTCCAAGAACCAAAGCAACATCAAGAAAAAAGTCGTCATTGGAGGCTTATCCCAACAGGCCCAAAACTCAGCCAAAGAGGAGACATGCCAGCAGGCCTGATTCCAAACTCTCCACCAGAAGTGCCAAATTTCCTTGGAGAAAGAGCACTGAAAGAAAAGATGAGAAAAACTTAAAAATGATAAATCTAATTGCTTTATTTTATTGTCTTTGAATTTTCAATTAAATTTAATTATTCAATACTCCTCAAGTCCTTAAATAATAGGATATTTAAATTAATGTTAATTATTAATTACAAACGTTTATCCAAAATTTCAAATTTAAATTAAATTTGCTTTAATTTAATATTTAAAGACTATGAATTCCTTATTTTATTTAAATCTGATTAATGTCAAGCAATGTTTATACACAAATGAACTAATTATAGAAAATCCAGAAACTTTTCAATTTCAATACTAATTTATCTTGAATAATTAGTTAATTAATAAAAAATAAGGTTATTGCTTCATAATTAGGGTAAGATATGTATCCACTTCATGCACCAAACCTACTTCCCTTTTCCCATAACTTGCTCCTAATACACCATAAACTCCAATATACCTTAGTAGCATTTGGTCAAGCAACAATAATCCAAGATAATCTGATTAATCATCATTTTAAAATATCTTAATTAATTAACTAAAGATAGGGTTATTGCTTGATAATAAGGTTTTAAGTATTTATCCATTTCATCCACCAAACCTTATTCCACCTTTCCCATTACTTCTAATAGACCATAAACTCCAATATACCTTAGTAGCATTTGGTCAAGCAACAATAAGCCAAAATAATCTAATTTATCATCATTCTAATTTATCGTAATTAATTAAAGATGAGGTTATTGCTTCATAATTAGGGTTAAATATTTTTCCACTTCATGCCCCAAACACAATAGACCACAAAATCTAGTATTGAACAATCAAATCATTAATCAATGCATATTCAAACATGTTGCTCAATAATCATAAATCAAATGATTATCAAAGCAACAATGTCTATCACGTAGCATAATATCAAATCAATTAGCATGATCCCATGTCCAAATCACAATGGAACGAGTAAATGAAAAATAAATGAAAAGATCAAAATTAGTCTAAAGTCAGAATATTATAATTTAATGGTTGAGGATGTTGGGAAGAGTGGAGGGATCAAAAGTGTGGTTGAAGATGCTAGAAACATTACAAAATTTATTGACAAGCATGCTTGGGTGCTTAACTAATGAAAGAGAACACCCAAGGCAAGGAGGTGTGATTGGAGATGACATTTTGCCTCAAACTAATGACTTTGTAGACTATCGTATGGGTGCTGCCTTCTTTCAGGTAGATGTCTGTGAGCAACTCATGATTGGAATCTCCATATTTTAAAAGGGTAGAAGAGGAGGTCACGAAGATAGTGTTTGATGAGTTGTTCACCAAGATCTAACTATAGAAGAGGTACTCAAGGCAAGTAACAAACTTAAGTTTTAGGGGGATTTTTTATTTGGTGTTTTTAAAAAATTTATATTAATTCAAATTTTTTATTTTCAAAACTGGCAACAAAGGCTTTGGTCAAGGATCAACTTTTGGCTGATGGGGATAAAAGTTGATGGGTTGTCTCTAGCATAATTACAAGACATGGCTTGGCTCAGATTTATTTGACTGCTTTTTTGGATCAAATTTGAACTCAACAAAAACTTGACAAATTGAAAAATCAAAATACAATGAAATTTAGAGGTCATTAAATGAAAAATCAAAATACAATGAAATTTAGACGTCATGTAATGAAAAATAAAAATACAATGAAATTTAGACGTCATGTAAGAATTTAAAGCTTCTATTATGCACCATATGGAAAAGATGTTCATATTTGAGTAGGAGTATCCATTTCTAGATCAATCAAATTATTTAATTAGCCAATTTAGTCACTATGACTTGTTCTTGAAGACTTCCTCTTGACAAAGCTAAAGACAAAAGGTTCCATTTGCTGAGCAAAAGTTGGATTTAAAAATATGACCATCTAACATTTTAACAGGTAGGATTTGAAGCTTTTAATGAGCAAGATGATATTATGATTGTCATATTTTCACATCTGAGTAAGATTTAAAGCTTTTCTAGGTTACCCTAAGTTTTTGAGGCGGGGGGATGAGGGAACGAGGGGATGTGTTTCTACGATGCCAATTTTTCAAGCCAATTTTGGGGACAGCTGAGGGATGACATTATAAAAATAGGGAAAAATAGAGAAATTTAAAATATTCTCACGAAAACATTGATAAAGCATGCACACACGTAGAACAGTAACATATAAGAACTAGCAGAATTCTCATGCCAAATTTGTGTTAAATTGGGAGTCAAAGTCAAATTGCTTATAGAATTCATTGTCAAAGTTTATGCGTAATTTATAGGGACGGCCCCTAGGCATCCCTTGTCCCCGGGACGGGGATGCTTGAAAAAAAACCCGAGGACACACCCCTAGGTAACTCTGAAGCTTTCATTATGCATGGAATGAAAGTTAATTTCAATTTAAATGCGACCAAATATCATGATATGATTTGCATTTGTGTTTCAAAGGAAGGGCACATGATTTACAGTCAAAGTTTGATTGATGCTTTTGCTCCACAAGATTGCTTTTTTCTTCAATTCACGTTTTTGCAAAAGGAGGTCCCATTTCTAATAGAAGCTTTTGTTTTTTCTTAACAACTAGGCTGTGCATTGTTAGTTTGTGATTTATAGTCAAGTATCCATTTGTTGGTTGTTTTTTTTAGCCATTTCAGCTAGACAACGAAGTCTTTGCTAAGTTCTAGTCTTTGGGATTCATCTAGGCCTTCTCTCCTTGGGACTTGACGATTCTTGTGATTTTCCAATGTTGTTTAACAATTGTCTCTATGAGTCCAGGGATAAGGTCAAGGAGGCCATATAGCATTTTATGGTAGGACCAAGAGAAAATATCAAGCTTTCACATGGATGGGTTCTTGATCTTCAAATTGGTGCCCCAGTCCTCCACTTCATTTTTGAGCTGGTAGGACTTTGGGGATCTCCTGGCCATCCCTATTATTTTCCAAATCTTTGAGATGTCTCCAAAATGGCATTTAATCTTAGGAAATGTTTGTGAGATGTTTGATCATCCTAGGGATGGCGGGGATGATTGAATGTCCCTCTATATGGTGAAATGTCTAGGGAAGTTGCTTGGTTCTCAAAATTTTCCAAATTGCTGAGATATCACTAGAATGGCATAAACAAGAAGGAAACACTCATGAGATATCAAGCCATCCTTTGGATAGCCAAGGACATGTAAGTTATCCCTCAATCATTGCGGGAATGTGCAGATGTCTTGGACATGAAAGGGACAACGTAGCATATTTATGAATCGAACTCTTTCAAAAGTAGTTTGGTGATACCACAAGCCCTGCCATGCTCCATATCCAACTCTAAATGCCAAAAAACAAAAAACAAAATATTTCTATTCATTTGCTTGCTGCTGGTTGAGAAGTTTTTTCATTTTGAGTTCTTCTTAGTATCTTGAAGACATTCGCATTTTCTCATTTCAGCAGTATTTTTTAAGAAGAGGAAGGAAAATGCAAACAATATTGAAAACAATAAAGGGAAAGGACTCCAGTTTGCAAGACATTCTCAACCATTGCAAGGTAGGCTACACTACTACAATCATACTAATCATGCTCGCATATTAATTTGACATCGTAAAACTTAAGATGTATTTATTTGCTTATTAGTTTTAGTTTGTGCTCACACAAAACCTCAATTCTCTAGCAACTCGTGGAACATTCTTTGATCTTTCATCTTTGACAACAATAACGAGCAATAGTGATGTCAATGAGATGGATAGCGAAGAAGTAAATGTCAACATAAATCCAAGGAAGTATGGGGGTTCCCATTCTTATGAAAATCCTCCAAATTGAACAAGAGTGTCAAGCTTGATAAGGATACTGCGATTTTGGATGATATATTAAATGAACATAGGTCACCATTCAATAAGACAGGACTTGGTTATAAGGAAAATCAAATGGTCAGTAAAGAAGACTTCAAAAATGACCAAAGAAGTCAAATAAAGACAAGCCAAAGAGGTATGTTGAAGACCTAAAAAGCCCTATTATAAGTGAAAGCAACGAGAAGAAGAATCAGGGTCCAAAAAAGATCAACCCTCCTCCAAAGGTTAACAAGAACAAGTTCAGAAAGTCCCTCACCAAACAAGTTGTCTTATAGAACAAAGAGAGAACAGGGAAGACATTATGAACAAGCGAAAGGGAAAGTTTAAAAAGGTATGGAGAGGGAAACAATAGCAAGATAATGAAAAGGAAGAATCTTTGGCTGTGCAAATATACTTCATGCACAAATTTGAGGAGAAGCACAAATTCAGGGCGAGGTAATCATTGTATTATTTTTCAGCTCTGTGGAGAAGACAACTCAAAGGATGAAGTCTCATAGAATAATTGAGAATAATAAGATGCTTCCCATGTTCCATTTGTGGATGGAAGTAAGTGAGCATCTTATTGCCGTTGATTTCAGAATGGGGAGAGTTATTGGAAAAGGGAAAATGATGTTGTTGATGTCAAGAGGAAGTATTGTAGAAAGGGGGAGATTCTTTGTGAAAGTACTAGACATCCATTTGCCATTGATGTCAAAGGGGGAGAGTTAGAGAGAGGGGGAGCATTAGGGAAGAGAAGAGCATTATGTCAGTGCTACATTCAAAGATGGTTTCATAGTAAGGTTGACATCAATGACAAAGGGGGAGCTTGTTGGAAATATTGTCATTGATATTAAAGGGGAATGAACAAGATTGCTATTGATGTCAAGAAGGAATTAGTCTTCAAGCATATTGTCATTGATGTCAAAGGCATATGGTTGAGATAATTGGATGTCATTGCTGGTCCAAGAATAATGTTGTTGATAAGGAAAGCATTTGTTCAAGAAGGAAATTACTGATTGTGATTATGGCCAAAGGCCACTATTTGATTCACTCCTCGAGATCTTAAGTTGACTGATTTGTAGCAGACATTTCAAGGTGACTTATATCAGATTTAAGGCAGATTTGTAGCGAACCTTTCAAGGAGATTTGTAGCAGAGTTAGAGTAATTTTAGAGCTGAAATAAGTGCAGTAATGATGCAGTGAATGGAATATATCTGAAGATCATTCATTGAGAAACAAACAAAAGTGGAGCAATTAAGATAAAGAAATATTTGAGATGGCAATTAAAGTATTTATTATTGTCAAAGGCTGATTCATGGAGACATTCATTCCTAATTCCTTGTTCTTGCTGGCCGACTAGGAGATATTGCAGCAATGTCTTTATTTATTATGGGAGAATTCAAAATAATATTAATCTGCCCACTTCTCTAAATGGCTGGCCCTCCTAATCTTGTCAACTTCTTATGAAGCAAATAATATAAATTGATTTATGTTTGGCTGATCCATACTGTCATGCTAGCCGACCTATGTCTTTATTAGTGTGGGCTGACCTATATCTAGCACCCCGATTTCGTGATTTAAAAGTGCAAATAATTAATTCTAAATGGGGCCGACCTATATCTAGCTCCCTTAAGATGTTTCTTCTTTTCTTGCATGATTCTGTTTTGATCTCTCCTTGAATTAGCCTTTTGCCAAATCCTAGACATTATGTTGTGAAATCACTACACATGTATTTTGAATGATTTAAGTTGCCATCTGTTTTTTATAGTGCTAAAAGCATGGAGTATATGACTATACATATCGTTCCTAAGGTGGTGAGGAGTCTATATCAGATATGAAGTATGGGTATTGTCTAGAGTAATAGAGCATAACACCTTAGGTTCTGGACGTTGACATTATGCTTGTCTATGTAATTTTGGAATGGCCGGTTGATGGCAATGAGTATTGTGTGGAAGATTCTCATCAGCTTGTATTTTCCCTATTAAACAAAGCCAAAACAGTAGAACCCTCGAGTCCACATTTAAATATTAAAATTGGTCTCTTCAAAATGACAATTAATAAGTAATTTATGATGACCAAGACATGGAAATTCCGCCAATGCCTCACCTCATACTGAACGTTAAATTACTCGAGGAAACTGATTTTTCAGTATTAAAGTAAATAATAACTTGATATGATCTAGACCTGGAATGCTTTCTATGGTGGGCCAACATATTATTTTGAACTTTTTGGAGAGGATTTGACAATGCAGATTTGCCACATACTGATTATACATATTTTAATTTCTGTAATTATTTGTTGTCATTGCTCTATTTTTTTCTTGAAAAACTGCTTCATGCACGAATTGCTTACTGTTTGTTCAGTATATTTGATCCCTCTTTTACTCTGTTAATATCATATGGTAGCACAACGTATATAGCAATTGATATAAATTTTGTGTTTTTTCAGACACAAGGAATGAGGCCCGAAGTAGTTCCATACAAGGGTACTCTTTCTGCACTCTGTAGAATTGCTCAAGAAGAAGGAATCCGGGGTTTGTATAGGTCAGTATGCAAATTTTATTTAATTTTGTTTTCCTTTTTTCACTGGTTCTAATCTTTAGGTCAATCTTATTATCGTTCAATGATGTAACAAATTTCCTGGACAGTGGACTTGTGCCTGCGTTGGCAGGAGTCAGTCATGTTGCTATTCAATTTCCTGTGTATGAAAAGATGAAGGCTTACTTGGCAAGACGGGGTGAGATATCATTCCAAATGTTTTGATGCTCAATTCACTTGATAATATTTTATTCATTTTGTACCCCGGCTCATTTTTCTGCTTATCAATGTGAGTTATAATGGTACAGGTGGGACAACTGCAGACAAGCTTGGTCCTGGTGATGTTGCTGTCGCCTCGTCTGTGTCTAAAATAATGGCATCAACATTGACTTATCCTCACGAGGTAGAATTATTGACATCAACACAGAGGCTGTGTTTTGGTCAAATTTGTTACGAGTTGTTGCATACTATTCTAGGCATATTTTGGTCAAATTTGTCATTATTTGTTACATACTATTCTAGGCATATTTTGGGAGTTTTCCCTTCTAACATTTTTGCTGTTTAGATTTTTTCCCTAAATTATCTATTTGACATCCTTGTGTATCATCACTGAAACATTCTACTGTATTTTTGACTTCTGTTTGCTATTTTTTTGGTTTTCAACAGGTGGTAAGATCAAGGCTTCAGGAGCAAGGTCATGCTAGGGACTCAAAAATTCGATATACAGGTGTAGTTGATTGCATCAAAAAAGTGTTCCATAGGGACGGCATTACTGGTTTTTACCGTGGCTGTGCGACAAACCTTATGAGAACAACCCCAGCTGCGGTAATAACATTTACTAGTTTTGAGATGATTCTTAGGTTTCTACAAACACTAGAATCTAGTCCATCAAATACTGGCAATTCTGAACAACAGCCAAGCTCTACTGGAATCGAACAAGAAGATGATTCTGTTTTCAAATCTCACCAAGCAGCATCCAAGATGGGACCTTTGGCCTTGCCTAAGAAGGATCAGTTGACTGCAAGACATTGATTTAGCTTCAAATTCTTCTAAGATTTTCTGGTCCGATGACTTGGCATTGTACCAAAGTTGCTGGGCTGGGATATAGTATTGCGTACTTATTTGTATGATAATGGCCAGCAAGCATTACAAGGCCTTCAATGTTGATCTGTAATTCAGTGTCAGATGTACCTTTGTTTCCTCTTTCCTAAAAAATGAGTAGAGGAGGATGGTAATCATATCACATCATTTTTTTCTTGATAGCGTTGTAAACTGGCTCTTTCAATTGAATGAACTTATTCTGCAGTATTCTTTTTGTTAAAAGGCCGAGGAACTTCGAGCTGCGAAACTTTGTACTTCCATTCGAACATTTAACTGACACTAGCATAGATATCTCAAATGCATGGATCTTACCTGTTTCGAGGTGTCTATTTATCTTATGTAACACATTTAAATAGGTGTCTATCTATCTTATAAAATGGATTTACACAGGCTCTTATATGCATCTTATGCACAAAATTTAAAATAAACCTTTTTTCACTTAGATGCATTAATATAACTATGCATTTAATTTTTATTTAAGAGCTATTTTGTTTATATAAAGAACTATTGCTTTTTAACAATTTTCATTAATTAAATGAAAAAAATTATCTACTACAGTACAATAGCTATTTTAGTGTTGTAAAAGTTTAAAAAAAGAAGTTAAATGAATATATATTATTTATAACATACACACATACAAAACAAATTTGTTTCCTTCATTTAAAAATGTATTTTATTTTATCTACATTAGTTACTTTATTTTTGCTTAAAAAGTTGTTTTAATATTTCTTAATCTTCAAAAATTAAATAAAAACAGGATTTGCAATAGAACTATTATTATATTTGTTAAAACATATAATAATTTCAATATTTTGACATATTGTTCCTTTTTTATAATGATAAATAAATATTCTCTTTATATATAATTTTAGATCTATTTTTTTTCAATACTTTAACATATTGTTCCTTTTATATAATTATAAATAAATATTCTCTTTATATATAATTTTAGATATTTATTTGTTGTATTTGTTGAAAACAATGTTTTCTTAATATTTGTTTTAAATTTTTATTCTACGACAATAGTTCCACATCTTATACTGTCCAACTTTGCAAGACCTTTCCAAGAAAAATCTAATAAAGTTGTTTCCATACTTTGGATCAACTCTTTGCATATTGATCATTTTTTTGTTGTTGGTATAATAAGACTTTCATGTTTTTTTTTGTTAGTACAACAAATTTAATGGCTTCCTAGGATTGAAAAAATTAGTGGGTACCATTTTTATGTATGATACCATTGCATTGATTCATTTACTCTTAAGTCCTTTACTTTTATGAATCTTTTGTACCCCACTTTGCCATTGCATGTGAAAAAATCTATGTCGATCACTCCTACAAATCTATTGTATCCTAGTTTGGCCATTGCATGTGAAAATGTCAGCCAAACACCTCTTAGTGATTCTTATGCTATTTCCAAGTAAATGAAAATTTCTATTTTAGGAAAGGATCTTTTATACCACGATACCATTCATCTGTTTTTGGCTCTACATAGAGTGATAGTAATATGAGACTTGACCTTGTGACCTCCCTTTCAAGAGCACAAGTTCACCATTACGCCAACTTAGGATGACATGGATATGCCTCAAGTGAAATATTGAGGGCATTAGCAAATAAGATTCTTATAAAGAAAGCTTCTCTTTGAAATATTTTCCCCTTTAAGAAAAATTCTCATTGACAAAAATCACTTGTAACATATGATTATCCTATTTGTACACTATACTGATGTGAAACATTTTCTCATTTTTTGGGGCTGACACTAACAAATCAATTGTTTCAAGATTCATGAAAAATACTTTTCACTTAATGTTCTTACCCTCACTGGTAAATATTTTTGTTATAACCCTTAGCAGTTAGAATGCCATTAATTTGTCATGTGGATGGATGCTAGCTATTACCTTGTTTCTAATCATTGGGGAAAGACTTTATGCAAATAGGGGGTTTATCTTTATTTATTTTCTAGTTTTTAAACTTGCAGGGTTTAGGGTCCACAAGTAAACCATTTTAGTTATTAGCACCTACACCAACTCAACATCACAACATCTCATATTTTTAACTTATTTAAATTTTTTAAAAAAAGATTAATCCAGTTAATCAAAATAAATGCATATGCTTCAACATACTTAATCTAGGCCAATCAAATCAAATGCATATACATCAACATTACTCTATTTAAATAAATGATAACAATTAAGTATGATAAAGCTACACAAAAGAATGCTATTTTAGGAAGCAAATGTAAAGAGGATCTAGATGCTTACATCTAGAATTGATGTAGATGAATATGGTCTCATTAGAATATGCTTATCTAAGAACTCTAAAATAAAAGTATTTACTTTGTTTTAAAATTAGAATAATTTGTAAGCTTTGTGGAAGGTTGATTTTTTTTAGTTCTAAGCAAATTCTATATGGTGTGGATCTTATCTATTTGTATTTTGGTTCATAGAATTCTATATTTTATGTTGTTGTCAAGGATTGGTTATGTTTAGAAATATTTTAGGGGCTTCAGATTACAAGGTCCAAATTCTCTTAGGTTGACTCCCTTGATTGGACCAACTTAATTTTAATTTATTTTAAAGTCAAATTATATATGATGTGAGATGAAACTCTGTTATGAGATCCCAAGACAATGAAAAACCACATCAAGGGTAAGAGCACATGCTTGGACATAGGGTGTTATAAATGTCAAATGCATGTGCTTAAAGAAGGAACAAATGAGATAATATCAAATGTGGGAATGTGTGGAGGTGCAAAAGGATTGAGAAATGAGTCCAATTTTGTACAATATTATAAAATTTATCAACATTTAATTGTATTAAACTATTCTTCAAAATGGACCCCAAAACTAAGTGAGAATTGACATGAATTTATGTCATCTTGAAATCATGTTTTGTTTCAGGATTATACTGTGTAGTATTTTTTATTGCATCAATGTTTTGGATCACACTGTAATCCATCATCATCTTGAAATTTTGGTCATGTTAACTTGAATCTTTTAGTTCTTTTAATGACAAATTTGTTATTAAGTTGGTATTTTCTTGACTTTTTGTTGTTGCTATGATGCCCTTATATTGATAACTAGCTAATGTTGACAAATTTGATTAAATCGATTTCATTGAAGATCTTTATCAAACATTTTGTGAGTATCTTTTTTAACCTTATGTACTATTAATGATGTCCACTGTAGATAAGTATTTTACATTGCATTTTGGTATTTTGATGTGATAATTAGATAGAGATGAACAGCGAGCATGTTCTAAGAAAGTGGGTGCCGAGTCGTGATCATGTATAGCTGTATACTACACATTGGAGCTTTTGTGCTGTGGGGGATTTTTTTGACCAGTTTTGATGAAAAGGCTCTCGGAGTTCTCAAGGTTGTCAAAGCTCTTTTGGTTCCTCGGGTTTGGAGGATTGCAGATGGCGATGAGCATCGAGGACTCTCAGATGTCCTCATCGATGGCAGTGACAGTAAAGCTCCATGCTGTGTTAGTCACATGTAGTGGGCCCCTTGTCTTCCATTTGTTTGTGGGCACATGGATTACGTTTGCAAAAGGCTCTCATAGGCACAACGGTTTTGGTATAAATTATGCGACCGCCATTGATTTTCATACGACTCAGAAGATTGTGTGGACTTTAGGATCCCCAAGATTTCTAGTTGCAAATGTGATTAAAGTCAAATGGCATATTGGTGACCAGATTGGTTAGTTTCGATTGATGACGGGTCCCAATTTTTTTTGGGTTGCTTGTGTAATGATTGAATTAATGACTGACTGAGGGTCTACGTATACTAGATCAAACCTGTCATGTTGTGTTGTGAAGCCTTGTACCTTTTCAATGAGAAGTCTACAAGATCAAACCTGCCATATTGTAAAGTTTTGAGCCTTTTCAATGAGACTTCTATGAGATCAAACTTATCATATTGTGAGGTCTTGTGCCTCGTCAATTATTTCATTTGGATTGTTCATGTATGTATGTATGAATGAATGTAACCTAACATTCTGTGAAGCCTTGCACTTCCTTAATGAGATGTTTAAGAGATCAAACCTTTCATATTGTGAAGCCTTGCATCTCCTCAATGAAACATCTATAAGATCAAATCTAGATCATATTGTGAGGCCATGCACCTCCCCAAAAATCTCATTCAGATTGTCCACCAATGTATGAATCAATGAGATGTCATGTTGTGTTGTGAAGCCTTGTACCTTTTCAATGAGAAGTCTACAAGATCAAACTCGTCATATTGTAAAGTTTTGAGCTTTTTCAATGAGACTTCTATGAGATCAAACTTATCATATTGTGAGGTCTTGTGCCTCGTCAATTATCTCATTTGGATTGTTCATGTATGTATGTATGAATGAATGTAACCTAACATTCTGTGAAGCCTTGCACTTCCTTAATGAGATATTTAAGAGATCAAACCTTTCATATTGTGAAGCCTTGCACCTCCTCAATGAAACATCTATAAGATCAAATCTAGATCATATTGTGAGGCCATGCACCTCCCCAAAAATCTCATTCAGATTGTCCACCAATGTATGAATCAATGAGATGTCTACAAGATCAAACTTGTTGTTTTTTGAAGCCTTGCTTCCTCAAATATCTGATTTAGACTGCACCCACTTGTAAATTATTTTCAAACTGAGTACAAATATCTATGATGAAGTACTGCTCGATTTCAACCACCCCTTAAGTGTAGAAACTGTAAGTTCATTCTTCCTAATCTTCCTTGGGGATTGTCCTTATGCTTGTCTCACAACTAAGAAAATGAGAATTGATCCTCAATTGTACACTAAAATTTCAGCCTTACCCTTTATAGCAACCCTCAAATGAGCTTTTTCACCATGTTCCCTACATGGAGTTGAACTCTTTTGTAAAGTGCATATTTTTTTAACCAATCTATTTTGACCACATATCAATCCAAAATTTTCCAACAAACGTTTTAATCTCTTCATTATTGTTAGGACATTCTTGCAAATTGATGTCCCCTTTGCTCATCCACTTTTTGTTTTTCTTCATCCAAGTTTTCTTCCTTTGGTCTAAATCCTCAACAATTATTTTGGGCTAGCAATGTCTATCCATGTTTTAAACATTTTTTAAGTAGCTTAGCAAATGAATTATCATTGATGCTTCCATCTAGAACATTCTCTAACAAAAAGGATCTCATAAAGGATTACAAATTTGACTTCAAGACTATGAATGATTTCACTTAGAATTGGAGGATCTCAAGGCAATGGATGAATGAATGATTGTATCAAAGAGACTAAATTTGGAAAAATATAAGGAATATTTTACATGGTTGTTGATCTAGTTGGCATTGCGGTACTAATCATAGGTACAAATGGGATGAAAATAAACTAGATAAGGGGAAGTGGAAGAGGAAGAATTAATGGTAATAGGAGATGTGTAGGTAGTTGAGAAAGGTGGAACATCTCTAACTATATTTGGAGTAATGGAAATGGAAGGCAAAATAGGAATTGAAGGAGTGCGTGAGTGGAGGTAATAGGAGATGTGTAGGTAGTTGAGAAAGGTGGAACATCTCTAACTATATTTGGAGTAATGGAAATGGAAGGCAAAATAGGAATTGAAGGAGTGCGTGAGTGGGAGATAAGTAGCAGGTGATGGAGGAATTGCAAAATAGGGTTGTTCTTCACTTTTTATCTTTATCCTTCTTAGCCTTTTTGGATGTCTGTCCTAATCCACCTTTTGATGGATCTAATTTCCTCTCGTTAGTTGATATTTTAGCTATGGGACTTCTTTCATCTTATTCATCATTCTTTTTACTTTTACCTTTTCATTTCTTTTTGTAAGTGATGTAGGAGTATTTAGCGGTGTAAGGGAAATATTACATCACCCAAAAATATTGTATTGTCCTTCTATTTTGTTGTCTTTTATAGTTGTTTTGGAGTCCATGATGACACTTATGAGGTGTAGGACAATCAAAAGCTTGAAATGACAAAAAAAATCACTTGCTATTTTTAGTAAGTTAACCCATTTTAGGTTCGTATGGACATGTAAACTAACCCCAAGGAGTAAAATTGAAAAAAAAAAAGAGTGGTGAAAGAATCATCTCAATATTCTTCACCATTTGGAAGGTGTTAAGGTTTTTATCCCAAGAAATTTCTCCAATGAGTTTTCCAAGTCAAAATTGAGGAACTTAGAAGCCCCAAAAAAGTTTGAAAATTGGACAGTGTTGTAGATCACTTCACAAGCTTTCCAACAATAACTTATAATAGAAAAAATAGACACCTTAGTCAAAAGTTATGGCTCTCGGAAGTTGTGCCACTAAAACGCAAGTTCTAACGAAAAATGGACTTGGACGAGAAAATGAACCGTTGGACACCAAAATAAGAAAAGTTACACTTTCTAGAACATTCTAAGGCGACTATTGGTGCTACATAAAGAGGTGAACTGAGGTTTACAAGGGCAACTCCATTAGTACAAATTGCAGCTACATATAGTAGGGTTTTCTTAGGGAGTTGATTTTCTTTGTAATGATTTGAGACCATGTGGTTGTATCATGCAAACATTCTAAATGATGTAGTTCTCACTTCATTGGGATAATAGAAATCAAGAGTTTCTTTCTTGCATTTTTTTGACTATTTCCTTTGTTGTTGTTGTTGTGTGTCTAAGTTATAATTGGAGTTCCCTTCATAAAGTGGTATTAGAGTAGAAGTTCTTGAGTGTGTGAATAGATCACCAAATGTGAGACATTTTGCACTAGGATTATGGTTGTGGGTTTGTGATAAAAGTGAGAAAAATGCCTCTATGAAAGAACCGTGGTGGATGAAATGTTGATACACGAGGGTTTTAGAGCCCTCTAGAGACAAGTTCAAGCACTCCAAGAGGAGTTGCATAGAGGAATTGATGTTCAAGGAAGAGACGAAAGTGGGGATGAATCTGAAGGAGAATAGTTCAAAGTAGAAGAAGATAGATTTTGAGGGCCATTTCCAAAATTAGAAAGAGGCCAAATATTGATATTTCTACATTTTGCTGGAAATATGAATTCGAAGAATTAATCAATTGGATCAATGATATGGAGGAGTATTCTGAGTATAAAGAGGTAGAAGACCGTGAAAGGGTAAAATTTGTAAAGACCAAGCTTAAGGGTTATGCTAATATTTGACGGAAAGAAATTCAATTAGAAAGAAATAGAAGGGAAAAAGAAAAATAACGAGATGGGATCAGATAGTGGAAAGATTGAAGAGACAGTTCATTCATGTTGAATATGATATTTATTTGATAAATAAAATGCAAGGGTTGAAGCAAGCAAAATAAATTGTTAAAGAGTATATTATTGATGAATTCTATCAAGTCCTAGTCAGAACAAGCCATTCTAAGGCCAACAAGAAGAAAAATGCTTGTTACATAAATGGGTTGAAGCTGAGCATTCAAGAAGAATTGAGTTTGGTAAGATTTTTCACCATTGAAGATGCATTTTAATTTTCTTTAAAGGTAGAAGAGAAGTTGAACCAAAGATTAGAGAACAAGAAAAATGGAAGAGGTCATGGTGGAAGGACTGGTGGATGGTCTTATGGAGGTCAAAATGAAGAGAAGAAGAAGAATGAAGAATCTAGTTGTAGTCAATATTAGAAGGGAAATAATGCATACCATTCCTGTAATCAAAATAACAGAGAACAAAGAGGAAGAGAAAGAGGACAAGGACCAGGTAGAGGAGGTATCCAAGTAACACGTTTCTAGTGTGGAGCACATAGATCATAAGTGTGTCCCTAACATCAAGGGAGGAAAAATAGAAGACTTGAGGGAAATGAAAGAGTCTCCCATATAGATGAAGAAGTTGAATCTTCACATTTTGAAAATGCAGAGAGGAGAGGTGCTAATTACTAGAAGAGCCTTGCTAAATGATGAAAAAGAAATACCCCAAAGGAAGAATTTGTTTCACACAAGATGTAAGTGAAATGGTAAAGTTTGCAATGTCATTATAGATGGTGGTAGAATTATTGTTTAAGATGCAATGATTAGTAAATTGAAGTTAGGAAAAAGAAGGCATTTGAATCCCTACTAGATTGCTTGGTTGTAGGAGGACCACAAGGCTTTGGTTAATGAACACTGTCTGGTAAAGTTCAAGATTAGAAACTATCTTGATGAGATATTATGTGATATTATGCTTATGGATGTTTGTCATATGTTGTTAGGGATACTATGCAAATTTGATCATCATAATATTTATGATGGGTATGCAAATACCTATTCTTTGACAAAGGATGAAGTTCAACACAAGCTTAATCTAGTGAACAAGATTGGGGAAAAGGTATGCAATAATGAAAGCCTATGTTTATTTGATGAAATAAAACTTATAGATATCATGAAGCATGAGCATCAATTTTATTCTTACATTCCTAAAGCTAATCAAGAACTAGAAGATATACTTGTAGAAGTTATGGATTTTTTGGATGAGTTTTAGGATATTGTATTTAATTAGGTCTCTGATGGATTACCACTAGTGAGAAAGATTATGCATCAAATGGACCTAATTCCTAGAGCCAGTTTGTTGAATACGGCAACCCATAGAATGACTCCAACAAAGAGTAAAGAGTTGTTACAGAAAGGGTTGATTCAAGAAATTTTGAGTCCATGTGCAATATCTACAGTATTAGCATCAAATAAAAATAGAGAATGGAGGATGTGTATGGACTCTCAAGCTATCAATAAGATTACTATCAAGTATGGTTTTTGCTTTCTAAGGATGGATGATATTATAGATTTTTTTAGTGGATTTGAGTACTTCACAAAGATAGTTTTGAAGAGTGGATATCATCAAATCTAGATTAGAGAAGGAAATGAATGGAAAATGACCTTTAAAACCAAGGAGGGGTTGCATGAGTAGTTAGTCATACCTTTTGGGCTAATCAATACATCGAGCACATTCATGCAACTCATGAACGAAGTATTAAATTTTTTTTTGGGTAGGTTTTTGATTGTTTACTTGGATGATATTCTAATTTTCAGGAAGATATTGGAGGAGCACATAATGCATATTTGTAGGGTCTTTGAGAAGTTAAGAGTGGAAAATATGTTGATTAACCTAAAGAAGTATTGTTTCATGAAGGATTTATTGTACCTGAGATTTGTCTCAGCATGTGTTCTTAAAATGGACCTAGATAAAGTAAAGGCTATCCTTGAATGACCTTCCCTAAGGAATGCTTTTAAGGTGAGATCTTTTCATAGTTTAGCTAGTTTTTACTATAAGTTTATTAGGAATTTTAATAGGATTTGTGCACCATTAGCTGAAACAATAAGAGGAGATATAAAAGAGTTTAAGTGGACTACATGCACATAAAAGAGTTTTGAATATTGAAGCAGAAAGTTACAAAGCAACCTATTTTGGAACTTCTTGATTATAATAAGGTATTTTAGGTGGATTGTGATGATAGTGACAATGCCATTGGAGTTTTTATGAGTCAAGAAGGTAAACCCATTGCTTATTTTAGTGAAGCGTTGAATGGTGGAAATAAGAAGTATTCTATTCATTATTAGTATTTTTATGCAATAATTTAGGATTTAAAGAAATTGAGACATTATATTTTTATAGAAGACTGTGTTTTTATTTTCCAAAAGAGTGTTTTGTTTACTAATCATCAATCTTTGCAACATTTTAATAGTCAAGGAAATTTGAATCAAAGACATTTGAAATGGGTTGAATTTTTGCAAAGTTATACATTTGGTTTCAATCATAATAATGGAATATCTAATAGAGTTGCAAATTCCTTAAGTAGGAGGCCAAATTTGTTGACAAAAACTTAGGTTGATGTGGTTGGGTTAAATGAGCTCAATATTTTGTAATAAGATAATCTTGATTTTGTAGAAGATTAGAAGGCTTGTATGGAGCCAATTACATTTAATAGAATGAAGTGGCTGAACTGTATAATCCAATATGGTATGTTGTTTAGAGGAAGCTAATTGTACATTCCAAGAAGTTTCATGAGAGATAATGTGATCAAGGAGAAGCATAGAGGAGGACTAGAAAGACATTTTGGTCATGATAAGACCATTGCACTTGTTGGGGAACATAATTATTGGACACAATTTTAGAAAGATGAAAGAAATTGTGCAAAGTTGTAAAGTGCGTTAGTTGGAAAAAGGAATCGGGTAGAATACGGTGCTATATTAGCTATTACCTTTATCAGAGAGGCCATGAGAGGATATTTTTATGAATTTTTTTCTTGGTTTAACAATGAATTAGAGAGGACATGATTCCATTTTTCATGGTCGTAGACAATTCTCAAATATGACATATTTTATTCCTTGTAAGAAGACTAATGATGCTATTAATGCTCCAGAGTTGTTTCTTAGAGAGATGGTGAGACTTCATGGTCCTCCAAAGAGCATAGTTTTAGATCGAAAGACCATTTTTTTTGGTTATTTCTAGAAGACATTATGGAAAAAGTTGAAGATATTTGATATTTAGTTTAGTGCACTATCCAAAGACTAATATTGGGTAGACAAAGGTGTTAATTAGGAGCTTAGGTAACCTACTAAGATTCTTAGTAGGAGATAAGCCCAAGGATGTCATAGGTAGATTCCTCATACAAAAATTTTGTGAATAGGAGCATTGGTAAATCACCATTATGGATTGTATATGGAAGTATTCTAAGAACTATTTCATAGCTAAATAAGATGGATAAATGAGAAGAAAAAGAGTGATGAAGATGAAGACTTTATAGAGTGCCTGAAGAATTTGCATAAATTAAGCACGTATATTAATAATATGAATATAAAGTACAAGGATAAGACAAATCATAAGACGAGATATAATAAATTCCAAATGGTAGATGAGGACATGGCTCATTTGAGAAAAGAGACTTTTCCCATTGGAACATATAATAAGTTCCAAATGAATAAATTTTGGTGCAGAAGCATCTAAGGCTTGGAAGGCTACCAGGGGGTCACTTGGATGGCTTTGAGAATTTGAAGACTACAAGGACCTAAAAGGTCTTGAACCATTGTAATCATGGCCATTAGTGCCAAAAAGTTATAAATTATAACAAGATGAGTCAATGTATTCAAACTTGCCAATGTGAGGCAAGAGACCTAGAAGGGCCACCATGTAATAGGGTAAGGGTTTATAGTCTTTAAAGGGTTTGAAGGGATGAAGTGAGATATATTGGGTCATTTAATAATATAATAATGATTATTACATGTAATAAGGTCAATAAACATGCCATGTAAACAATCTCGCCAATATGAGCAAGAATGGCCTTAAAGGATAAATGGTGGGTTAATAAGTAGCATAAGGGATTTTGGTAATAAGAATGTTGGAGGGTCTAAAGACCATTAGAAACATGTAATATGTTTAGAAGGTTCATATTTTTTTATTTGACAACTTGGTTGTTAGCTTGACAACATATTGTGCCTTAACTAATAAGTCTGTCAACAGTTTAAGGCTATGGCAATTGGTTTGCAATAGTTGAAGTCGGTTTGTGGGTGGTTTCATGGTTGGTTTTTGATTGGGAATGTTAAATGAGTCTTTAAAAGGTGTAACAGGTTGAACATGAAGATAGAAAGTCAAGGTATGAAAGCATTATTGATGAAATAAATTTAATTTCTTGCACATTTGTTTTTGTTCTTCCCTGTCACAGTCAACTCCAAACCCGTATGCAACAATTTAGATTGATTTATTTTGAAGTTCTCTTGATTGGATATGGTATTAATGTGATTTTAGAGTATTTTGGGTTTTTGAATAATCTCATTTGGTGATATGTGTTGAAAGATATTGTTGTTTGAGTCTAATTGGTATTAATCCCTCATCAAGGGTAAGTCAAGAGCTTTAAAATGTGATTTATTTTAGGTTGCACATTGGATAAGCCTATAATTTTTTTATAGTGATGAGGAGGAAGATGTATATTGAATGTCCCAAAAATTTTAGGGAACAATGATACAAATGGCATTAGTTTTGAACAGAGGAAGACAATAGTTGTTGAAGGAAGGAAATATTGTCTTAGAAAATACAGTCTTGGTGCGGGGGTAATATCTTGCAAACCAACCGTTGGATCTAGATAAGTTATGGATATGTTGTGGATAACCAAATTAATATAAATCTCACTTGAGCGATCGAGGAAATGTGATCAGGTTCAAAAGTTATAGATAACTGTGTAAGGGTCTATATGAAATAAACCAATGAGTTCTTATTACACAATGTTAATTTACAATGAAGGCTTTGATCCCAAGTAGGATAATGAAGATTGAATTGGAGCGTGAGGAGGATGAAGGAAGGAATGTATTCAAGCTGTAGAGGGATTTGGAAGGGTTTGAGAGCCATAGCTAAGACATAGACAAGGTAAGTTAAAACATTTTGTGGGTTTACTGTCATGCAAGACCAGAGAATACGAAAGTGATTTTGTTTTAAGATTGATGGCATTATGTAATGAGTATAGTGTGTATAAGTTGTGTTTGAGCCATTGGAAGGTCTAGGGAAGTGTTGGGACTAGGAGAGTCCTATTGGTCAAGTCCTTACCAGAGTAGGACAATTGGTTACCTATAATTTGGGGAAAGGTGCAAAGGCAACCGGGTACCTTCCTGTCAAAGTTGGGACAGGAAGTCCTTGTAGGGGTTTGAGTGGTGGATTCCCTACATCAAATTGGTATCAGAGCGAGAATATTTGGGAAATGAATCCTAGATAGGTGGTAATGGCTTTGACAAGGTAAAAAAGGGAAATGCTACAAGCATTGAAAAAGTGAAAAGAGTTTAGGAAAAATGTGAGGAAGAAGAAAGATGAAGAAGAGAGGAGACAAGAAGAAGAGTTAAGGAGATTGGAAAAAACCTTAGAGGCGAATGAGGCTAGAATAAGGAAACTTGAAAAAATCATAGAGAAGGTAGCCCATGAAGAGGTAGATGTACAAGAGGGTAGGAAACAGATCCTAATTGAAGATGAAGTGGAGAATTGTCTATTGGAAGGACAAGAGAAACATATAGATGCTGATGTAAAGTGTGAGCTACAGGTAGTTGCTAATGAACCTTGTGATGAAAAGGTTCTTCATGATGAGAAATAGATGGTAGAGAGTGTTGTAGATGTGAGCGATAGAGATTCAAGTCATGGAGGACTTGAAAGAAGTGAGATGATCCAAGTTGGGACAATTCTAAGTCCTTTGGAGGGTACAAGACAATAAGGTACCCCTATGATAGTTGATGAGAAGGCTAATCAAGAAGCCATAAATATGAATGAGTAAGTGGCTGAGTGCCAAGAAGAATGACATGATGAAAGAGAGGATCATTTGGTGAAGAATGAGGTGGTTGATGTGGTCTCATATGTAGAGACTAATGTTGAATTCATGAGTCAAATGAAGACTCCTAAATGGTGGTATGAAGTGGTGAAGAAAGGAGAGAAATGCCTTTGTGTAATGAGGGCATTTGGGTTGTAGGTGTGTGGATAAATCCTAATGATAATGAGCATGATGGGATAGATAATAAGAAGCATAAAATTACAAGTAGGAGTTACATTGCCAAGGAATGAAAATCCTAAAGTGAAGATGAAGAGGAGAAATGACCAACATCATTAAGCAAGGATACCATGGGTCATGCATGAAGATGTATTCAAGCATAAAGTGAAAATGAGGCATAATTTTTTTCTCTAATATGTTTTTGTTATAGGTGTTTCCAAGAGGACTTGGAAAATTTTCAAACTTGGGGAGTATGGTGCAGGAGCACCTAAGACTTGGAAGGCTACCACAGGGTCACTTGGGTGACCTTGAGAATTTGAAGACTACAAGGACCTACAAGGTCTTGAACCATTGTAATCATGGCCATTAGTGCCAAAAAGTTGTACATTGTAGCAAGACGAGTCAATATATTCAAACTTGCTAATGTGAGGCAAGAGACCTAGAAGGGCCACCATGTAATAGGGTAATGGTTTATAGTCTTTAACGGGTTTGAAGGGATGAAGTGAGATATATTGGTCCATTTAATAATGTAATAATGACTATTAAATGTAATAAGGTCAATAAACATGCCATATAAATAATCTTGCCAATATGAGCAAGAATGGCTTTAAAGGCTAAATGGCGGGTTAGTAAGTAGCATAAGGGATTTTGGTAATAAGAATGTTGGAGGGATTAATAAGACAATTAGCAAGGTGTAATATGTTGAGAAGGGTCATAGTTGTCAAGTTGACAACTTGGTTGTCAACTTGACAACATACTATGCATTAACTAATAAGTTTGTCAATAGTTTAAGGCTATGACAATCGGTTTGGAGTAGTTAAAGTCAGTTTGTGGGTGGTTTCATGGTTGGTTTTCAGTTGGGAATGTTAAATGAGTCTTTAAACGGTGTAAAAGGTTGAGCATGAAGAGAGAAAGTAAACGTATGAAAGCATTATTGATGAAATAAATTTAATTTCTTGCACTTTTTTTTGTGTTCTTCCCTGTCACAATCAACTTCAAACATGTATGCAACAATTTAGATGGATTTATTTTGAAGTGCTCTTGATTGGATATTGTAGTACTATGAGTTTAGAGTATTTTGGGTTTTTGAATAATCTCAATTGGTGATCTATGTTGAAATATATCGCTATTTGAATCTAATTGGTATTAAACCCTCATCAAGGGTAAGCTGAGAGCTTTAAAATGTGATTTATTTTAGGTTGCATGTTGAATAAGCTCTCATTTTGGACAGTGATGAGGAGGAAAATGTATATTAACTATCCCAAAAGTTGCAAGGACCAATGATACAGATGGCATGAGTTTTCAAATAGAGGAAGACAATAGTTGTTGAAGGAAGAAGGAAAGATTGTCTCAAAAAATACAGTCTTAGTGCGGGGGAAATTTCTCGCAAACCAATATTTGGATCTAACTAAGTCTTGGATATGTTTTGGATAACCAAATTACACTGAATCACATTGGAGTGATTGAGGAAATGTGATCAAGTTCAAAAGTTACAGATGATTGTGTAAGGGTCTATATGAAATAAACCAGTGAGTTCTTATTCCACAATGTTAATTTACAATGAAGGCTTTGATCTAAAGTAGGATAATGAAGATTGACTTGGAGCATGAGGAGAATGAAGGAAGGAATGTCTTCAATCTATAGAGGGATTTAGAAGGGTTTGAGAGCCAGAGATAAGACATAGACAAGGTAAGTTGCAACATTTTGTGGGTTTACTATCATGCAGGACAAAGAATACTAAAGTGATTTTGTTTTAAGATTGATGTCATTATGTAATGAGTCTAGTGTGTATAAGTTGAGTTTGAGCCATTGGAAGGTCTAGGGAAGTGTTGGGACTAGGAGTGTCCTATTGGTCAAGTCCTTACCACTGTAGGATAGTTGGTTACCCGTAGTTTGGGGAAAGGTGTAGAGGCATCAAACACCTTCCTATCAAATCTTGGATAGGAAGTCCTTGTAGGGGTTTGAATGGTGGATACTCTGCACCAAATTGTATTAGAGCAATAAGATCTGGGAAATGAATCCTAGATAGGTGGTGATGTCTTTGACAAGGTCAAAAAGGCAAATGCTACAAGCATTGAAAGCATGGAAAGAGTTTAGGAAAAAATGAGAGGAAGAAGAAAGGAGACAAGAAGAAGAGTTAAGGAGATTGGAAAAATCCTTCGAGAAGAATGAGGCCAGAATAAGGAAACTTACAGAATTCCTAGAGCAGGTAGCCCATGAAGAGGAATATATACAAGAGGGTAGGACAAAGATCTTGATTGAAGAGGAAGTGGAAAATTGTCTATTGGAAGGACAAGAGTAGTAGATAGATGCCGATGTAGAGTGATTTGGGCCATGCAGAACCCTAAAGAGGCATGGTTCATGAAATTCTTATGAACTAGAGTTTCCAAGTGAACTTAATATTTCACCCATGTTCAATATTTCAGATTTGACAGAGTACCATGAAGGAGGAATTAAAGATGAATCAACATAAGTATGATAGAATGTTCCAACAACTACTTAAAAAATGAAGGGGATAGAAGACATCTTCGATACTCATATAGGTACAATCACAAGAAACAAACATTATGAGGAGTATTTGGTGAAGTAGAAAGGAAGAGATATTGAATATTAATTATGGTTGACAAGGCTGAGGTTGATCGTATTGGTTTTCCTCAAATAGCTGAGATGTGATAAGGTCACTTCTGAAATTTCCCTGGATGTCTAATGTATGAGCATCTAGTTGTGTAAGGGCAATCTTGCATCACCCAAAAAAATTTCATTTTTCTTTTAATTTGTAGTCTTCTTTAGTTTTTTATGAGTCCACGAAAACACTTATGAAGTGTAGGACAATTAGAAGCTTGAAATAACCAAACATACACTTTCTATTTTTAGTAAGTCAACCTCTTTTGATTCAAATGGACATAAAAACTCCCCAAGGAGTGAAATTGAAAAATAATTTGCCCTTATTTTATAATAAAAAAGTTCAAATAAATAATTCTAAAAGGGGCTGACCTCTTAGTGTTTGAGCACCGAAACATTATGATTAAGAGTTGCATATAAAAGGAAAAATTGCCAAATTTGTGACATGACATATCTTTTCAATTTGATACCTCTCTTCATAGAGGTGTGAAATGGTATAAATGAAGATGAGATGGGAGAAAGGAAGGCAATAAATCCAATGAAATGTCTTTCCCATTCAAAGAAAATTTAGGAGAGAACCTAAATCATAATTTATAAGTAAATTTGAAAAAGAATTATGAGAGAATATTTAGCAGATTTCTAAGGAGAATTATGAAGACAATTGGAGATTTATGAAGGAATTTGGAGCAGATGTGTTAGGAATAAATGTTATATCATTGAAATAATTTTTTAAAGAAGAAAGTTTGTTGAGTGATAAGGATAAATCACTCACCAACAAAGATATAACATGCAGTTTGAATTGTAGATCTAAAATAAGCATATGTAGATTTGAAAGAGGTGTATGGAAACTTGAAAGAGATTGCATGAAATTTGTGGAGATAAGTTATGTATAATCAGATTTATGAAGGTATAGAAAGATTTTTTCATCTATTTTAAATACATATATTCAAGAGAATGCTTACTCTTGTACAAGTTGGTGCTCCCTAAAAGGAGATACCGATATCTCTCACAACGTTAGTGCTTAGCAGTTGTAAATTGAGAGGATTGGTGTCTCTTATGAGTTGGTGACTACAAAGTTTGTAAATAATTTTTCTATAAGCAATATTTAGCCTTAGTTTTATCCTGTAAGGGTTTCCATACAAATATTTCTTCTTGAATTCTTTTTTCTATTGGTATTGTGCAATCAATGATATTGTAATTGTTAAGTTATGAAATTATTAAAATATTGTAATCTCAATATAATCGAAAACTTTTCATTTGGTATCAAATCCAATTCCTTTGAATATAGTCTAACCACATGAAAATGAGAGAAAATAAGAAATTAAATGTGATGAGGTGACAAATAGAACACACTTGGCAATAGAAAAAAAATGATATCCTCAAAAGAGAAGACAAATTTATGAGTGAATGAAAAGAAGAGATGGATGAAAGAAATAAAATATAATAAACTATGTTTGGCTAACTCATACTCTTATGCTAGACAACCTATGTCTTTTTTTAACATGGACTAACATGTATCTAGCACCCTTATTTTGTGATTTAAAAATGTAAATAAATAATTCTTAAAGGGGATGATCTTTTAGTGTTCGAGTGCCCAATTGCTATGGTGAAGAGCAGCATATAAAATAAAACCTTGTGAAGCCTTTCACATCCTCAATGAGACATCTATAAGATAAAACATATGATTTTATGAAGCCTTGCACCCCCTCAATGAGATGTCTACAAGATCAAACCTATCACATGTTATCAGTGTGCCTTGTGTTGTCATTGATGCCAACCTCTAGTGTGGCATTGGTGATAGTGATTGATGAAGAATATTTGAAGACTTGTTATTTCTAAGGATGTGTCAGTGATTGATGAAAAAGATTTGAATTCTTGTTGTTGCTAAGGATGTGATAGTGATTGATGAAGAATATTTAAATTACAACGATTGATAACTATTTGATGATAGTTTGTGGTATATCTGGAAGTTAGGAGTATTACTCGCTAGAATATGTATGAAAGATTATTTGAGAATCTTATGAGGAAGTACTTTGCATAAAGTGATGGAAATTTTTGTCTTGTTTATAGCTATTTTGTTCTGAGTATGTTTCACTATCATGTTTTAGGTCCCCAATTGTTCTATAGAAAAAAAAGAGTTTCTTGGTTTGTCGATAGAGAGGATTGTGTTAGAAATGGGTTGAAGATGCCTGGAGAATTCTCTACATTAATCCACATTGAAATTTCATGATGGGAATTTTGGTGGAAATGTTCATATGGTCTATGCAATATTTCAGTTCAAATATCTTGAGTTGATTTTCTCTACAAGAAAAATATGTGAGGTCTCTAGTTTTCACAATTTTTTGTAGTGAATGGATTTAGGTCCTATAGGTCAGGATATATGTTAAAGAGGATAATAATTTTGATTACATAGGTTTTCTAGATTCACATTGCATGGTTTACATTAGATGATGTTTTGGGACAATTAGTAACGTGGTCTTTAATGACCTTTTACAAGTTATGCTTATGTCCAAATTAAAAATATGTTGTAATGGATGCAATTTGATGAAGATATGTTTGGATTAAATATTACGTTGTGTATTGGTCCCCTTTATCTCTCGGAGTGGATTGCATTATTTATATGGATGGATATATTGGTTGAATTTGTGTAAATATTGCCCATCTTCTTAAGGCCGAGTGGTTGGTAGTTCCAATGGGAAATAAATCTATATTTAGTTGCAATGGATAGGTTAAGATGAGAGAGGAAGTGAAGAATATGTTATATACATGTGAAAAAAGACATGTTCAATGAAATGTGAATTAAAGGATCAAATTTGAAGATAGTCAGAGTGAGTTGAGAAAAGAGAAAAGGAATTGATTATAGAGATCGACAGAGAGATTGAAGTGTTTGACCAAGAGGTCCTATAACTTTTATTTCATAATATTTTTCTTGTATCTACTGGCAGAAAATGAATCTCTTTGGAAACCTTATATAAATTTTCTTATTAGGATGGTAAGTTCCTTTATAGTATACCTAAACATTAGGCATAATGAGTTCCTTGGCATCTGGCCTAAAGCATTATAATTGGTTATTCATATATTTTGAGTAAGATTCTCACCGTGGTTTTTCCCACATTGGGTTTTCCATGTAAAATTGGTGTCCTTGTGTGTACCTTCATTTTATATATGTTGATCTTGGTTAGTTAGTTTAACTATTTACATTAAATTTTGTTTATGTTACTTCATCCCCTCTCTTAGCATCTGGTGGTATTCAACATCATATTGTGAGGCCTCGTACCTCCTCAATGAAACATCTATGAGATCAAACCTATCAAATTGTGAGGCCTTGTACCTCATCCAATATATCATTTATATTATCCACCTATGAATGAATGAAACCTGTCATATTGCGAATCCTTGCAATGTAATGTCTAGGAGATCAAACCTATCATATTTTGAAGCCTTGAACCTCCTCAATGATACGTCTATGAGATCAAACCTATCATATTGTGAGGTGTTGTGCCTCCTCAAATATTTATTTATATTGTTCACCTATGAATGAAATGAGATGTCTACAAAATCAAACTTTTTATTTTGTGAAGCCTTGAATCCTCAAATATCTCATTGACTGTCTACTAACAACTTGTTTTAAAATTGAGTACGAATATCTTCATACAATGCACAATTGTTTATGAAGTATTGTTCACTTTCAACCACCCCTTAAGTGTAGAAAATGTAAGTTTATTCTTTTGAATCTTCCCTGGGGATTGTCCATCTACTCACATTACACCTGAGATAATGAGAACTGGTCCTCAACCGTACACTAAAATTTTAGCCTTTTCTTTAGTTGCATCCCTCAAAGGATCATTCTTCATCATGTTCACCATGGAAACTCTTTGATATAGTGCACATTTTTTTGACTGACAATCCTAATTTTTTTCAAACAATATTTTGATCTTTGCATTAGTTTTAGGACATTCTTTCAAGTTAATGTCCCTTTTTGTCATCCACTTGTTATTTTTCTTCATTCAAGTTTTCTTCCTTTGGTCTAAATCTTCAACAACTATTTTGGGCTAATGATGTGTATCAATGTTTTCAATTTTATTAGCTAGCTTAGCAAATTAATTAACATTGATGCTTACATTGGGGCATTCTCACTTCAGCCAAAATCTCATAGGGGATTGTTTATTTGAATTCAAGAATACACGTGATTAAATATTTTTAAATTGTTTCTAATTGTTTGCACTTAAGGTTTGATATGCTGCTTCCCAAAACCTCACATCCATAGACGACAACCAACATGACTGAAAAACCAAGAATGATTTTCTTGATTTTCCAATCTCATTACTTCACTTTCCTATAGTTGTTTTGAAGTCGGTGAGAAGCTCTCCATCCTCCTTGTATCCTTTTTGTTCTACATGTCTTCTAGTTGAGCCTATTGTAAAAATAAATTCCTATATACTTGTATTCTTTCACTATCTCAAATGAGCTTCACTCAAAGATAAAGTATACGCGTTGCTTCTTCCTTCTCAAAGAAAAAAAAAATGATTTTGGTCTTTCTAGCATTCACTTACATACCTACCTCTTGGAAAAAGAGTTCTAAAGCCTTCAGATGGTTTCTCAAATGAAGGGATTTCACAATTACAATAAGGTCATCTACATACATAAGTAACTCCACCACACAATTTTCCATGTAGATACCCCCTCCCATGGTTTTGTTTACCCATTTTTCTAGTTTATCAACATATAAGACAAATGTGGTGGATAGAGGAAACCCCTATTTGACTCTAATTCAATTGACAAAGCATTAAAATATATCCCATTTAGTTATGAATTTAGCTCTAACCTACTCATAAATCTTGTGAACCTACTGCTCTGTATTTTTTTGCAATCCTAGTTTCCTCCATTTTGCTCCAAATCTTGTCCCTAAAAATACTACCAGAATATATTTTGAAATGATTGAAGTAAAAAAAAGCTTTTACTCTTGGGTGTCACAATTTTTTTGAATTAAGTTCTTAAGAGTGATGCAATGATCAATTATAGAGTGCATTGGCCTAAAGCTACCCTACCCTTTTTCTCTTTTTTTGCCCATGTGCTGATTGCATAGTCTACTATGCTCCCAACAAGTTTTCCTAAAAGAGGGTTGATCATAATAGTCTGATATTTATAAGGATTATTAATATCACCACTTTTGTAGATAGGGATGTCAACAATAATTGTCCACTTTATCAAAAGGTTCCTTTTATTCATTGTTACAAATTTTCTTGATGTGTGGGCAAGGATTTGAAGTTCCCATTTTAATTTTTTTTGTATGTAATCTATCAATGTCTTGAATTTTACCACTTGCTAAATTATTTATGCCTTTTTTGATATCTTACATTAAGAAAAGTACAATTGATTTGTCAATCATGGGAGGGCTACTTTTCTCTTGTGCTCATTCATAAAAGGAGTTTCATATAATCTAACCAATGGACATATGTTATATTATTTTCTATTGTTTCTCTCTTTTGCTCTAGATCCCTCAAAAAATCTTTTGGGTTGTGTTTCTCCTAAGATATTAATTATTTCTTTCTTGAAATAACACAAATTTCTTTTTTAGATTTTAAAAAATTTACACATTTTAAATTCTTTCTTTATTTGGATTAGTCTCTTTAAAGGATCTTTTAGTAGCCTTTTATTCTTAATTATACCATGGGTTAGTCGAGAAATCATTTAAAAACCTCTTCATAGGCTGAGTTTTTTTACATACCTTTAGAGCCTTGTGGATTGATGTTACAATCAATACATTATTGCAAATGTAATCATTTGATTCATTAGTTTCCTTGCCTTCTATGTTGTATTTTTCTATTTGAAGGTTTTGTCCAAGTGCAACAACAAAGATCTCTTGACTTTCTTGATTTCCAGAAGTTTACTTTAATTATGAACCTTCATATGGATGAGTTGGTCTTGCCCTCTTTTTAGGCTATTTGCGTTGATGAAAAGTTTATATAAGGACATGTATATGATTGAGTTTCAACTTAATATGGCATCCCCCAATATTGAATGTGAATTCATAAAAATAGAACTTTGAGAGAAGACTACATAGTCCACCACACTTTTCATATTTTAGGCTTTACAAGTGATGTTGTTGGGACTCAACAAAGTTTGCATGCCATTATAGATAACCACGAAATACAAGCTACATATACCTATAAAATCTACTCCTAAGAGCAACACACTCCCATTACCATCTTGTGAAGCTCTTTTTGACAATTGGTCCCCATTTACATGTAGCTATAAAGTGTTGATATCCTCTCTTTCTTTTCTACCCAATCTAATAGATTGACTATTTGTTGTCCTAACATTAAAATTACCTATTAGAACTATTTCTTATGAGGTGTTAAACAAAGATGTTTTTTTAATGCAACATACATGACTCTTTGCTATCTAGTTCTATCTCTTTGATATCTCATTGTCTATTATTTTCTACCATATGAACTAATTACTTAAGTCCTCTTTTTCAAACTTTATCATTCCATCCTACATTTCTCTTATTAGGACTATGATTTCACCTCCACAAACAACCAAGATAGATTGATGAAAAAGATAATAGAAAAATAAATGAATGAGAATGAAAATATTATACAAAGATAAAAAACAAGATGAAAATAAAAGAGAAGAATTCCCCTTCTACATCTTGGGCAAAAGACTTGTTGAAGTGAGAAAGAGAATTGAAGCTCTGATGTGGAAAAAAATGGTGAATGGAAGAAGCAACTAAAAAAATAGAAAGTATGTTGAGAGCTTGTAAAAATGATCGAGAGAGAGACAAAATCATGCCAAAGAGATTGTTTGAATAGCCAAGAGGACTAAATGAAGTGAAAAGGAGGAAGATAAAGGGATTGTGCATCCTACTAAAGTTTATGGGCATCTAGAGGGGTGTTAGACAATCAAAACTAGTAGGTGTAATGTTCAAATGACCATTTATAGTTAGGATATTTGTGGGATGAATGCATGACACACAAACATCTCCATAGCATGCACATGTCTGCAAATAAATCAAACCCGGGTGATTGGGAGGACAATAGGAAAAAGATTAAACATTACCATTATATTTAATTCAGCTAAAATGAAGGACTTTATGTGACATGAAATTGCACTAAGTATAATTTACGATGTTACAATAGGATATCCTCATGATCTACCTAGACCTGACCACAACTAGTAAGGTGGCAAACAAAAAAGAAATCATCAAACATATAGTGGGATCCAACAAAATAGTGGAGGATTTAATACACATCTTTTAGACTCCTTAATTGAAGTATTAAAAGTAAGAAGAGAGAAAACAACAAAAGGAAAGGAACAAATCAAAATAGAAACAATTCATGAAGTAGCTTCTAAAATTACCCCTCCACAAAAGAATAATTTTTCTTAGATATAAACCAAAGAAATTCAAACCAAGCAACAATTTAGTAGATTGATTCTTGAAAAATCAGAGGTCCTAAATACAATCATAGTAGAAATAAGGGAGCCATTCTTAAGGCTTCTGAAATATTACAGGAGGAAGAAGAAAAATATGAAGCTTGGTCATTAGAAAAATCTTCTCAACATCCAATTCTCTTGGACACACAACCCTCATCTCCATAGTCAATAATATAAAATATCAAGAAAATTTTAGCAAAGAAAAGCATAAAAAAGTGGTAGCCCCTCTTCCAACTTCCTTTGGTTAGATTACAAGTGGATTTCAGTAGCACATTTCTAGTACACAAATTTTAGTTAGGAGACATTGTTTGGTGTGGAGCCTGATCAGTCTCCAAGTGGGAAATTGTTGATATTGTGGTGACTGATCATGTAGTGGGTGTTTATATTGTGGCAACTGCTCAAGGAAAAAGCACATACAACTCAGGTACCATTTTATAAGGTCTATTTTGGAGGATGGTCAATTACGACTTGAGAAGATTCACACAAGTGACAATCCCATAGACATGTTCATGAAGGTAGTCCCCAAGGAGAAGTCAGTTTATTGCTCAACTTCTATTGGGATTCTTGACTGAGGATTGTGGAGTTAATACATAGCAAAGTCTTTTATCTAGTGGGAGTTGTACGTACTGCATTGTCGTCTAGATTTAGTCTCCAAGTGGGAGATTGTTTGGTGTGGAGCCTGATCAGTCTCCAAGTGGGAGATTGTTGATATTGTGGTGACTGATCATGCAGCGTTGAAATTTTTTTGTGTTTTTTTTGAGAAAAAGAAAACTGACATTGTAAAACCCTAAAATGGATGATTTTAGAGGTTTCCCTAAAACACATGTTATAACTGGCTGAGATGCATAATACATTCTAATGTTGGTGTACTATTTTGTTGGATAATAAGAAAGGTTGGACGACTGTGTAGGTGGATGTAGCCTAGGGTTTGGGTGAACCACGTTAAATCTGTGTGTTATCTGTGTTCAGATTGTTTTCTTATTTTGTTTCTGCATATAACTGTTTATTCTTATATTGTTTTGGATCTGTCAATTCCTAACAGATATCTTACACTAGACTCCTCAAATAGCAATGTAAATAAAAGAGAAGATTTTATCAAGGAAATATAACTTAAGTTCCCTCATCTTCAAGGGACACATCCCAACCACCATTGATATAGTTAATAATTATCATGGAGGAAGTGATTAAGGATACCACAACACAAAAGGATACCTTGCGACAATAAGTGACTACCAAGCTTAGTAAGGCAAGAGAAAGTGTACCCCTTCCCACTCTAAATTTGAGAACCATATCAACACAACAAAGAAAACTAAATGGGATGTAAATAGCCTATAATAGATTTTCTTAAAATGGACAATGGTTGTGGCCCCACTATAATTGGAATTGGAAATCACCAAAAAGTCCGTTGACTATGATGCACTAAGGGTCCGTTTGGTTGCTGGAACTAAATAATGATGGAATTGTCAAATTCCAGTATTTAAAAATTCTAGAGGTTTTAAATTCGGAAATGGTTTTTGGAATATGCATGGAACTGTTTGGTTCACTTGGAATTCACCTGGATTTCATAATGAGAAGATGGAAAATGTTGTTTGCATATGAATTTCAAAATATTATAAATTTTTCTTTACCCCCAATTCCCATTTAAGTGGAATTGGAATTGATTTTCCAATTCCACCTATTTAGATGGAAGATTCAAATGCTGGTTTTGGGTGTAAATGGGAATTAAAAAATCCCTATCCTAGTGATGCAGGAGCATCCTGGGTGTAAGAGCAATCTTGCATCACCCAAAAATATTTCTGTTTTTGTATTCAATAAGGGCTATTTTGTGCAGAGCTTCTATTTATGGAAAGTTACTATTTTTGGTAATTTTTGTATGTGCTCAGAATGATCTGATTTCTTTCTTAGAGGTTGATTTTGGTCATATAAGTCTGCCAGTAAATTTTCATTGCCAGATCAAAGTGTATATTGGAAGATATTGAAGATTTTTGGTATTGGCAGCAGGGTACAGGAATTTTGAACTCAGTTTTGAAGGCTTTAGAGGACCCGGATGAGGTCAAAAATTTGGGTGACGGGCGCTTGCATTGGTCATTCCTGTAGAGCACTTCGTGGCATTTCCGAAATGGGGTTATAATAGCCGATCGGGTCAACTGGTGATGACTTGTGGTCTTCGGAAGTTGGGCCACCCGAAATGGCAAAAAATAATTTTTTTCAAAATTTCTGTTCGGGTTTCAAAGGTTATCTTGAGCCGACTATGATGTAATAAAATGTAAAATAAAATAATTCTAAGTTTGGTCGGCCTTATTGGCTAAAATTTTGGAACCTTCCCAGGCGGTGGAAAATTGCCTATATAAGGAAGACTGTATTATTGTCTTAGGCAGTTCGGAATAATTCTGGGTAGTAGATCTGGGATTGATTCGAGGCTTTGTCCTACAGAATATTGTAAGGGAATGCCCATGTGGATTTGCATATTGTAATTCTGAAAGTTTGTAATTCCACATTTGTGGAGATAATAAGAAGCCAATTTTTTGTTCTTGCATATTACTGTTGTTGTTTCTCTGTTTCTGTTATGTGTTTGTGGTATTAAGGGGAGCACCCTTCATCAGGTGGTATCAGAGTAGGAGTTCTTGAGTGTGTAAACAGATCGCCGACTGTGAGGCAGTTTGCACCAGGACCGTGGCTAGGGTTTCAGCGCGCATCGCGAAAATGCCTCCACGAAGGGAACGTGGCGGAAGAGCTGGTGTTGTAACACCTGAGGTTAGAGAGCTGCAGAGACAAGTGCGAGCATTGCAAGAAGAGATTCGCAGAGGAATGAATCTTAATGTCAGAGATGAAAGCGAGGATGAAGCCGAAGAAGAATATCAAGAAGGAGAAGCTGAAATTGTGAACCAGGAGGAAGAAAGACTTTTTCGGGCGATTTCCAAGATTGGGAAAAGACCTAAGATTGAGGTTCCTACATTTTCAGGAAATCTTAACCCAGAGGAATTGATCGACTGGATCAATGAATGTGAAGAATATTTTGAGTATGAAGATGTTGGGGATCCTGATAGGGTCAAATTTGCGAAGGTCAGACTGAAAGGTCATGCGAAGATATGGTGGCAAGAGATTCAGTTGGAGCGAAATAGAAGGGGAAAGGAGAAAATCACGAGATGGGATTGGATGGTGGATAAATTAAAGCGACAGTTCATTCCTGTTGATTACGAGCTTGACCTACTGAAGAAAATGCAAAGTTTGAAGCAAGCAGGAAGATCTGTTCAGGAGTATACAGAGGAGTTCTATCGACTTCTCATCAGAACAGGCCATGCAGAAGTTGATAAAGAGAAAGTTGCCCGATACCTTAATGGGTTAAGGCCAAGCATTCAGGAGGAGCTGAATTTGGTTCGAATGAACAGTATTGAAGAGGCATACCAGTTTGCCCTAAAAGTAGAGGAAAAGCTGAACAAGAAGTTTGAGAGCAGAAAAAACGGAAGAGGTCGCGGTGGATGATCTGGTGGACGGTCATATGGTGGCCGAAATGAAGATCTGAAAAAGAAGGATGAGGCCAGTAGCAGTCAGAATCAGCGTGGGAATAATTCCAATCACTTCCAGGATCAGAATAATAGAGATCAGAGAGGAAGAGGAAGAGGACAAGGATCTGGAAGAGGAGGCTTCCGTGGAACATGTTTTCACTGTGGAGAAGAAGGTCATAGGGCATTTGAATGTCCTCAGCGCCAAGGCAGAACAGACAGAAGAAATGAAGGCCAGGCCAGAGTTGCACATGTAGATGAAGATGCCAGATCATCAAATTCTGAAGATGCTGAAAGAGGAGAAACGTTGATTAACAGAAGAGTCCTGTTGAGTGGTGAGAATGAACCTGAGCAAAGGAGGAGCCTGTTTCGCACCAGGTGCAAGTGTGAAGGTAAATGTTGTGATGTGATTATTGATAGTGGAAGCACTGACAATTTGGTGTCATAAGAGATGGTGACAAAGTTGAAGCTCAAGAGACAGAAACACCCACATCCATATCGGATTGCCTGGGTACAGGATGACCACAAGGTCATGGTCAATGAACAATGCCTGGTGAAGTTCAAGATTGGCAGATACCAAGATGAGGTATTGTGTGATATCATATCTATGGATGCATGTCATATGTTGTTGGGTAGACCATGGCAGTTTGACAGATGTGCTGTACATGATGGTCATGCGAATACCTATTCCCTAACAAAGGATGGCATGCGGCATAAGCTAAAACCATTGAAGGAGACTGAAGAAAAGGTATGTGGTAATGCAAGAATAACATTTGTTGATGGAAGAAAATTCCTAGATGGTATGAGGCATGAGCATGTGTGTTTTGCTTTAATTCCAAAAGTTGGTAAAGAAGAAGTAGAGGATGTACCTGTAGAGGTTGCAGATTTGTTGAATGAGTTTCAGGATATTGTATCTGATAATGTACCTGATGGATTACCACTGGTAAGGAAGATCAGTCATCAGATGGATTTGATTCCAGGAGCCAGTTTGCCAAACAAGGCAGCACATAGAATGACACCAGCAGAAAGTGAAGAGTTGAACAGACAAGTACACGAGTTATTGCAGAAGGGGTTGATTCGAGAGAGTCTGAGTCCCTATGCTGTACCTACGGTATTAGCACCAAAGAAGAATGGAGAGTGGAGGATGTGTACAGATTCCAGAGCAATAAACAAGATCACAATCAAGTACAGGTTTCCATTGCCACGAATGGATGATATTATGGACTGTTTGAGTGGAGCTGTGTATTTCTCAAAGATAGATCTGAAGAGTGGATATCATCAGATTCGGATCAAAGAAGGAGATGAATGGAAGACTACCTTCAAGACAAAAGAAGGACTGTATGAGTGGTTAGTCATGCCTTTTGGGCTAACCAATGCACCGAGCACTTTCATGCGGCTCATGAACGAGGTTCTGAAAGAATTTCTGGGTAAGTTTGTCATTGTTTACCTAGATGATATTTTGATCTTTAGTAAGACATTGGATGAGCATATGATGCATATTCGTATGGTATTTGAGAAGTTGAGAGAAGAGAAATTGTTGATTAATTTGAAGAAGTGCAGTTTTATGAAGAAAGAGTTAGTGTATTTGGGATTTGTAGTTTCAACAGAAGGTCTAAAAATGGACCCAGAGAAGGTATGGGCTATCCTTGAATGGCCTACTCCAAGGAGTGCTACTGAGGTAAGATATTTTCATGGTCTAGCTAGCTTTTACAGAAAGTTTATCAAAAATTTTAGCAGTATTTGTGGACCCTTGACTGAAACGATGAGAGGGGATAGAAAAGAGTTTAAGTGGACTAAAGGAGCAGAAAAGAGTTTTCAATTATTGAAACAAAAAGTTAGAGAACAACCTATTTTAGCACTTCCAGATTTCAATAAGGTGTTTCAAGTAGATTGTGATGCTAGTGGTACTGCAATAGGAGCTGTTATGAGCCAAGAAGGTAAACCTGTTGCTTATTTCAGTGAGAAGTTAAATGATGCCAAGAGAAAATATTCTGTTTATGATCAGGAATTTTATGCTATAGTTCAGGCATTAAAGAAGTGGAGACATTATCTACTTCCTAAGGAGTTTGTTTTGTATACTGATCATCAAGCTTTGCAATATTTGAATAGTCAAGGAAAATTGAATCAAAGGCATTTGAAATGGGTTGAGTTTTTGCAGAGTTATACATTTCTTTTGAAACACAGGAGTGGAAAGTCTAATAGGGTTGCAGATGCTCTTAGCAGAAGGAAACTATTGATGACAGAAATGCAGATTGAAGTGGTTGGGTTCAAGGAACTCAAGAATTTGTATCCAAAGGATCCTGATTTTGGTGAAGCTTGGCAAGCTTGTACAGAACCTGTTACTCTAGACAGGACAAAATGGTTGGATTTCATCATCCAGGATGATATGCTATTTAGAGGGAGTCAGTTGTGCATTCCACAAAGTTCTATGAGGGAGAATCTCATCAAGGAGAAGCATAGCGGAGGATTGGCTAGACATTTTGGTCGTGATAAAACCTTTGGTTTGGTTAGTGAGAATTATTATTGGCCACAGTTGCAGCAAGATGTGAAGAAGTTTGTACAGAGTTGCAGAGTATGTCAGATGGCGAAAGGAGTGAAGCAGAATACAGGGTTGTATCAGCCATTACTTGTACCAGAGAAGCCTTGGGAGGATATCAGCATGGACTTTGTTCTTGGTTTACCGAGGACACAGCGGGGACACGATTCAATTTTTGTGGTAGTTGACAGATTTTCAAAGATGGCACATTTTATTCCCTGCAAGAAGACTAATGATGCTGTTCATGTAGCAGAATTGTTTTTCAGAGAAGTAGTGAGACTTCATGGTTTGCCAAAGACCATAGTTTCAGATCGGGACACTAAGTTTGTTGGATATTTCTGGCGTACATTGTGGAAGAAGTTGAAGATAGATTTGAAGTTTAGTTCATCACATCATCCACAGACTGATGGACAGACAGAGGTGGTGAATAGAAGTTTGGGAAATTTGCTGAGATGTTTGGTTGGAGATAAGCCAACAGGATGGGATTTGATTTTACCACAGGCGGAATTTGCATACAATAATTCTGTCAATAGGAGCACTGGTAAATCACCATTCCAGATTGTATATGGAAGTAGTCCAAGAAATGCATCTGACTTGAGGAAGATAGATAAAGGAGAAATAAGTAGTGCTGAAGCTGAGGATTTTGCAGAACACTTGAAGAACATCCATGGGGAGGTGAGGAAGCATATTACCAAGATGAACGCACAGTATAAGGCTAAGGCAGATGAGAAAAGGAGGTATAAGGAATTTCAGGTTGGTGATGAAGTCATGGTTCATTTGCGGAAGGAGCGGTTTCCAGTTGGTACATATAACAAGCTGAAAATGAAGAAGTTTGGACCATGCAGGATATTGAAGAAACATGATTTAGGAAACGCATGAGGTAGAATTGCCTACTGAGCTAAATATTTCACCAGTGTTTAACATTTCAGATCTGACAGAGTATCATGAAGGAGGTGTTGAAAATGAGATCACAGCAGCACAGTGGAGTATTCCAGCAACTAGTTCAGACACTAAGGAGATTGAAGATATACTGGACAGTCGTGTTGGCAGAAGCACAAGGAACAGGACATATGAAGAATATCTGGTCAAGTGGAAAGGATGACCTGTTGAAGATTCATCATGGCTGACAAAGGAGGAGGTTAACCGTCTTGGTTTTCCTCTGCACACCTGAGTCGTGACAGGGTCACTTCTCAAATTACCCCGGGTGTCTGATGCAGGAGCATCCTGGGTGTAAGAGCAATCTTGCATCACCCAAAAATATTTCTGTTTTTGTATTCAATAAGGGCTATATTGTGCAGAGCTTCTATTTATGGAAAGTTACTATTTTTGGTAATTTTTGTATGTGCTCAGAATGATCTGATTTCTTTCTTGGAGGTTGATTTTGGTCATATAAGTCTGCCAGTAAAGTTTCATTGCCAGATCAAGTGTATATTGGAAGATATTGAAGATTTTCGGTATTGGCAGTAGGGTACAGGAATTTTGAACTCAGTTTTGAAGGCTTTAGAGGCCCCGGATGAGGTCAAAAATTTGGGTGACGGGCGCTTGCATTGGTCAAGCCTGTAGAGCGCTTCGTGGCATTTCCGAAATGGGGTTATAATAGCCGATTGGGTCAACTGGTGATGACTTGTGGTCTTCGGAAGTTGGGCCACCCGAAATGGCAAAAAATAATTTTCTTCAAAATTTCTGTTCGGGTTTCAAAGGTTATCTTGAGCCGACTATGATGTAATAAAATGTAAAATAAAATAATTCTAAGTTTGGTCGGCCTTATTGGCTAAAATTTTGGAACCTTCCCAGGCGGTGGAAAATTGCCTATATAAGGAAGGCTGTATTATTGTCTTAGGCAGTTCGGAATAATTCTGGGTAGTAGATCTGGGTATTGATTTGAGGCTTTGTCCTACAGAATATTGTAAGGGAATGCCCATGTGGCTTTGCATATTGTAATTCTGAAAGTTTGTAATTCCACATTTGTGGAGATAATAAGAAGCCAATTTTCTATTCTTGCATATTACTGTTGTTGTTTCTCTGTTTCTGTTATGTGTTTGTGGTATTAAGGGGAGCACCCTTCATCACCTAGTTTCATGTTTTGAACACAAACATTAAAAATGTCAATTCTGGAATTTGACAATATTAATTCTAGTCTAATTACAGAAGACAAATGAGCCCTAAAGGATCTGGAAGGACTAAGCATACATCAAAACATGGCATGAACAATATCAACACCTATAAGAGAGGAAGGACCAAACATGATATGATTTTATCTGCAGTCGACATGTTCCCCCAGACTCTCTAAATTCCCACCACCGTTTGAAGGCAAAATTATAATTGTTGCAACTCTAAATCCACATTCATCAGCTACAATTGGGGATTGTTATGAAGGAGAATAATGTTAAGAGACTCCAAAAGATATACACTGATATCCTTTTGATGCAACAAGGTTAACTTTAGGAAAAGTCTAATTTTAGAAGGAGGATGAAGTTGGAAGGAACATGGCATCCAAAAATATTTTCGAGAATCATGCCACATCTCGTTGCATTATAGACTAGGGGTGCTATGTATGGGTGATGTCTCATCTTCTAGCTACAACTATATTGTAAGATACATTTATCAATATTAGAAGGAATATAGGGAAATATATATTAAAGTTATAAGATAGATAGAATCTATGAAGCAAATGATATAATATGTATGTGTAAGGAGATATAAGAGTGTATATGATATGTTATATAAATGCATTCAATACAATCAATTTCGAGTCTCAATTCTTTGTTGTACATGTTATTTATATTCTATTAACCAAATAATCAAACATTCAAATTTGATTTCCAACCTTCTTTAATAGGACAAAGTTTGGGGTGTACGACTAAGACAACAAAAATTCATTGGAGCTAAAAACTTTGATTTACATCCTTGGATTTCTTGCTAGCAATGGAAAATGGTGCATACCTAGAAGACATAAATACCAACAATTATTGCTCATTGAAGATTATTTTTTAATTTCCATTAATAGAGTTTCAAATTCACTTTTGGGCCCTCCAAGCATGAAAAAAACTGTTAATAATTATTAATTAGTTCAAATTAACCTTTATAGTTATAACCTTTAATTGTCATTAATAATGTCCAGTATTGCATGTGCCAAACTCCACTTACCACAAATTTACAAGGATCTTGTAGGTTTTGGAGATAAAAGAATCCTCTTGCAAGGATTTGAGGTGATTTTCTCACATGTCAATTTGAAACAAAATTCTTGCAATACAAAAAAATGGTATTTTGTTTGACAATTGTGGGTTTTAGAAATGGTTTTGACTTTGTAGGGAATTGAATATTTTTTCATTTGATTTTTTCATGGTGTAAATCTTGCAAGAGAAATGATAAGTGAAAACTCACAATTGAAAATCTTATGTTTAAGTACAATCAAATCTCTTAAATATCCAAGGGTTAATCATGTCTAAACTCTTTACCAAATGAAAATTTACCAAGTTTCTCAAACTCTTCTCTTAGTGACAAACCATTTGTAGAAAGCAATTTGAGAAGCACAAAAAAGAAGTACCTATTTTGCTAGGTGAAAAATGGGGCATGTTGTGAGCAAGAATAATAATCCTATAAGTCAAATATATGTATTTATTAATGGGAACAAAGGAATGTATAGACACATGTAATTTACATAATGAGTCTTTAAAGTTCTACGAAAAAAAGTTAAAAAAAGTTGATAGCTTGTGTATCTTGAATTGGCCTAAACATGAAGTTGTTTGTGATCTTTCCCTAAAATCAATGAATACTTTTTATTATTAAAGAAACCTAACAAGGGGGCTGACCCATACACCACCATAGCCCAAGGGTTGTCCAGAACAACTATTTACAACAATATCAAGAAAGACCATTAACAACAGACTAGCAACACAACTTCTATTACACATCAAGAATGGGTAGACAAATCACCCACCACCTAGGGAGGAGAATGAGAGTTTGTAGACTATTTTTTTATTTTCCTATGGAAAACTATCCTGGTGATTCTTTTAGTAGGGTCCCCAGCACAAGGGGAAGGTGGAAAATCCCTCTTCAAGAGAGAATCAACAACAAGAATAGAGTGCTGACAATTGATGTAAATCAAAAACCAAGGGTTGACATGAACCATGAGTAGTAGCAGTCAAAGAAGGGTCCATGCAGCAAGAGGGGACCACATCAACAACAAGAGGTGAGATTGGATCCACCAGGTCAGAAGAGGCCATATCAATATAAGTATCACCCTGTGGGGAGTCATCATTAGCCTGTGAAGAGTCATCAAAGAAAGATTTAGATGCATGAACAATCAAATGATCATCATTTGAATCCCTCCACCAAGTTGTAACACCTCTTTGATGTGCACAAGAATAATCTGTAGCCAAATGAATAGTGGAGAAGCATTGTCGACATTGAAAGGGGAGACCCTCTAGTGGTTGATCCCATGGCCCATCCCCTACCATGAGAACTACCTCCCTAGGGTGGGGAATGGAGATGTCAATGTCAAAAAAAATTCAAGGAAAGGTAGAGAGGCCCATCACAACTATAGTCTCATCCACCTTTAAAAAGAAACTAATAGAATTGTCAATGGCCTCATAGCAAGAGTTTTCCCAAAAATGCAGGGAAGATTGGGGAGACGAAGCCACACTAGATGCACACTGAGTGGTTCAGGAAGATGGTTAAAGGAGGTTATCCAGGGTTTGGCCAAGAGAGAGTGAATCCCCCTCACCCACAACTTTCTCAACACCAAATCAAGTTCATCAGAATAAGTAAAAGGAAAAATTAAAAACCCCTTAGCACAGGGGAAAAGATGAATGTTACCTTAGATTTAAGGTCTCCATGAATTAGAAACCCAACGATGAAGATAAATAAGAGAGGGCCAGAGCCAGTGAATCTACAAACTAGCCTGCAATGCTCATAAAATTCCACTTTATCTACCACTTCTAGGCCACACACTACCACAAGGGATGTCTTGGCATAGGCCATGGGTCAAGATTTCTCCTTTGAAGGGAGAGAAACAAGATACTTTTCAATACAAACAAAACTATGTCCATCAAAAAGAGGCTTTGGGGGTATCACAATGCCAAGTCTCTATGAAGTGTTCCCAGAATGTATAACTCCACTAGAGACCCTACCACCATAAGGAGCAAGAATGCCTAAATCATTACTCGCCCTCCCCAACACACCAACAAGATTAGAGGGCAAAAAATAGTCTATCACACCCAACACACCACTTGCAAATACAGGGACATAAGAGGTCACAAAAGTAACACCACCCAATAATTAAACTCCTGCACTAAGTAGAACTTGAGAAGAAGCAGGACTAGAAGCACACAGGCTAGAGCCAACCTTTGGAGAGAGAGAATATGCATATGCGAGAGTAGGCATTTTGAAAATTCACACCATTTCTATAAAATAAACCTTGGTTGTAATGTCTATAGGAAAAAATCCCCACTATTTCACTGAGGCTCAAGGTCAACAACTCTCCATTGAGAACCATGATAGAGAGCGACCCCACGGGGACTTGAACCTTGGTTGTAGGCACTACAAACAAGAAGCCCCACCATTTCACCAAAGGGTCAATTCTCTAAAATAATGAATGTTAAGCTATGCATCCCAAAAAAATATAAGTAAAATTAAAAATTAAACTCTTTGTAAAATTATTATTTTGAAGTCCCTCACACCAAAAATACTTTGTGTGTGTGTGTGTGTGTGTGTGTGTGTGAATCTCTCTCTCTTTCTCTCTCATTCACACATAGACACAAACACAAACACAAATATACATATACATATACATATACATATACATATACATATACATATACATATACATATACATATCCATATGCATATGCATATGCATATACATATACATATCCATATCCATATCCATATCCATATCCATATACAGATACAAATACACAAACACATACACACACAATGTGTGTGTGTGTGTGTGTGTGTGTGTGTGTGTGTGAGAGAGAGAGAGAGAGAGAGAGAGAGAGAGCTCTAAAATCAAATTGAAAGCATAATTGATAGGTTGTACAACTTAAACTATTGTAAAGGGGAACATTTCACTCTCTTCATCTTGAAACTCTCTTGAAACAATTTGGAAAGATAAGTTGAAATTTTTTATAATTCATTCTCATGCCTACCCTCAATCTCGATCCATTTTTTCTCTCTTTGTTCCTTCCTCTCCAATTTTTAAATATGTGTTTATACATCAAAGGATTAAAATGGACTTAACGACAAATTTGTATAGTTATATATATATATATATATATATATATATATATATATATATATATATATATATATATATATATATATATATATATATAAAATCACATGTTTAAATCTATAAGAATAAAATTATACATAGTCTATAAGAAAAACTCAACTTGGCATAAAATTCATTTACCAAATTATGGTCTCTTGACACATACATAAAAACTATGAAAACATAATTCTTACAAAAGGAAGAATGGAAGGTACCAATCTTGTTTTAGAGGCAAGTGAGCTCACCAAAGTTAGAATGAGATAATTTCTTCAAACTCAAGAACAATTCAATGTAAGTAACCACATAAACAAAGTTGCGCATTTAGAATAAAAGTAATTGATCTCAATATCTTTTGGTAACCATAAATCTTGTTATCTATAATATTTATATCTAACATAAATGATCCAATAGTCAAACACACAATACTATTTATTGTCATAAAAACACCATATTTTTATTATCAAGATAATTTATATTCAACTTTAAATGATCATAATTTTTTTGCCAATCTTTTACACTTCATGATAAATTACAAGGCATTTATTGTACTCACTTTTGTATTTGTCATAGGACACACACATAATAGAAGTACTCCAATGCATGTGCATTGCCAACCCAATAGTTTTACACATAAAAATATTATTTTTCCATATAAGAGCAATATGAGTTCACTTCAACACTTTATTCAATAAAGGACATACTTCTATTAGATAGTTATGATATTTGATATACAAAAAATATATATTTATTACACTTGTTATTGAACATATTTATGGCCTTTTGATGTCATTCATAAATCCCCATGTGTTCATGTAAGAGATCATCTTGACCATTATTTGATCATTTATTGATTTACATGTGAAATAATTACTAGCAACATGTATAAATGTATTGCAAGACTAAATCCCATTATCACAAGTACCATATCAATCATCAAACCACACTCCACTATTATTCCCTCCCCTAATTACGTTGACGAGTGTTCTACAATGGAAGGAAGGTCTATTCGAAGAATAAACAAAGAGACAACATGGGGATGTTTCTATTTAGAGCATTTAATAAAATAGAAAATTAATTTGATTTGTTTTTAATTGCCTTAACAATGATATTTCTTGACATTTTGTACATATTTTTTTTTCAAATATAAGTATGCTAATTCTAATCCGATGAGTACCCTAACAACAATCTAAGGTGCCATTAAGTCCATTTCGTACTAGTGGGGCTTCCACTGGCCTTTCATCATAATGTGTGTCATTAAAATCCAACCAAACAAGCAAAAACCATGGTGCACAAGTAATGGGAAACATACATTTGTGAATGTTTTTAGCCTTTCAGTCATTATTCATGGGGAGTACCATATTAATAGTCGGACCTCACCCAACTATTAAGTCAATATGTTTTCTACAATAGTAGCAAGGTCTATAGTTCACCAATAAACAATGAGACAACATGGGCAAGTTTCCATTTAGAACCTCTCTTGATTATACTGGTAGGTGTTCTACAATGGTAGAAGGTCTGTAAGAATAATAAGTAAAGAGAAATTATGGGCATGCTTCCATTTAGAACAATTAATAAAATAGGAATAGTATTTGATTTTTTAAAAATTATCTTGATAATGATATGATGACCATTTTTTACCCTAATAGTAATCTAAGGTGCAATTGAATCCATTTCATAGTAGTGGGACTGTCACTGACCTTTCATCATAATGGGTGTCATTAAAAACCGACCAAACAAGCAAAAAACATAGTGCATGTAATGAGGAGTACACATTTGTGAATGGTTTTCAGCCTTTTTTTTGTGAATGGCTTTCAGCCTTTCAGTCATTATTCATGCTGTTTACAGAAAATAGAGATAAGGAGAAAGCATTGTGTATTTTTCAGACGATCTAACACAATGTCTGTGAGCACATGGCATTTAAAAAACAATCAATCACCCACACAAAGCCATAGTACACTTGTATGACAGACTGTTGATTGAAACAATAATGTGTACAGTACAGCCACTAAATTTGTCCACACTGTATTAACGACTCCAATTGCATGGCATTCTGATACACTTTTTATGAGATTTTATTGATTTGTAAAAATCTAATACACCATAGTTTTGAATTACAGCCATGAGAATTTACTCCCACATGTACAAAAAGTACTAAACGGTTAATAATCTGTTAAAATGGAGGATTATCAGCGTTGCCAATGCTGTGTTGATTAGAGCTTTCATTAACAATACAAACTCTAACGTGACGGCTTGAAAAATACACCACTGCCCCGGGGCTTTATGATCACATGGATTTGTTGGGTCCCTTAGGACTAAATTGATTTTAAAATGATAGCCATATTTTTCGTACTCGAAGAGTTTTTTAAATTTTTTTTGAAATAGTGTAATAAAAATTATATTAAGAGAGTCAAATAGACTGTCAAAAGAGTACAAACTATTCAGAGTATCAGACAATGATTTTAAACATTTTGTTGTAACATTAATAAAAATTAGCAGTTGCGCGCTTTTGTGTCTGCAATGATGAGTGATAGGTTTTTTAAATTTACAATAGAAAATAATAAGAAAATTATATGAGCAACTATTTTCATATGAAATAATTGTCATTTTGATAATCAACATGTTGACCATTGTATATGTATATGTATACATTTTCTATTTATATGTCAATCCAACAAATGCTTGGAGTTGGCCAATTTCTATTAAAAATCTTTCAAATATGAAGTTTCTATTTTACTATATTTTCTTTCTAAAAAGACTTACTTTCTTTTTAGTTGTGAACATATGTTTTAATTTTTTCATACTTATAAAAAAACAACAATTGTGTATGCATTTTATAGTTAATTATTTACAATTTTTTAATAAAATATTTTATTTTTAGAAATGAAAAATAGATAAAATTTATTTCTAATTTTTTTTATAGAATAAATAAGTTATAATTATCAATCAAAATGAAACTCCATTTAGAATTTAAAAAAATAATAAATCAAGAATCTGTTAATTTGTTGGAGTTTTCTTATATACATACTACACACTACAACTACCACAATGACCTAATAATATTTACAAAGTTCAAACTAAACCTTAAATGACAATCTATCTTTTAAGACAATGCATGTTAGTTCTAAAATTTGTAGGAAGAGAATCAAAATAATTTTTTTTTCACCTGTTTATGAAATCTACTGTAGTTACATCCAAAGATGATTGCCAATTTTGAAGCAAATGTTGTGAATCTTACTTTACAATTGTCAATTGCATTTGATATCTCACAATTGTAATGCATGAAGTAGCAAGTTGAGGAAAATCTTTCACAAGACACATCAATAAAAGACTGAAACAAATCAGTTTATTGTAAATAAGAAATAGTGAATATTAAATAATTTAATCTTTTACTCTAGCAATAGATATATATGTTTCCCTATATTCAATAGTTGCAAAAATAAAACAAAAAAAGTCAAATAATCCTCCATCCATTTGATTTTCCCAATAAAATAGATAAAATAAAGTGCATGTTATAACTATCCTTCTGCTCTCTTTTGCATCAAAATTAACATTTGAAAAGTCATCAACAAGAAAGTAACATTTAATTACAAATCAACTTAAAGCTTTGGAATCCTCAAAATCAGATCAAAAAATAAATCTGTATTTTTAACAAAGTATAATTCTAAAACTAATGATTTTTTTCTAAAAGAAATCACATCAAATATTGCATAGTGAGATCCTCCAGCCTCCAGCCAATATTATGTTGGATATTGCCGATACATTTAATATGTCTAATAACTAAATTATCTTGTTGAGTGGTGTTGGAATCATACTGTTGTCAAGTCATATTTTGTCACTGATGTCAACGTATGTTTCTATGAAGAAAAATAGACTGGTTATTACAGTGTACAGATACTATACGGTTGATTCAGAATGAGAGAACACATATTTATGTACAGGGAAGTGTTGTGATCTTATACCAAGATCGCATGCTGAAATAATTCATATTGGCTGAGTTACAAAAGATTTAGTGAAGATTGGTTACTGGACTGTGACAGTGGAAGTTGACATGATAAGTCTCTGTGTTTTGAGTATATCTTACAATCACTGTGGATCTAGTGAATGCGAGTTTAAGGGATGTCAGATAGCATACTAAGGAATGTTCGTTGATCTTAGCAAGTCATGGAGAGCATGATGATGTCAGCTATGGCGTGTGTTCTGGAGGAGACCTATTTGGAGCCGACTTCAGAATTGAAGCGTATTTTATGAATGGTGAGCATAAATTATGGATGCCAGACCTTAATTGTTGAAATGTAATTGTTGTATACTTGTTCTAGATACCGTGTGTATCTTAGCAAGGGGTTATGTAATTATTTGTATATTAGGAAAGCCTAATTGACTGACCCGATCATTTATTTGTAATAGGGTATATGTGTAAGATCTTTTCTTTTGAAAAGATGTTATAGTATGTATGGGATGTAAAAGAGAATTATGGAAGCTACGAGCTTGTATCTGCTGGATGTAGAATAGAGGATAGTTTATACTTCATTGGAAATGATCAAGTAAAGACAGTTGTTATCAGACAATTCAAGGATTGTGTATTTCCTTTCATACACTTGTGTTGTGAACAATGAGTTCTGAAGGTGGACATAACCTTCTTTGGGCAGTGAGCCTACTCTTTTCTTTGACTCCTAATAGGGTCTGTCCTTTAACAGGGACTGTGTACTATAATGTTTTAATAAGCTCCTAACAAGGATACAATACTCTCAGTGCATCATTTGTGGGTGCTAATTCCCATTGGAGTTTTACCTTTAATAGGGTTTCCTCGACAATAAAATATTATGTTATTGTGTTCTTACTGTGCTATCATTTGATTTGGTATTGCTGCTATTCAAAGTTCAAAGTTTAATAATCCGCCTCACAACTGATTCACCCACCCTCTCAGTTGTATTGGTGGACTGTTATTCCTAACAATTGGTATCAAAGCCATTGGTCCTTAGAGAGAAAGCTTAACATCTTGAGCTTAGAGATGACATTCTATAGGAAGGATAGTCCAAAATTTGATCCTGAAAAACTTTGACAGTTGGAAGAACAAGATGCAAACTCATTTGCTATGTTTGGGTATCGATTACTAGATTATCACAAAGAATGAAGTAACCATGAAGGCTAAGGATGAATTGGATAAAGCTACTAACGATGAAAAGAAGACATTTTCATATAACATGGTCGCAAGGGAAGCACTGATCAATGCACTCTTTGAAGGAGAATTTACTGAGGTGAAAGATATGGATTTAACACACTAAATTTGGGTAAGATTAGAAGCATTGTATGAAGGAGATAAGCTTACTAAGCAAGAAAAACTACAAAACTAGAAAATAAGAATGGAAAAGTTGCATATGAAAGATGATGGAAATATTAGGGCTTATGTACAGAGAGTTACAGAGGTTGTGATTGGAATAAAAAATTCCAGAGGCACTTATGAAGAGGAAGAAGTCATTGCAAAGATCCTTAGATCATTGGCACCTGTTTACAAGACCAAAGTTCAGGCTATAGAAGAGATTATACCTTTGACTACAACCTTTAGCAGATAAATGTTTATTGCAAAGCTGACTACCTTTGAAGCTGCAAAAATGGGAGATTCTTTACCTAAAGTTGAAACAACATTTAAGACATCTACACACAAAAATACATTATCTAGGATTGTGAGCACCAACAATGATAATACAAAAGAAGAACTTGGTGAGTATGCTGATGAATGAGAACATATACAAGAAGAAGAAAGAAAGCTAGATGAACTTGTTGCCCTGAACGCTAGAAGAGAAAAGAGAGGTAAGGGTAAATTTGAAGGAAAGTTACCTTTGAAATGTTTTTCATGCAATAAGATAGGTCACTTTGCATCTAGATGTCCTACAAGAGTTCCTAAACACAAACCTAAGTTTCTCAAACGTAACTATTCAAAAGAAAAGGAATGTTATTATGCTAGTGAAGGTATTTCTGATGATGATTTTGATGATGAAGAGATTAGATTTATTGCTATCAAAGATGAAAAACCATTACATGAAGAAAAAGCTTTAGTATCACACGTTGATAAGAAATATGAATGGGTTATAGACAACAGTTGCTCACATCATATGATTGGAAATAAAGACAAGTTTGTTAAACTAAATAAGTATGATGGTGGTGTTGTAAGATTTAGAGACAATCTTCCTAAGCCTATCATAGGAATATGATCTATTTCTTTGGATGGAAAGACTAATATTGACAATGCACTACTTGTTGATGGACTTAAGCATAACTTGTTGAGTGTTGGACAACTGATGGACAATGGGTATCAATTGAAATTTATTTATGGAAAATGTTTTATCATAAGTAAGACAAGAAATCTAATTACAACTGGTACTAAATCTAGAGGTAATGTATTTGAGTTAAATACATTTGAAGCTTCTTGTTTTGTTGCAAATATAGATGAAAATTGGTTATGGTATAAAAGGTTTTGTCATATTAATTTTGATAATATTGTGAAGGCAAGCTTGACTAATGCAGTAAGAGACCTACCTAAAATTGTAAAACCATCTAACACTATGTGTAGAGAATGTGTTATGGGAAAGCAGACTAGAAGCAGTTATAAAAGTAAATCATATACCAAAAAAGGAAAGTTGGATTTAGTACACACATACCTATGTGGACCTAAAAGGACAAGATCATACTATGGTGAAAGGTACTTTATACTTTTTGTTGATGACTTTTATAGAATGATGTGGATCACTTACTTGAAAGAGAAATCAGAAGCATTTGACAAATTCAAGTTATTTAAAGCAAAAGTAGAAAATATATCAAACTTAAAGATAAAATGTTTGAGATCAGACAAAGGTGGATAATTTACTTCAGATCTATTCAATTCATATTGCGAAGAGCATGGAATACACAACAAGACATCTACTCCTAGGACTCCACAGCAAAATGAGATAGCAGAGTGAAGAAACCGAACAATATTGGATGCTGCTAGGACAATGTTGCTAGAAGGAAATGTATCTCATGTACATTGGAGGGAAGCTGTTGGGACAACAGTAGACACATTGAACAAAATTCAAATAAGAGAAGGTACAAATAAGACTCCCTATGAATTGTGGTTTAATCATACTCCTACTGTAAAATATTTTAGAATATTTGGAAGCAACTGCTATATCAAAAGAGATGATGAAATAGGAAAATTTGATGCTAGAAGTGATGAAGGAATTTTTCTTGGTTATTCTAAAAGCAATGCTTACAAATATTTTAACCCGAGATTGAGAAAGATGATTGAAAGTAACAATGTGAAGATAGATGAAAAGTTTTAGATACATGAGAGAATGTATGATTGTAATTAGAATATAGAGTTCAAGGAGGCCGCTACTATAGAAGAAGAAGAACATGTTGAAACTGACTATGAAAATGAGACTTGCGATGATGACACAAATGAGGTTACTGAGATTCCTAAGACTTCGATGTATGTTAAGAAAGATCATCTTGAAAATTAAATTATTGGCAATGCAAGTAAAGGAATAATGACTAGATCAAAGACAAGGGAATAAATTTGTTTGATTTCTCAAGTTGAACCAAAGACTACTAATGAAGCTTGTAAAGATGGATCTTGGATCAAAGCTATGTAGGAAGAATTAGATCAGATAAAGAAAAATAACACTTGAGAATTGGTTCCTAGACCTAAAGACAAAAATGTGATAGGAACTAAGTGGGTTTTCAAAAACAAAATGAATGAAGAAGGAATTGTTGTAAGAAACAAAGCAAGATTGGTATGCAAAGGCTATTCACAACAAGAAGGCATAGATTTTGAAGAGACATTTGCTCCTATTTCTAGGATAGAATTTGTGAGATTATTTCTAGCCTATGCTGCACATAAAGACTTCAAGGTATATCAGATGGATGTAAAATCTGCATTTATGAATAAGGATCTTGAAGAATAGGTTTATATAGAACAACTTAATGGATTTCCTCTAAGAGAAGACAAAGACATGGTATGCAAGTTGAAGAAGGTACTATATGGACTGAAGAAAGCACCAAGGGCTTGGTATGAAAGGTTAGTAAGTACTTACTTTTCCTTGGATTCAGAAAAGGTAATGTTGACAGCAATATGTACTTAAAAACTAGTCAAGATAGAATTTTGACAATAGAAGTTTTTGTTGATGACATTAATTTTGGAGGCAATGATGAGATGTTGAAAGAGTTCTCTAAAGAAATGGAAAATGAATTTGAGATGTCCATGATAGGCGAGATGAAATTCTTTCTTAGACTGCAAATAAATCAGAGCAAGAATGACATTTTCATTTCTCAAACTAAGCACCATAAAGAGATGTTGAAAAAGTTTGGAATAGAAGATTGTAAACCTGTTGGTACACCCATGGTGACTAGCCATAAACTAACAAATACTAATGAAACCAAGAGTGTTTTTCATACCAAGTATAGATCAATGATTGGAGGATTACAATATCTGACTCACTCTAGACCGGATATTGCTAATGCTGTTGGAATTATGGCTAGATATCAGGAAGATCCTAAAGAGACACACATGGATTTAGTAAAAAGGATATTTAGATATCTGAAAGGAACAATAGAATATGGCTTATGGTATGATAAAAATGATGACTTTGAATTACATGCTTATATTGATGCCAATTGGGAAGGGAACATTGATGATACAAAGAGTACTAGTGGAGGTACATTTTTCCTTGGGAAAAGGTTAGTTTCATGGTTAAGTAAGAATCAAGATTGTATAGTTCAATCTACTGCTGAATTTGAGTATGTTGCTGCTGCTATTAATTGCACTCAAATTGTTTGGATGAAACAAATGCTGAAAGATATTAGAATAAATTGTTTTGAACTTGTGGTTATCCATTGTGATAACACTAGTATAATGAATATGTCAAAGAATCTTGTGATGCATTCTAAAACTAACCATATTTCTATTAAGTATCACTTTCTAAGAGACAAGGTGGCAGAGAAAGAAATAGGGTTGGAATACATTAGCACAAAAGAACAGATAGTAGACATCTTTACAAAGTTGTTTCCAAAAGATGCCTTTGAGTATCTCAGAGGCATGCTTGGGTTGCAGGTCCCTCCTAGTGAGAATTAAATGATGCAAGGATGCATTACTCCAGAAGTATTTAGAGCTCCATCATTTTCTAGAATTGATGTATGGATCTACTCCTCAGGGGGAGTGATCGTTGGAAGCTTACAAAATACATTTGGGTGATTCAACACCTGGTTGATCAAGACTAAGCAGAAGATAGTTGATAGCTTATGACACCCTTTTCCATTGTTGTCAAAGGGGGAGAGATACTATGAGAAAATCCCTACTGTATGGGGAGAAATTCTATGGACAAGAATTCACTATTTTGAGAGAGAGTATTTTTGATTTGATCGATTTGGGTTGATGGATTTTCCCATATATTTTCATCAATGCCAAAGGGGGAGATTGCTGGATATTGCTGATGCATTTAATATGTTTAATCACTATATTATCTTGTTGACTAGTGTTGGATCATACTGTTGTCAAGTCATGTTTTGTCACTGATGTCAACATATGTTTCTATGAAGAAAAGTAGATTGGTTATTACAGTGTACAGATACTGTATGCTTGATTCAGAATGAGCCAACACATATTTATGTATAGGGAAGTGTTGTGATCTTATATCCAAGATCACATGCTGAAATAATTCATATTGGATGAGTTACAAAAGATTTAGTAAAGACTGGTTACTGGACTGTGACAGTGGAAGTTGATAGAATAAGTCTCTGTGTTTTGAGTATATCTTACAATCAATGTTGATCCAATGTATGTGAGTTTAAGGGATGTCAAATAGCATAATGAGGAATGTTCATTGATCTTAGAAAGTCATGGAGAGCATGATGACATCAGTGACTCAGTTGTGGCGTGTGTTTTGGAGGAGACCGATTTGGAGCCGACTTCAGAATTTAAGTGTGTATTATGAATGGCGAGCATAAATTATGGATGTCGGACCTTAATTGTTGAAATGTAATTATTTTATACTTGTTCTAGATATCATGTGTATCTGAGCAAGGGGTTATGTAATTATTTGTATATTAGGAAATCCTAATTGGCTGACCTAATCATTTATTTGTAATAGGGTATATATGTAAGATCTTTTCTTTTGAAAAGATGTTGTAGTATGTATGGGATGTAAAAGAGAATTGTGGAAGCTGCGAGCTTGTATTTGCTAGATGTAGAGCAGAGGATATTTTATACTTCATTGGAACTGATGAAGAAAAGATAGTTGCTATCAGATAATTCAAGGATTGTGTATTTCATTTCATACACTTGTGTTGCGAACAATGAGTTCTGAAGGTGGACATAACCTTCTTTGGGTAGTGAGCCTGGCCAGTGAGCCTACTCTTTTCTTTGAATCCTAACAAGGTCTGTCCTTTAACATGGAGTATATACTGTAATGTTTTAATCAACTCACAATAGGGCTAAATCTTTAAATAGGGATATAATACTCTTAGTACATCATTTGTGGGTGCTAATTCCTACCGGGGTTTACCTTTAACAGGGTTTCCTCGACAACAAAATATTGTGTTATTGTGTTCTTACTATGCTATCATTTGATTCGGTATTGCTGCTATTCAAAGTTCAAAGTTTTATAATCTGTCTCACAACTAATTCACCCCCCCTCTCTCAGTTGTATTGGTGGACTGTTATTCCTAACATATTATATTGAGTAGAATCAACTTATAGTGCCAAAAAAAAATGGTTGTAGTGTAGATCAATGTTATCATTGAGTAGAAAGATTAACATAAAATCAAAATCAAAATAATGTAGGAAATTATTTCCAGGTTTATAATAATTAAAGAATATAGTACAAACATAGGCAACCTATTCTTGGTTAAGATATAGAAATTAAAAAAATAAACAAAATACATAACAAAATTGATTGTAACTCGTCCTCTTTCCAGCTTCTCTTTCAATAATTTTTTTGGTGATGCTAGCACCCTCCATAGGATGAAGTTGGTTGGTAATAGTAGAGGTATTAGTGTCCATGGGTAAGACGATGAGAAAGATGGGAATTTTAGCTCTAGAGAAAGTAGTTATTGCATTACTTCAGATCAATCTAAAGCACCAGTGAAACACTGCATTCTATCTTGATCCTAAAACACAATACAGAGAAAATTTGATAATTGTAAAATAAGGAAAAAATAGCATGTTGCTACGAGAAACTTTAAAGCACTAACAAACATGCATAAAGTTGATTCCACACATCCTCCCTACCTACACAAAATGAAACCTTTGAACAGATTATAGACATGCATCAAAGTATATTGGAAATGTTTGACAGATTGACTCAAAGAGAGGTCATCATATCATCTTTGAAACTATTTTAGAAACTTTCTAAGACATACAAGCATAAATAACTTTCTTTTGCAACTGCACATGGAATGGAAAAATAAAATTACTAAAAAGATCTTATCAATTAAGGAAAGAAATCACAAAAATATGAAAATAGATTAAATATTTCCTTATTTCTTTTAAGAGCAAATAAATTAGTGAATAAAAATAATATGACCTAAATATTTTTGGCACGCTTTTTGGAAGGGCTGACAATTTCTGATCAAAAAATGAATTTTATGGAGTAAAGCTCTCACATATAGCCTATCGACTAAATTACAATAAGATATTCAAAAGAATACAAACTGTTCACAGCAGTAGACAATGATTTTAAACATATTGAAACAACATTAAAATATTTGAAATGTCAAAAATTCTTCCAATATAATAGTATACCCAAAAATATAATAGGCACATCAAACTAAGTACCTTAAAGAGATGTTGAAAAAGTTTGGAATAGAAGATTCTAAACCTGTTGGTACACCCATGGTGACTGGCCATAAACTAACAAATACTAATGAAACCAAGAGTGTTTTTCATACCAAGTGTAGATCAATGATTGGAGGATTACAATATCTGACTCACTCCAGACCAGATATTGCTAATGTTGTTGGAATTGTGGCTAGATATCAGGAAGATCCTAAAGAGATACACATGGATTTAGTAAAAAGGATATTTAGATATCTAAAAGGAACAATAGAATATGGCTTATGGTATGATAAAAATGATGACTTTGAATTACATGCTTATATTGATGCCAATTGGGAAGGGAACATTGATGATATAAAGAGTACTAGTGGAGGTACATTTTTCCTTGGGAAAAGGTTAGTTTCATGGTTAAGTAAGAAGCAAGATTGTATAGCTCAATCTACTGCTGAATCTGAGTATGTTGCTGCTGCTATTAATTGCACTCAAATTGTTTGGATGAAACAAATGCTGAAAGATATTAGAATAAATTGTTTTGAACCTGTGGTTATCCATTGTGATAACACTAGTATAATGAATATGTCAAAGAATCTTGTGATGCATTCTAAAACTAACCATATTTCTATTAAGTATCACTTTTTAAGAGACAAGGTGGCAGAGAAAGAAATAGGGTTGGAATACATTAGCACAAAAGAACAGATAGTAGACATCTTTACAAAGTTGTTGCCAAAAGATGCCTTTGAGTATCTCAGAGGCATGCTTGGGTTGCAAGTCCCTCCTAGTGAGAACTAAACGATGCAGGGATGCATTAGTCCAGAGGTATTCAAAGCTCCATCATTTTCTAGAATTGATGTATGGATCTACTCCTCAGGGGGAGTGATTATTGGAAGCTTACAAAATACATTTGGTTGATTCAACACCTGGTTGATCAAGACTAAGTAGAAGATAGTTGATAACTTATGACACCCTTTTCCATTGTTGTCAAAGGGGGAGAGATACTATGAGAAAATCCCTACTGTATGGGGAGAAATTCTATGGACAAGAATTCACTATTTTGAGAGAGAGTATTTTTGATCTGATAGATTTGGGTTGATGGATTTTCCCATATATTTTCATCAATGCAAAAGGGGGAGATTACTGGATATTGCTGATGCATTTAATATGTTTAATCACTATACTATCTTGTTGAGTGGTGTTGGATCATACTGTTGTCAAGTCATGTTTTATCACTGATGTCAACATATGTTCATTCCTATTGATTATGAGCTTGACCTATTGAAGAAGATGCAAAGTTTGAAGCAAGCAGGAAGATCTGTTTAGGAGTATACAAAGGATTTCTATCGAATCCTCATTAGAATAGGCCATGCAGAAGTGGATAAGGAGAAATTTTCCCGTTACCTTAATGGGTTGAGGCCGAACATTCAGGAAGAGCTAAATTTGGTTCGAATGAACAATATTGAAGAGGCATACTAGTTTGCCCTAAAAGTAGAGGAAAAATTGAAAAAGAAGTTTGAGAGAAAACAAAATGAAAGAGGTTGCGGTGGACGATCTGGTGGACAGTCATATGGAGGCTGAAATAAAGATTCAAAAAAGAAGGATGAGGCTAGTAGTAATCAAAATCAGAGAGGAAAAAATTCCAACCATTTCCAAGATCAGAACAATAGAGATCAGAGAGGAAGAGGAAGATGACAAGGTTCAGGAAGAGGAGTCTTCCATGGAACACATTTTCACTATGGAGAAGAAGGTCATAGGGCATTTGAATGTCCTCAATGCCAAGGAAGGATAGATAGGAGGAATGAAGGCTAGGCCAGAGTTGCAGATGCTAGATCATCAAATTCTAAAGATGCTGAAAGAGGAGAAATGCTGATTAACAAAAGAGTCCTGCTAAGTGGTGAGAATGAACCTGAACAAAGGAGGAGCCTATTTTGCACTAGATGCAAGTGTGAGGGTAAATGCTATGATGTGATTATTGATAGTGGAAGCACTGAAAATTTGGTGTCAGAATAGATGGTGACAAAGTTGAAGCTCAAGAGACAGAAACACCCACATCCATATCGGATTGCTTGGGTGTAGGATGACCACAAGGTCATGGTCAGTGAACAGTGCCTAGTAAAGTTCAAGATTGGTGGGTACCATGATGAGGTACTATGTGATATCATACCTATGGATGCATGTCACATGTTGTTGGGTAGGCCATGGTAGTTTGACAGATGTGCTGTACACGATGGTCATGCGAATACCTATTCCCTGACAAATGATGGAGTGCGACATAAGCTAAAGCCATTGAAGGAGACCGAAGAAAAGGTATGTGGTAATGTGAGAATAAATTTTGTTGATGGAAGAAAATTCCTAGATGGTATGAGACATCAGCATGTGTGTTTTTCTTTAATTCCAAAAGTTGGTAAAGAGGAAGTAGAGGATGTACCTGTAGAGGTTGCAAATTTGTTGAATGAGTTTCAGGATATTGTATTTGATAATGTACCTGATGGATTACCATCGGTAAGGAAGATCAGTCATTAGATGGATTTGATTTCAGGAGCTAGTTTTCCAAATAAGGTAGCACATAGAATGACACTAGCAGAAAGTGAAGAGTTGAACAGACAAGTACATGAGTTGTTATAGAAGGGATTGATTCGGGAGAGCCTGAGTCCATGTGCTGTACCAGCATTATTAGCACCAAAGAAAAATGGAGAATGGAGGATGTGTACAGATTCCAGAGCAATAAACAAGATCACAATCAAGTATAGGATTCCATTGCCATGAATGGATGATATCATGGATTGTTTGAGTGGAGCTGTGTATTTCTCAAAGATAGATCTGAAGAGTGGCTATCACCAGATTCAGATCAGAGAAGGAGATGAATGAAAGACTACCTTCAAGACAAAGGAAGGACTGTATGAGTGGTTAGTCGTGCCTTTTGGGCTAACCAATGCACCAGACACTTTCATGCGGCTCATGAACGAGGTTCTGAAAGAATTTCTGGGTAAGTTTGTCATTGTGTACCTAGATGATATTTTGATCTTTAGTAAGACATTGGAAGAGCATATGATGCATATTCGTATGGTGTTTGAGAAGTATATAGTGTTAAAATGGATTCAATCTTATTTAAAATATTTAGGGGGGGAAAAGGGATCTATTCTCAAACCCAAATTCCCACCAAGGAGATCCAATTTGATCAACCTAAAAGGCTAATGTAGAATTGGGTCAATTTGATGGAAAATATGGAAGAAAGAACAAATCTAATGTTTCCCCTAGGTAGAATGTATTATGTTTGATATTGAAATAATTGAAGTGAAAATACTAACCTTGAATTAGGGCAGATCTGGAAAATGCTTAATTCTGGCTTCAGTATGAACTTTTTGAAGATTCCATCACCTGTTCTAGACTGGAAATGTCGAGGCGGACAAAACCCATAAATCTTTTCTCCAAATTCACACAGGTCAACTTTGACCTTTTAAAAGGTCAAAGACCACATTATTTATTTGAAGTCCAATTCTGATTCTGTTCGCAGATCCTGAAAGATTGCCGAAAAGGGTATCCAAATTCGCTCTTAGATCTAAGATTTCACACTTGTACCTACAAGAAAAATGGTGTTTTGTTTGTTTGGGGGGGTTTTCCTTGGTCAAACCTCGGTTTGGAATCAACCTTAATATTGAAATTGAAATAGGAGAATGCTAGCAAGTAGTAGAAATGAATCTAACAATGAAGCTATGCAATTCAATAGATATGCTAATGTATTTGGAATGTAATAAAATATATTGATATGAAAGCTTGAACATAACATCATCAAACCTCCATGATTGTATGCTTGAAATCCACCTTGAGGAAAAAATGATATGGATCTTGAAGATGAACAAAGGATCTTGAAGGAAGATCACACCACCATGGTGGCTAGATCTAGGGTTTGAATGATAGATCTTGAATGCTTGAGCCAAATCCCTTCAATAGCTTGAATTCATGAATCCTTGATCTTCAATGGAGAACTTGGATGGAGAAGAAGACTTGAATGCTTGCTTGATCACCTTGAGAGCTTGAGTGTGAACACTTGATTGAAAGATGGAGAAAATACGAGAGGAAGGCCTCTTTTTATAGTGATCTAGGGCACACTCCTCTAGATGGGCCACCTTGGAGAATTAAATCCCAATTAGGTCCTCACCTTTAGAAAATATACCTTAATTAAATACAATTAAAGGATTTACCATTTTGGAGCCCGAAATAGCCGACCCAGAGGCGGAGAAATAATTTTCCCGAAAGCCAAACTACCGAAAAATGAAAATTTGAAATCCTAGCGGGAAGAGGTTAAGGTTGAGGTCGACCCTAACCTGGTCAGGGTCAAGGTCAACTTTGACCTCAAACCCTAACTTTGTCAGGATTTGCAGTAGAGGTCCCAGAGATGTCAGAAACCTAGAAATTGATATCTGAACAGGACTAGATGTCTGGAATAGATTGAAAATCCTCTGTTTGATGTGATGAAGGACTAGGAGGTCTCATTTTTGAATCCTACCTAGAAAATAGAGCCATGGAAGAGGAAAAATTAGGAAAAGTCCTTAAGACCTTAACCCTAATTTCATCTAGAATGAAGGAATCAAGGGCGGAGAAGAAGTGGAAAGTGGGGAGAAAGCTAAAGACATGCAAAGATCTGATCAAGGCACCAAACATGATCCCAAACCACCTACTCAGAGGGCTAAATGCTCTTAACATGGAAGTGCTTCCATTTTAAGATGATACATTAAGCCCCCACTTTAGCAAGAGTATGGATTCGATGCAAACTCTTGGTAAAGGAGAAGAGAGAAGAGATCTTAGTGGATTCAAAATGAGATAAAATAAAACTTAGCTGAAGACACAAGCCCCCAGACCAAGGATTCTAACTCAACATACATACATGGGAGTATACAAAAGAACAAGAGTTAGTACTAAACAACCCAAATCAATTAGCATAAGAAACCTTGCTAAGAAATATTTCTCATACCAATATCATATTTGGAAAGCTATCATAAAAGCATAAATGATTACATAAGAAAGACAAGAGCAACACTATAGAAAACATAGCTTCATGATCTAGTCCTACTAGCATGAAAGCGAAAAGAGAGAAAAGAGAAAGTGATTACCTCGCTCGGTAAGATGCCTAACTTACCGTGAATCACCCTAGAGGGAGAGCCCAATAGGTTCACCCATAAACTATGCTTGCAATTGTAATGTGTCTTCTGATAGCTTCTAGAATACCCATAGATCCACCTTCTTGTATCACTATGAATATGAAATGCGTGTCTTCTCAGGATTTAGCAACTTGTGTGCATTACCTTCAAAAGATTTAGCATATGAATGCGTATCTTTTTAGGATTTAGCAACTTATGTGCGTTACCTTCCAAGATTTAGCATATTTGAAAATTTTTGAAAAATGCGTGTCTCCTCAGGATTTAGCAACTTATGTGCGTTACCTTTGGAAGATTTAGCATATGAATGTGTATCTTTTTAGGATTTAGCAACTTATGTGCGTTACCTTCCAAGATTTAGCATATAAAAATAAAAAACTATAGTACAAGGGAGACCCTATATATGCCCCCCTCCTTAAGATGGCAAAAACATACTATTTTGCCATGTTAAGGAAAGAAAAAGAACAAGGATAAAGTCTTCTTCAGCATTAAGACAATATCCATAGACAACTCCCAGTCCAAGCCAAGAAGGTCACAGCTCCTATGAGGCCATGGAAGAGATGAATGTAAAGAGATATCATGCAAGAAGTGAAAAGGAAGTAACCCTTAATGAGGGATAGCACACTATTCAGTTTCCAAGGTGAGAGATGTATCAACCATGGAAACCCAATGTCAAACAACAAATAAGGTTTGTATAAAGAAGAGAATACCGTATGAAATAACAATGCATAGATTTGTATAAGATAGAAAATCATACCAAGCCCTTAAGGCTAAAGTACTTCTACCAAACTCACAATCCGTATTTATTACTCTATGTGTGAATACTTGAAGACAAGAAAGAAGGATAAGGCATCCTTGCCCCCCAAGTGTAGGAACAAAGATGAAAGAGGATACCTACCTCACAAAGCAAGGAGATATCCTATTTACAACAATGTATAGTATATCCTTAGCAAGAGATATTGACCCCTACGTCCAAGAGTATAGATAATCATGAAAAGGATATGTCACTTATGGAAAAGGATCCTCAATGAAAAAGATCTTATCACTAAGATCCCCACCAAAGAAGAGTGCGTTTAGATAAGATAGCTTCTTTCAAAAGGTGGGAACAAAGATTCAATCATCAAGCCCCCCTGTGAAGAAGAGCAAGAGGAATCTTTGGAATGAGGGAAACAACTCTAACACTAAAGCAGGGGTGAGAGTTTATAAAGAACATAATTTGCAACATAGAGAAGAAGTGACGACCTAGGACAACAACTTCCCATGTAAGAAGGTTATCCATAGTCAAAATATCTATCAATATGATGAAATAATATTGCAATATAAACAAATACCACTAAGCTAAGGAAAGAAGTTCCCCTAGAAAAAGAGAAAGAAGGAAGAACCTTGCCCCCCGAGGGATGAAAGACAAGGGATATTTTTACAAAACACATGTCCTAAAAAATATTTCCTAAGAAGAAAATATAATTCCTAGGAATGGATAAAAACATCATGCAAGATTATGGAAGAAGGAAACATGAAGAATACCAATTAAATCTTAATAAAAAGACCTAATGGATCCAAAAAGACTGGATAAAATTATGCCTCTTTCCCCCTAGTCATGAGACAAGAGGATAGGAACATTTACTCAATCTCTAATGGAGGGGAATCCCCTATATCAAAATTATGAAGAAGTTGTAAGATTGAGCGAGAAAAAGGTATAATTCCTCACATAGCCCTATCCCTAACATATAATTTGAAGTGGTTACAATTGGAAAGCAAATGAGTATTACGATAGTGGAAAGGACATTTAAATTTGTACAAAGCATCAATAGGCATAGGTCTAAATCTTTCCTTCTTAGAATTCATTAGCTCCACATATACTGTCTTAGCAATTTCTTGATGAGTGTTAGGATTATCCATTAGAGGTGTAGAGAGATGAGCGTTAAGAGGAGGACAAAGATCCACACCACTTAACTTGACTTGAGATTTAGAAGTTTTGAGACCACTCATATCCAATTTAGGAGGTATGTTAATGGGGAACTTAATACCATGCTCATTAACTCCTAACCCTAAACCGTTATAGCCTTGTTTAGTCACCATATTAAAGCTAGTAGTGTATTTATCATGCAAAGCTTCTATAGGAGGTGATTGTTTATCATGTTCACGAGTAAAGGTTGTATAAGGTGGGATAATTTTGCAATCAAATAAATTTTGCACATTCGCATCTTGAACTATAGCTTGAATCCCATCATAAGTATGGGAAGAACGAGGATTAACAGACGAAGAAGTAGGTATCAAAATAGGAAGATTAGGATTAGGATTAGGATTGATAGGATGATGATTAGGAAAATTAGGAGGTGATGTGTCATCTACCCAATGCTTCAAATAATCCAAAATATGAATAAGGCTACCACATAAATCTCTAACAAATGTTTTAAATGTAGGTAGACTAGTGTCGGTCAACTTTACAAAAGCATAGGCAAGAGCAAAGTGAAGGGTCATCAACATAATAAAATGAATAGTACTTTCATAAACATCATAAGTATGATAAAGAGATGCTAAAAGAAGAGTAATGAAGAACATAACTACACACCAAAGCATCTTAACAATTGCCATAAAATATTTTTGTATTTTTATTGAATATATAATTTTTTTTAAATTTGGAAATGCAAGAGCATAAAGTAGATCTAAAAAGGCAATCTAACACCAAAAATAAAGAGAGTAAGCTCGTCGGGTTCACCAAAATATATAGTGTTAAAATGTTCAACCTTATTTAAAATATTTAGGGGGGGAAAAGGGATCTATTCTCAAACCCAAATTCCCACCAAGGAGATCCAATTTGATCAACCTAAAAGGCTAATGCAGAATCGGGTCAATTTGATGGAAAATATGGAAGAAAGAACAAATCTAATGTTTCCCCTAGGTAGAATGTATTATGTTTTATATTGAAATAATTGAAGTGCAAATACTAACCTTGAATTAGGGAAAATCTGGAAAATGTTGAATTTCGGCTTCTATATGAACTTTCTGAAGATTCTGTCACTTGTTTTGGACTAGAAATGTCGAGGCGGACAAAACCCATAAATATTTTCTCCAAATTCACACAGGTCGACTTTGACCTTTTAAACGGTCAAATACCACATTATTTGTTTGAAGTTTGATTCTGATTCTATTCACAGATCTTGAAAGATTTTCAAAAAGGGTATCGAAATTCGCTCTCAGATATGAGATTTCACACCTGTACCTGCAAGAAAAATGCTATTTTGTTTGTTTGGGGGGGTTTGCGTTGGTCAAACCCCGGTTTGGAATCAACCTTAATATTGAAATTGAAATAGGAGAATGCTAGCAAGTAGTAGAAATGAATCTAACAATGAAGCTATGCAATTCAATAGATATGCTAATGTATTTGGAATATAATCAAATATATTGATATGAAAGCTTGAACATAACATCATCAAACCTCCATGATTGTATGCTTGAAATCCACCTTGAGGAAACAATGATATGGATCTTGAAGATGAACAAAAGATCTTGAAGGAAGATCACACCACCATGGTGGCTGGATCTAGGGTTTGAATGATAGATCTTGAATGCTTGAGCCAAATCCCTTCAATAGCTTGAATGCATGAATCCTTGATCTTCAATGGAGAACTTGGATGGAAAAGAAGACTTGAATGCTTGAATGGAATGCTTGCTTGATCACCTTGAGAGCTTGAGTGTGAAAACTTGATTGAAAGATGGAGAAAATGAGAGAGGAAGGCCTCTTTTTATAGTGATCTAGGGCACACTCCTCTAGATGGGCCACCTTGGAGAATTAAATCCCAATTAGGTCCTCATCTTTAGAAAATATACCTTAATTAAATAGAATTAAAGGATTTACCATTTCAGAGCCCAAAACAGCTGACCCGGAGGCAGAGAAATAATTTTCCTGAAAGCCAAACTATCGACAAATGAAAATTTGAAATCCTAGCAGGAAGAGGTCAAGGTCGAGGTCGACCCTAACCTAGTCAGGGTCAAGGTCAACTTTGACCTCAGACCCTAACTTTGTCAAGATTTGCAATAGAGGTCCCAGAGATGTCAGAAACCTAGAAATTGATATCTGAACAGGACTAGATGTCTAGAATAGACAGAAAATCCTCTGTTTGATGTGATGAAGGCCTAGTAGGTCTCATTTTTGAATCCTACCTAGAAAATAGAGCCATGGAAGAGGAAAAATCAGGAAAAGTCCTCTATTTGATGTGATGAAGGACTAGGAGGTCTCATTTTTGAATGCTACCTAGAAAATAGAGCCATGGAAGAGGAAAAATTAGGAAAAGTCCTCAGGACCTTAACCCTAATTTCACCTAGAATGAAGGAATCAAGCGCGGAGAAGAAGTGGAAAGTGGGGAGAAAGATAAAGACATGCAAAGATCTGATCAAGGCACCAAACATGACCCCAAACCACCTACTCGGAGGGCTAAACACTCTTAACATGGAAGTGCTTCCATTTGAAGATGATACAAGAAGTTAAGAGATGAGAAATTGTTGATTAATTTGAAGAAGTGTAGTTTTTTGAAGAAAGAGTTAGTGTATTTGGGATTTGTAGTTTCAACAGAAGGTCTAAAAATGGACCCAGAGAAGGTATAGGCTATCCTTGAATGGCCTACTCCAAGGAGTGCTACTGAGGTAAGATCTTTTCATGGTCTAGCTAGTTTTTACAGAAAGTTTATCAAAAATTTTAGCAGTATTTGTGGTCCCTTGACTGAAACAATGAGAGGGGATAGAAAAGAGTTTAAGTGGACTAATCGGGCATAAAAGAGTTTTCAATTGTTGAAACAAAAAGTTACAGAACAACTTGTTTTAGCATTTCCAGATTTTAATAAGGCATTTCAAGTAGACTGTGATGTTAGCGGTACTACAATAGGAGCTATTATGAGCCAAGAAGGTAAACCTGTTGCTTATTTCAGTGAGAAGTTAAATGATGCCAAGAGAAAGTATTATGTTTATGATTAGGAATTTTATGCTATAGTTCAAGCATTGAAGAAGTGGAGACACCATCTGCTTCCTAAGGAGTTTTTTTTGTATACTGATCATCAAGCTTTGCAATATTTGAATAGTCAAGGAAAGTTGAATCAAAGGTATTTGAAATGGGTTGAGTTTTTGTAGAGTTATACATTTGTTTTGAAACACAGGAGTGGAAAGTCTAACAAAGTTGCAGATGCTCTTAGCAGAAGGCAACTATTGCTGATAGAAATGCAAATTGAAGTGGTTGGGTTCAAGGAACTCAAGAATTTGTATCCAGAGGATCCTGATTTTGGTGAAGCTTGGAAAGCTTGTAAAGAACCTGTTACTCTAGAAAGAATGAAGTGGTTGGATTTTATCATCCAGGATGATATGCTATTGAGAGGGAGTCAATTGTGCATTCCATGAAGTTCTATGAGGGATAATCTCATCAAGGAGAAGCATAGCGGAGGATTGACTGGACATTTTGGTCGTGATAAAACCCTTGCTTTGGTTAGTGAGAATTATTATTGGCCATAGTTGCAGCAAGATATCAAGAAGTTTGTACAGAGTTGTAGAGTATGTCAGATGGTGAACAGAGTGAAGAAAAATACAGGGTTATATCAGCCATTACCTGTAAGAGCAATCTTGCATCACCCAAAAATATTTCTATTTTTGTATTCAATAAGGGCTATCTTGTGCAGAGCTGCTATTTATGGAAACTTGCTATTTTTAGTAAGTTGGTCATATGATCTTAGAATGTTTTGATTTTACATGTGGAGGTTCATCTTAGTCATATCAGCTCACCAGTAAAGTTTCATGGCTAGATTAGGTCTAGTTTTGAAGATATTGAAGATTTTCGGTATTGGCAGCAGGGTACAAAAACTTTGAACTCAGTTTTGAAGGCTTTAGAGGCCCCAGATGAGGTTGAAAATTTGGGCGATAGGCACTTGTGCAAGGCAAGCTTGTAGAGCACTTCATGGCCTTTTTGAAATGGGGTTATAATAGTCAATTGGGTCAACTGGTGATGACTTATGGTCTCCGGAAGTCGGGCCACCTGAAATGGCAGAAAATAATTTTCCTTCAAAATTTTTTATTCGGGTTTCAAAAGTTATTTTGAGTTGACTTTGATGTAATAAATTGAAAAATAAAATAATTCTAAGTTTTGTTGGCCCTAAGGGCTAAATTTCTAGAACCTTCTCGGGCGGTGGAAAATGCCTATATAAAGAAGGCCCATAGTGTTGTCTAGGGACGTTTTGGGTAGTAGATCTGGGTATTGATTTGAGGCTTTGTCCTACAGAATATTGTAAGGGAATGCCCATGTGGCTTTGCATATTGTAATTCTAAAAGTTTGTAATTCCACATTTGTGGAGATAATAAGAAGCCCATTTTCTTTTCTTGCATATTGTTGTTGTTTCTCTATTTCTGTTATGTGTTTGTGGTATTAAGGGGAGCACCCTTCATCAGTATGTGAGTTTAAGGGATGTCAAATAGCATACTAAGGAATGTTCATTGATCTTAGCAAGTCATGGAGAGCATGATGACATCAGTGACTTAGCTATGGCGTTTGTTTTGGAGGAGACCGATTTGGAGCTGACTTCAGAATTGAAGCGTGTATTATGAATGGTGAGCATGAATTATGGATATCAGACCTTAATTGTTGAAATGTAATTAATTTATACTTTTTCTAGATACCGTGTGTATCTTAGCAAGGGGTTATGTAATTATTTGTATATTAGGAAATCCTAATTGGCTGACCTGATCATTTATTTGTAATAGGGTATATATGTAAGATCTTTTCTTTTGAAAAGATGTTGTAGTATGTATGAGATGTAAAAGAGAATTGTGGAAGCTATGAGCTTGTATTTGCTGGATGTAGAGCAGAGGATATTTTATACTTCATTGGAACTAATGAAGAAAAGACAGTTGCTATCAGATAATTCAAGGATTATGTATTTCATTTCATACACTTGTTTTGCGAACAGTGAGTTTTGAAGGTGGACATAACCTTCTTTGGGTAGTGAGCCTTGTCAGTGAGCCTACTCTCTTCTTTGACTCCTAATAGGGTCTGTCCTTTAACATGGACTATGCACTGTAATGTTTTAATAAGCTCCCAACAGTGCTTAATCTTTAAATAGGGATACAATACTCTTAGTACATCATTTGTGGGTGCTAATTCCTACCGGGGTTTACCTTTAATAGGGTTTCCTCGACAACAAAATATTGTGTTATTGTTGTTCTTACTGTGCTATCATTTGATTTTGTATTGCTGCTATTCAAAGTTCAAAGTTTAATAATCTATCTCACAACTAATTCACCCCCCCTCTTAGTTGTATTGGTGGAATGTTATTCCTAACATATTATATTGAGCAGAATAAACGTATAGTGCCAAAAAAAAATGGTTGTAGTGTAGATCAATGTTATCATTGAGTAGAAAGATTAACATAAAATCAAAATCAAAATAATGTAGGAAATTATTTCCAGGTTTATAATAATTAAAGAATATAGTACAAACATAGGCAACCTATTTTTGGTTAAGATA